>CATNWA010000850.1:0-555000 GCA_951230385.1 Staurois parvus | reverse complement strand
AGGGTGACAGATAGAGATAGAAATAATAGAGATGGATTTCTATATATATCCGGAACATTCTATAAATGGTCTCCATTTTGTAGCTGAAGCTCTTTATCCTCGCTAATTCCTTCCGCCATCTGCTCTATAAATAGGATATTCGCACCCCATGCGCTCTCTCCTGTCCGCATTGAGGGATGAAGTAAAGCTCCTTCCACAAACCTTTTATCTAAGACAACTTTCAGCAACAACATATTTAGGTGAAAGTCACTCTGTCCTCGGTCCCTTCATCATGTTTGTCATTTCAGACAGAAGAAAGAGACCAACAATCCTTCGTATCTCACTTACACGCTGTGGTCAGTAAACATGTTCAGTGATGAACCCTCCAATGTCTGGTCACATGGTCAATGTCTTGGCACTGGTCACATGGGCTCAGTGATGAACCCTCCAATGTCTGGTCACATGGTCGGTGTCTTGGCACTGGTCAGGTGTGCTCAGTGCTGAACCCTCCAATGTCTGGTCACATGGTCAATGTCTTGGCACTGGTCACATGGGCTCAGTGATGAACCCTCCAATGTCTGGTCACATGGTCAATGTCATGGCACTGGTCAGGTGGGCTCAGTGCTGAACCCTCCAATGTCTGGTCACATGGTCAATGTCTTGGCACTGGTCACATGGGCTCAGTGATGAACCCTCCAATGTCTGGTCACATGGTCAGTGTCTTGGCACTGGTCGGGTTGCTCAGTGATGAACCTTCTAATGTCTGGTCACATGGTCAATGTCATGGCACTGGTCAGGTGGGCTCAGTGCTGAACCCTCCAATGTCTGGTCACATGGTCAATGTCTTGGCACTGGTCACATGGGCTCAGTGATGAACCCTCCAATGTCTGGTCACATGGTCAATGTCATGGCACTGGTCAGGTGGGCTCAGTGATGAACCCTCCAATGTCTGGTCACATGACACAGCACTGCATTGTACTTCCACCTCAATTATGTTATGCTAACATTCCAGCACTCCAGTTGTTTTCCTTTAGTGTCCCAGCACCCCAATTATTTCCCAGTAGTACTCCAGCACCCTAATGATATCCTGCTTGTGCCCCAGCACTATTTTCCTGCTAGTTCCCTAGTACTTCAGGTATTTCTCATTGGTCTTTCACTGCCCCAATTATTTCCTGGTAATGTCTCAGCACTCCAGTAATTTTTTCACTGGTTTTCCAGTACTACTCCAATTACTTTTCCTGAAATATTTCCTGCCAGCTCCCTAGGACCCCATTTACCTCCTGCTGCAGTTCCAGTACCCCAATAATGCCTTGCTAGGGTCCCAGCACACCAAATATGTCCTGCTAGGGCCCCAGCACACCTATTATGTCATGATAGGGTCCCAGCACCCCAATTATGTCAGGATAGGATCGTAGCACCACAATTATGTTCTCCTAGTGTTCCAGCACCCCAAATATTTCCTGCTAGCTCCCTAGTAACCCAATTAATGTCCTGGCACCCTAATTATGTACCGTTAGTCCCTGGTAAGGAAGGCATTGGGCAAACAGCAGTGAAAACTGAGATTTTTCCTAGAGAACAGCAAAACGCCCCATGTAGGATTCCTTGTATATAAATCATATTATCAGTATGTGGAGTGACTCTGCTTTACTGCTCCCCACTCCAGGCTACTGCTTGAATACAAGGGGCCTATCCTGCAATTTCAGCAGGTGATGCACACTACAGCCTAATATATAGAGGACTATAGAACTTGTATAAACATCCAACATTGCTACAATTATTTTCACAGAAATGCTTCAAAGACAATCCAAAATCTGAGATTCCGTAATAGAGACGTGGTAACATCCTATCTCACTAGGAGGATTAGAGAGCGTAAGTCCTGTAGAAGCTGCCCGAGCCATTGCACCATGTGACAGTTATGTGAAGGCGGGGGACTCCTTTAATCAGGAAGAAGAGAGTTGATATGTAGCACCTGACAATTACGGCAGTGACCCCGGAGGGGCAGTATGTATTCACGGCTGGGACGGCACGGTTATAATATTGCGTAACCCGATCTGACAGTCAGTGATAGTTAGCATACAGCTGGGAAGTGTCTCCCCCCTCCCCCACCCACACTCACAGTTTGGCTGGCGGCCCAGTGTCTTCGCACATACCTGTAGCTGTAACGGGCTGAGTCCAGAAGCTGCGGCAGCTGCCATTGTCGATGGAATGAATTGCACGGGGTAGTTATCACCTGTCGGGGAGAACAATAGACTCAGGTTTAGACACTGAACACAAACGACACATTGCAAGTGCCAACACAGCCGCCTGCGCAACGCCCGCGCTCAGCCAGACATCTGCACACACACAGGGGATGCTGGGTAACTCAGGAGTGCCAGGAGGTGACCCACAGACTTAGGGGGGCATCTCAGGGCACCCACAGATAGGTTCACCCAGTGCCCCCCCCCCTTCCCATTTCACAACTTGGCTGTCCTCATAAGCAAATCAAGCCAATCTGTGGCAAATGATCGGATATTCGCTGTGGGTGTCCTCTGTGACCCGGAAAAGGGGCTCATTACAGTTCAGTTTAATGGGTGAGTGTGTAACTGCCACCCCATCCCCCCCCCCCCTCAGGGTGAGCAGGTAGGTGATATGATACAATGATATCATTTTTATACATTGTAACGGGAGCAAATATTGACCATATTATACAATGAGGGGATACAATGATGGGATACAATGATGGGATACGATGATGGGATACAATGATGGGATACAATGATGGGATACAATGATGGGATACAATGATGGGATACAATGATGGGATACAATGACGGGATACAATGACGGGATACAATGACGGGATACAATGACGGGGATACAATGATGGGATACAATGACGGGATACAATGATGGGATACAATGATGGGATACAATGATGGGATACAATGATGATGGATACAATGATGGGATACAATGATGGGATACAATGATGGGATACAATGATGGGGTATACAATGATGATGGATGGGATACAATGATGGGATACGATGATGGGGATACGAATGATACAATGACGGGATACAATGACGGGATACAATGATAGGATACAATGATGATACGGATGGGATACGATGATGGGATACAATGATGGGATACAATGATAGGATACGATAGGATACAATGACGGGATACAATGATGGGATACAATGATGGGATACAATGATGGGATACAATGACGGGATACAATGATGGGATACAATGATGGGATACAATGATGGGATACAATGATGGGATACAATGACGGGATACAATGATGGGATACAATGACGGGATACAATGACGGGATACAATGACGGGATACAATGACGGGATACAATGATACAATGGGGATACAATGACGGGATACAATGACGGGATACAATGACAGGATACAATGACGGGATACGATGATACGGGGGATACAATGATGGGATACGATGATAGGATACAATGATGGGATACAATGATGGGATACAATGATAGGATACAATGATAGGATACAATGATGGGATACGATGACGGGATACGATGACGGGATACGATGACGGGATACGATGAAGGGATACAATGATGGGATACAATGATGGGATACAATGACGGGATACAATGACGGGATACAATGACGGGATACATGACGGGATACGATGACGGGATACGATGACGGGATACGATGACGGGATACGATGACGGGATACAATGAAGGGATACAATGAAGGGATACAATGATGGGATACAATGATAGGCTACAATGATGGGATACAATGATGGGATACAATGATGGGATACAATGATAGGATACAATGATGGGATACAATGATGGGATACAATGATGGGATACAATGAGGGGATACAATGACGGGATAAAATGAGGGGATACAATGATGGGATACAATGATGGGATACAATGAAGGGATACAATGAGGGGATACAATGATGGGATACAATGATGGGATACAATGATAGGATACAATGAAGGGATACAATGAGGGGATACAATGATGGGATACAATGATGGGATACAATGATAGGATACAATGAAGGGATACAATGAGGGGATACATTTATAACATTATTATACATTGAATCAGTATACCACAGAATTATTGTAATGGGGCACAAGGACATAACCCCCCCCCGAATAATTACCATATTATGCTGATATTATACAACAATATAATATCATGATAGCATTATGATACATTGTAATGTGGAAACAAGGATGTGACACCCCAAATATTGACCATATTAATCTGATATTTTATCAGCCCTCATAATTTCCACTCTCTCGCTCGCATTGGGCGAGTGGAAAAAAGGAGGGGGCGAGCAGCGCCGGGACTAGGGGTGTGTGGGAGGTGCGGTGGTGGGGGTGGTGACAAGTAGAGATCTCCTGTGTGACTTTCAATGAAGCAGCTGGAAGCCACAGGAAGGAGAGGAGGAGAAGCGGCTTCCAGCTGCTTCATTGAAAGTCATACAGGAGATCACTACTTGTCACTGCCCCCACCGCCACCCCTTCCAGACATCCCTTGTCCCACTCCCCCCATCTTATTTCCAATTTCACTTTCCGCTTCCAGCGACAGGGCAGGGTAGGGGTTGGGTGGGGCAACTGGTGGCGAGTAACTCTTAAGTTCTGGCTAGTAGCTCAGGACTTGAAATATTGAGCCCTGTATTATACAATGATCAGATCCATTGATAGCATTATGATACATTGTAATGGGGACACGAGGATGTGACACCCCAAATATTGACCATATTAATCTGATAGTATATAATGATCAGATCCATTCACAGCATTATTATACATTGCAACTGAATACCAAAGGATCCCCTCCCCCCAATAATGACCATATTATACAATGATAGGATATAATGATATCATTATTATACGTTGTAACATTGTAATGGGGACACGAGGGTGAGACACCCCAAATATTGACCATATTAATCGGATAGTATATAATGATCAGATCCATTGATAGAATTATGATACATTGTAATGGGGACACGAGGATGTGACACCCGGAACGGTAACTATAATATATTATTGTATACTATTAGGATATTATTATGATTAACATTCCCGGGGGTTTTCCCTCATGTCTCCATTACAATGTATCATAATGATATCATATCAATATATAAAATCAGTATAATATGTTCAATATTTGGGGTGTCACATCCTCGTGTCCCCATTACAATATTACAATGTATATATTGATATCATTGTATCATATCAGTATAATATGGTCATTATTGGGGGGGGGTATCTGGAATTCAGTTGCAATGTATAATAATTCTATGAGTGTATCTTACTATTGTATATTATGGTCCATATTTGGGGTGTCACATCCTCGTGTCCCCACTACAATGTATAATAATGCCCATGAAGACGTGACACCCTGAACATTGACCATAATATACAATGATAACATACACACAGCATTATTATACATTGTAACTGAATACTAAAGGACCCCCCCCCCCCCCCCCCAATAATGACCATATTATACTGATATGATACAATGATATCATTATTACTATACATTGTAATGGGGACACAAGGACGTGACACCCCAAATATGGACCATATTATATTGATATTATGTAATGATCAGATCCATTGATAGAATTATGATACATTGTAATGGGGACACGAGGATGTGACACCCGGAATGGTAACTATAATATATTATTGTATACTATTAGGATATTATTATGGTTAACATTTCCTCGTGTCTCCATTACAATATATAATGATGATATCGTAACAATGTATAAAATCAGTATAATATGTTCAATATTGGTCATTACTGAGTGTATCTTACCATTGTATATTATGGTCCATATTTGGGGTGTCACATCCTTGTGTGCCCATACAATGTATAGTAATGATATCAATGGATCTGATCAATACATAATATCAGTATAACATGGTCAATATTTGGGGTGTCACATTCTCGTGTCCCCATTACAATATATAATGATGATATCGTATCAATGTATAAAATCAGAATAATATATTCAATATTGGTCATTACTGAGTGTATCTTACTATTGTATATTATGGTTCAAATTTGGGGTGTCACGTCCTTGTGTCCCCATACAATGTATAATAATGATATCATTGTATCAGATCAGTATAATATGGTCATTATTGGGGGGGGGGAGGGGGGGTCCTTTGGTATTCTGTTGCATCATATACTAACGCTATGATTATATCAGATCAGTATAATAACTTCATTATTGGTCATTATTGGTCATTACTTTTGTGTATCTTACTATTGTATATTATGGTCCATATTTGGGGTGTCACGTCCTTGTGTCCCCATACAATGTATAATAATGATATCATCAGATCAGTATAATATGGTCATTATTGAGGGGGGAAGGGGGTCCTCTGGTATTCTGTTGCAATGTATACTAACGCTATGATTGTATCTGATCATTATATATCAGTATAATATGGTCATTATTGGTCATTACTGAGTGTATCTTACTATTGTATATTATGGTCCATATTTGGGGGTGTCACATCCTCGTGTCCTCACTACAATGTATCATAATGCCCATGAGGAAGTGATACCCCAAATATTGACCATATTATACAATGATAACATACACTCATAGAATTATTGTACATTGTAATGGGGACACGAGGATGTGACACCCCAAATATCGACCATATTATATTGATATTATGTACTGATCAGATCCATTGATGCCATTGTGACACATTGTAATGGGGGAACACGAGGATGTGACACCCGGAATGGTAACTATAATATATTATTGTATACTTTTAGGATATTATTATGGTTAACATTTCTTTGTGTCTCCATTACAATGTATCATAATGATATCATATCAATGTATAAAATCAGAATAATATGTTCAATATTTGGGGTGTCACATCCTCGTGTCCCCACTACAATGTATCATAATGCCCATGAAGAACGTGACACCCTGAACATTGACCATAATATACAATGATAACATACACTCACAGCATTATTATACATTGTAACTGAATACCACAGGACCCCCCCTCCCCCCCCCCCCAATAATGACCCTAATAATGATAACCATATTATACATTGTAACTGATAAGATAATAATGACCCCCCAAAATTCTCTTCAATAATCAAAAAGTCCCTTTAAGGGATGAAAATCTTGAAAAAGAAAAATGAGGATTTAATGGCGAGCGTCTTCTAGACCGCTTACAGCGGGGAAATCTACGCGCTCAGAGCGCACACGTCAGCCTGCGCGTGTAACAATGCATAAACTAACTACCTCGAAAAGCGACTTTTCATGGCCCCGGCAGGACGCGACACCCAACCAACTCCACATTAACGTTAAGTTAGAAAAAAAAAAAAAAAGTCGGTTCCTAATCTCGCCATCCGCTTTGCATTCGGCCCATAATACCTCATCAGGCCAGTGAGCACAGCGAGCGCTCACACACAGTCCACTAACAATTGGCGTCTGATTGCCTATGACGGTCGGCTACAATGCCTCCCAGAACACTATATTGTACCGCCCCCCCGCCGAGCAATATTCAAAATACGCCATCTTATTTTCCCCTTTCCATGTGGTTGATTTTGGTTCGTTGGCGACTCGCGTGATTTTAATTTATTTTTTCTTTCTTTTTTTTTTTTTTATTCCTGGAAACTAATCGCATCTAATGACCCCGGCGCCCGGGCTGATGTGATTTCTCTTTATTCCGATATGTTAAATCTCGTCGCCCCCCCCCCCCCCCAAATAAGATGGGAATTTCAGGTTAAATAAGGCTTCCTTCCACCTTTCCGTCTGCGGGAAATATATAGAACGGGCGCACAAAGGGCGCCGCAGAATTAATGACGCTTTAAAGAGGTTGGAAATAAGCATTTAAACTATCAGCGGGAACTAGTTTAGGTATGATGTCCCCCCCCCCACCCCCCGCCCCGACGCATCATGAATAATTCATGGCCGCCTCTTTTGTCTCCCCGACGCTCCGCAGCGCCAATGATCCGTCGTCCTTAAAGAGAATTTACTGCGGAGTAAACGCATCACGTAAAAGTGTTTTGTCAATGGAACGCGGATCTCTCGGCGCCCGCTGTGTGCGTGAATCGCTGATCGGCCCAGGAGAACATCTGCATTTATAACCGCTGGGAAGGAGCGCGGGACGGCGGCCATTTTGTTCACTTTTTTTTTTTTTTTTTTGCTCCGGGGTTAGAGAGCAACTTCAGCCAGAGAGAGACACAGAATTCGAATCCCATTGGAAGGTTTGTAATGAGGACACACCGGCGCCATCCGATGGCTGCACAAGATGAGGAGGGTGTCACGGGGCGGACTGACCATTTGGAAAACTCGGGCACTGCCCAAGGGCCCGGGGTCAGTAGGGGGCCCCATGAGATGCCCCTGGTACCTTTTTCATAGGCTTTTTTGAGTTTGGGCAGGACACAGGGGCCCCATGATCCCCTATTGCCCAGGGGCCCCATGCGTTGTTAGTCCACCCCTGGGGTGACAACATCTATTACAGCCTGATGTTCTGCCAGAACCTCCCACCTTCTCTACAGCAGTTTGGTGAATAGATGAACTAAATATGGTGTCGTCGCCCCCCCCCCCCCCCCCCCCCCAGGAAGCCAAAAGACATTCATTTAGAGGAGGTATGACTACCACAGTGAAATGACTACTTTCCACTGTTTGGGCAACAACTACTTTGGTTGCTAGGATGCAAGCAGCCACCTGCCTCCTAGCAACCGAGCACACTGTGCATGCCAGCTGTATGTGTCCTAGCAAATAATGACACCACCCGTTGCTAGGATGCTGGCAGCTGCACAGTCATTAGTTGTTATGGCACACCCTGACAACCAATGACAAGGAAATGTGGGGTCGCCTCCCAAAATTCACACCAGATACTGATTCAGGATTGGGGTCAGGTATGGATTTAACCTCAACCCCAAAATCTATACCAGACTCTTTTCCAAGCAAGCAGCCTGGGTGGCCAGAGAAGAAGGGGGGCGAGTGAGCGAACAACTCCCCCCCCCCCAACCCAATCCCACCTCCTTGACCATACCAAGCCAAGTGCCTTCCACATGGTGAAGGCACCTTGCCAAGCAGACCCTCCTGGAAAGCACAGGTACACCCCCCACACCCCCCTCTGGCAGTGCCCAGACCCTCCATGCCCATTCTTGGATAATCTCCTGGCCTATTGCCTTGGAAAATGGACAAAATAGATTTGCTAAGTGGCCACCTGCCTCCTGGCAACCAAGCACACTGTGCATGATAGCTGCCTGCGTCCTAGCAACTAATGACACCACACGTTGCTAGGACGCTGGTGGCTACACAGTCATTAGATGTTATGGTGCGCCATAGCAACCATTGATAGTGTTGGTGAAAAATTATGTGGGGTCCCCCCCCCAAAAAAAAATTCAGACCAGATCCTTATTTGGGATTGGGGTCTGCTATGGATTTTAGGGTGGAGCCCCACCCAAGAGAGCTTGGGTAGCCCCCAAAATTCCGTATCAGTCCCCCCAGGTCTGGTATGGAGGTTAAGGAGGAACCCATACACAAAGCCAATCCCAAAATGTATACCAGACCTAAGGGGAGCTCTGTGGGTTTAACCCTAAAATCCAAACCAGACCCCAATCCTGAATAACGGTCTGGAATTAATTTGGGGGGGAACCTCCACATCTTCATTTTGTGGAGAATCTTGGGGGCACCCCAGTCTGTGCGATTTTTTTCTGTGGGGTCTAACCCTAAAATCTATACCAGACCTTCATCCAACCATGCATCCTAGGTGTCGAGAGAAGAAGGGGTGATGAGTGTACGACCCCCCCCCCCCCCTCCACCACCACCACCATTCCCACCTTCCTAATCACACCAGGCCAAGTGCCTTCAACATGGTGAGGGCCACGGCGACTTTTCTGGCAATGCACTTTGTTTTTGAATAGGTATGTGTTCCCTTAGGCAGTGCCCAGCCCCCATGCCCTTTGTAGCCCCCATGCCCTTCGTAGCCCCCATGCCCTTCGTTGGATCATCTTCTTGCCTATTAACCTTGAAAATGGAGAGAATTGGTTTTCTAGATTCGCCTCCCATTGACCTCATTGGGGTGGCATTGAAAGTATGCAAGTGTCAGGGTGTCATTGTGTCATTGTTCTGGACCCGCAAGTGTCAGGGTGTCATTGTTCTGGGACCCCCAAGTGTCAGGGTGTCATTGTTCTGGACCCCCAAGTCTCAGTGTGTCATTGTTCTGGGACCCCCAAAGTGACAGGGTGTCATTGTTTTTGACCCTCAAGTGACAGGGGATCAGTATTCTGGACCCCCAAGTGGCAGTGTGTCATTGTTCTGGGATCCCCAAGGTTCAGGGTGTCATTGTTCTGGGATCCTGAAGTGTCAGGGTGTCATTCTTCTGGACCCCCCAAGTGTCAGGGTGTCATTGTTCTGGGACCCTCAAGTGACAGTGGTCAGTATTCTGGACCCCCAAGTGTCAGGGTATTATTGTTGTGGGATCCTCAAGTGTCAGGGTGTCATTGTTCTGGACCCCCAAGTGTCAGGGTGTCATTGTTCTGGACCCCCAAGTGTCAGGGCGTCATTTCTGGACCCTCAAGTGACAGGCGGTGAGTATTCTGTACCCCCAAGTGTCAGGGTGTCATTGTTCTGGGATCCCCAAGTGTCAGGGTGTCATTGTTCTGGGGTCCCCAAGTGTCAGGGTGTCATTGTTCTGGGTCCCCCAAGTGTCAGGGTGTCATTGTTCTGGGATCCCCAAGTGTCAGGGTGTCATTGTTCTGGGATCCCAAGTGTCAGGGTGTCATTGTTCTGGACCCCCAAGTGTCAGGGTGTCATTGTTCTGGACCTCCAAGTGTCAGGGTGTCATTGTTCTGGGATCCCCAAGTATCAGGGTGTCATTGTTCTGGGCCCCCCAAGTGTCAGGGTGTCATTGTTCTGGACCTCCAAGTGTCAGGGTGTCATTGTTCTGGGGTCCCCAAGTGTCAGGGTGTCATTGTTCTGGGGTCCCCAAGTGTCAGGGTGTCATTGTTCTGGGATCCCAAAGTGTCAGGGTGTCATTGTTCTGGGTCCCCCAAGTGTCAGGGTGTCATTGTTCTGGACCCCCAAGTGTCAGGATGTCATTGTTCTGGACCCCCAAGTGTCAGGGTGTCATTGATCTGGGATCCCTGCCACCCATTGGCCTCCATGGAGTTGGCATTGAAAGTATGCAATTTGCGCAGCTTTGGATGCATTTTCCAAGAATGCCCTAAAATGGAACCGAACCAGATTCACTCAAAACTTCCTCCTCCACCTGCCCATCGTGTTGCAGGGAAGCCCTCCCACTGCAAGCCTGATTTCACCTTTCATCTGGAAATGGTCAGATTTCGGGTCGTGTAAAGCGAGGGACCAGATGATCAGACAATGGACATTGGGAATACGCGAGCGGCAGATACGAGGAGTGTGAGATCTCCTCCAGGAGGCGATGAGGCTGGGCTGGAAATCCACAAACATGAACTGGAATGACTGGATATTTATCTGCAATCTCATTGTTTGATCCTGTCCAAATATTCCGCAGGAATGAGCCTCCGAAGGGCCCGACGTGTCCCAACATAATGAGACATTTCTGCCGACAATACGGAACGTTACATAACCTCCTCGGCTCCTCAATCTGCATCACAATGGAGGTCTCCGATGAACACACCCAACGCTCCTCACCAACCGCACACTGCTGAGGGGAACAATGGGGAGCCCCCAATACTGGGGCCACAAGTGGCAGGGTGTCATTGGTCTGGACCCCCAGGTGTCAGGGTGTCATTGTTCTGGGAACCCCAAGTGTCAGGGTGTCATTGTTCTGGGACCCCCAAGTGTCAGGGTGTCATTCTTCTGGGACCCCCAAGTGTCAGGGTGTCATTGTTCTGGGACCCCCAAGTGTCAGGGTGTCATTCTTCTGGGACCCCAAGTGTCAGGGTGTCATTGGTCTGGGATCCTCAAGTGTCAGGGTGTCATTGTTCTGGGATCCCCAAGTATCAGGGTGTCATTGATCTGGACCCCCAAGTGGCAGGGTGTCATTGTTCTGGGACCCCCAAGTATCAGGGTGTCATTGTTCTGGGATCCCCAAGTGTCAGCGTGTCATTGTTCTGGGACCCCCAAAGTATCAGGGTGTCATTGTTCTGGGATCCCCAAGTGTCAGGGTGTCATTGGTCTGGGATCCCCAAGTGTCAGGGTGTCATTGTTCTGGATCCCCAAGTGTCAGGGTGTCATTGTTCTGGACCCCCAAGTGTCAGGGTGTCATTGTTCTGGGACCCCAAGTGTCAGGGTGTTATTGTTCTGGACCCCAAGTGTCAGGGTGTCATTGTTCTGGGACCCCCAAGTGTCAGGGTGTCATTGTTCTGGACCCCCAAGTGTCAGGGTGTCATTGTTCTGGGATCCCCAAGTGTCAGGGTGTCATTGTTCTGGGACCCCCAAGTGTCAGGGTGTCATTGTTTCTGGGACCCCCAAGTGTCAGGGTGTCATTGTTCTGGGATCCCCAAGTGTCAGGGTGTCATTGTTCTGGGATCCCCAAGTGTCAGGGTGTCATTGTTCTGGACCCCCAAGTGTCAGGGTGTCATTGTTCTAGAACCCTTAGGTGTCAGGGTGTCATTGTTCTGCACCCCCAACTGTCAGGGTGTCATTGTTCTGGATCCCCCAAGTATCAGGGTGTCATTGTTCTGCACCCCCAACTGTCAGGGTGTCATTGTTCTGGGTCCCCCAAGTGTCAGGGTGTCATTGTTCTGGGTCCCCCAAGTGTCAGGGTGTCATTGTTCTGCACCCCCAAGTGTCAGGGTGTCATTGTTCTGCACCCCCAAGTATCAGGGTGTCATTGTTCTGCACCCCCAAGTATCAGGGTGTCACTGTCCTTGCACGGACTCTGGGGAGCGGCATTGTAGGTCATGGCTCTCCTCTCCTTCAGGTAAAGGGTTAATATCTCCATTCCTCCGGAAGATTCTGCCTGCGGCTCTCCAGCTGCTGAACTTCAATTCTCTGAATTCTCTATCAGTCTCCTTATTTATGGCACCGCGCCCTGCGCTGCGTCCGCGTGGAGGCGGGGCTCTTCTGTGAACGGAGGCGGAGCTCTTCTGTGAACAGAGGCGGAGCTCTTCTGTGAACGGAGGCGGAGCTCTTCTGTGAACAATTTATATCCGAAAAATGACTGACGAGGAAATTCATGTTTCTGGGAGATGAAATCTGACCGACAACTGACACCCGGGACAGGGAGGACCTCGCCTTGTGACCTGCTGCAAAGTTACAATGTACAGTCTGATCACTGGGGGAGGGGAGACTGAGGAAATGACTCCTCCTCCTTCTACAAAGCTACAATGTACAGCTGTGATGGCAGCTCTGGGCGGGGCCGGCGTCCGTTCAGCGCTGCGCTGGGGCGTCTTTATTTTTTTAGCCCCACCAGCCGTCCTTTGGGGTCCCGCAGAGCAGGGGGCGGTCCCTTCTTCATAAAGGGGGCTTCTCCCTCTCGATGGGCGTAGACGCTTCATCTGGAGGAACGTTAGAGCGATTCTCGCCCGACTTTTCCGCGCCGTAACCCCGCTGGGGGTTTTGTAGCGATTTTGGGGTTTTTTGATACAAAGTGAAAGATAAATGATAAAATAAAAGTCTACAAAACAATTCTTCATCCTAAAATGTATGGAAGTCATTTCTGTCATGTGGCCCTGATGAAGGAGCATTGGGCCCCTGAAACGCGTCGGAGTTCTATCGTGAGCCTTGCTGTCGTGTGAACTTGGACTCTAGTAACGCCGATCGTCCAAACCATGGGACGCCGTTGGCGTGGGGCCCATCGACCGTCATCAGGGGCCCCATCAGAGTCCCCTTTACATCAGAAGCCCCATCATACTCCGCCTTACATCAGGGGCCCTATCAGAGTCACCTTTACGTTGGGGCCCCATCAGACTCCCCCTTACATCAGGGGCCCTATTAGAGTCACCCTTAAATCGGGGCCCCATCAGACTTTTCCTTACATCAGGGGCCCCATCAGAGTCCCCTTTAGGTCAGGAGCCCCATCATGCTCCACCTTACATCAGTGGCCCTATCAGAGTCACCCTTACATCAGGGGCCCTATGAGAGTCACCCTTACATCAGGAGCCCCACATCAGAGTCATCCTTACATCAGGGGCCCTATCAGAGTCACCCTTACATCAGGAGCCCCATCAGAGTCACCCTTACATCAGGGGCCCCATCAGAGTCACCCTTACATCAGGGGCCCTATCAGAGTCACCCTTACATCAGGGGCCCTATCAGAGTCACCCTTATATCAAGGGCATCAGAGTCCCCTTTAGATCAGGAGCCCCATCATACTCCCCCTTACATCAGGGCCCCTATCAGAGTCACCCTTACATTGGGGTCCCATCAGACTTCCCCTTACATCAGGGGCCCAATCAGAGTCCCCCTTTAGATCAGGAGCCCCATCATACTCCCCCTTACATTGGGGCCCCATCAGACTCCCCCTTATCGAGTTCACGACCCAGAACTACTGCGACCGATCATTTACTGCCCCCAAAATGTAAAATCTAAAGCCGCGTCCTCCCAGGTTTGGGTTTGGCGCCCTACTGAGAGCGCTGTGCGGTCGATCGGCCCCGCCTACCGCGCCCCATGGTTTGGACGATCGGCGTTTCTAGAGCGCACGGAGGGGACGACGGAGATGGATCTGACGTCTGCGGCGGGTCTAATCCCCCTCTAAGCCCCTTTGTCCGGCGTTGATTAATCCGCTCGGATTGTGCGAAGCGAGAGATTTAATAGTGAAAGCAATTAAAGAAAAGCGCGGGGGGCGTGTCCCGGTCAGCGAAGGACGACATCGAACGTTTGTGTCAGACGAGGAAACGGTGAAGGTCGTTATCTTTCCTGCGCCGAGTCCACTCAGGGGGGGGGGTTTATGGCGTCGTAAAGACAGAAATATGGGAGTTTAATTTAATTGTCGCCGTCCGCCGCGGCTTTTATCCCCCGCGTGCCGCCATTACGGCTGTCATTGTTTCCCAACAAGGCGCGATCCGCCGCGACGCGGCACAAAACACACAATTAGTCGGCGGGAAATAATGGATGGAAATTGGCGCGAGATAAAAACGTTCCAATGAGGACGGCGCCGCCGCGGATTATTCATTAAATGGACCGCTAATGTATTATTAATTGAATTGTTAATGGGGCCCCTTTGTTGGGGCCGAGGGGCCCATTATGTCTGCTATGTATAGATCGACCTCCCGCAACAACCACTTCTCCCGCTACTAATGTGTCGCCTCTTCGCCACCCCCCGCCTCCGATCGGGATTTAAAGGGGACCCACGCTGAGAGGGGAGTCCCCATTACATCCAGGGTCCCACCAGAGTCCTCCCTTTATATCTGGGTCCCCACCAGAGTCTGCCTTATATCAGAGTCCCCACCAGAGTCCTCCTTATATCTGGGTCCCCATCAGAGTCCTCCTAATATCTGGGTCCCCACCAGAGTCTGCCTTATATCAGAGTCCCCACCAGAGTCCTCCTTATATCTGGGTCCCCATCAGAGTCCTCCTTATATCTGGGTCCCCATCAGAGTCCCCCTGGATCCCCAATATATATCTGGATCCCCATCAGAGTCCTCCCTTTATATCTGGATCCCCATCAGAGTCCCTCTTATATCTGGGTCTCCACCAGAGTCCTTCTTATATCTGGGTCCCCTCAGAGTCCCTCTTATATCTGAGTCCCCTTATATCTGAGTCCCCTTTTAACAGGACAGAGTTCCCATTAAATCAGAGTACCTCCTTATATCAGGGGCTCCACCAGAGCCTCGTTATTTCTGGGTCCCCATCAGAGTCCCCTTTTAACAGGATAGAGTCCCCATTAAATCAGAGTCTCCCCCATTATATCAGTCCCTCCTTACATCCAGGTTCCCTTCAGAGTCCCCCTAATATCAGGGTCACCATCAGAGTCCCCCTTACATCAGGGGCCCCATCAGAGTCCCCCTTACATCAGGAGCCCCATCAGACTCCACCTTACATCAGGGGCCCTATCAGGGTCACCCTTGCATCAGGGCCCCATCAGAGTCACCCTTACATTGGGGCCCATCAGACTCCCCCTTATAGAGTTCTCATTAAATCAGAATCTCCCCCATTATGTCAGAGTCCCTCCTTACGTTAGGGTCCCCAACAGAGTCCCCCTCATATCTGGGTCCCCAACAAAGTCCCCCTTATACCTGGGTCCCCATCAGAGTCACCCTTATATCAGGGACTCCATCAGAGTCCCCCTTACATCCTGGTGCCCATCAGAGCCCCTTCTTATATCAGGGGCCCCATCAGAGTCCCTCTTACCTCCAGGTCCCCATTAGAGCCCTCCGTATATCTGGGTCCTCATTAGAGCCCCCCTTTACAACAGGGTCCCTATCAGAGTCCCCCCCTTAAAGGAGACCTGCACTGAGAGGGGTGCAGAGGCGGCCATGGATGACCTTTCTGAATCACTGGCCTTAACAAGCAAGCAGCCAGTGAAGTCCCGACCCTCCAGACTCAGCCCACAGACGAGGATTGAAGCGAACTGTCCAATCCCGGCCTTCCTCTGTGCGGGGATTTGTCTGTTTCCCTCAGCGGGGACTCGTCTGCCCAGGACAGAGGTAAGGAGACACTCAGGGAAGTGTCTGATGGAAGCTGCCGTTCTGAGATGCAGGCTAATTCCCGGGCAGCAGTGGAGTCAGAGAGTGACAGCTTCCATCAGAGGCTTCGCACACACCTTCTGCTATGTCACTCCTATCTAGAAATGTCATCTATTCCCGGGAGACCTGCACTCCGGATGGTGGGAATACTGTGTCCCCACTGGGAGATTTATCATCACTTCCTGTCCAGGTGACCACACAGGAAATCCCCCTGACTGGCAGCAAGCGCTGAAAACCTAAAACTCAGAAAAACCACTTTGGATAAAACTCTCTTTCTGGACGGAGCGGGAGAGGGTGAGAGCCGAGATTTCAGTGCTTACTGCCAGTCAGGGGGATTTCCTGTGTGGTCACCTGGACAGGAAGTGATGACAAATCTCCCACCGGGGACACGGCTGCTCACCTGATTGCTGTCACTCCTGACAATCACATAATGGCATTGTAGGGGGGTTGGGT
This sequence comes from Staurois parvus, assembly GCA_951230385.1. Taxonomy (NCBI): domain Eukaryota; kingdom Metazoa; phylum Chordata; class Amphibia; order Anura; family Ranidae; genus Staurois; species Staurois parvus. The sequence goes on along the minus strand of CATNWA010000850.1, from coordinate 537,934 downwards.
GCAGGGGTGGACTGACCATTTGGGAAACTCAGGCACTGCCCGAGGGCCCGGGGTCAGTAAGGGGCCCCATGAGATGCCCCTGGTACCTTTAATTGGCTTTTTCATAGGCTTTTTTTGGCTGTGGGTGAAGACACAGGGGCCCCATGATTCCCTATTGCCCGGGGGCCCCATGAGTTGTCAGTCCGCCCCTGGTTGGGTGATCATTCCAGAATCCGGGTTTAGGCCCCGAAGTGCAGAAACGGACACGCAATGTGCGATTGGATGCCATTCGTCCTTAACGTCACCCCGGACGCGCGGCAAAACGCGTTGTGTTAAAAAAATGAGCCAAAGTCAGCGCCAAAAATGGGTACAGGAGCTACTTTGGCGCGTTTTTCGTGCGCAGGGCAGCTGGTTTCACTGTGGGGTGAAACAAATCGCACAAAAGAATCGCCGCGTTGCGTTCCTCGGATGTGAATGAGTCCCTCCCACGAAGCGCAGCGGCGATAATCCGAATGTCCGTCTTCCATAACCGCGTCCGTCGCGGTCTGATCGCCCAACGCAGAGGAACACGAAGGGTTAGCGCTCCCGAGAATGTTGGCTCGCCGTCAGCTGACATGTCGCAGCATTTTCGTTTCTCACATTTGTATCGGATCCGAGAGTCTCTGCTGAGCGATTCCTTTCATATCTGGAGGAAGACGAGTCCCGACCTGCCGCCATTCCTTCCCCCATCATCTCCGGGGAGGAAGACCTGAACTGACCGACCACGCGGGACAACGCAAGAGCGCAGACTGCCAAACACCACCAATGTATGGGGGAGGGACCAGCAGAGCTGCCGAACAGAACCGAGAACAGTGCAGCTCACCGCACAGCGTACTGACCCAGTGATCTCTGTACTACGCCGCCGTATATGTCAGAGCTATATACATGCATCATAGTGTGTGACTGGGGGGGAGGCGACATTAGAGTGTAAGCTCCTCCGGTGCAGAGACTGACGTGACTGCGGGGGAGGGGACATTAGAGTGTAAGCTCCTCTGGTACAGAGACTGATGTGACTGTGGGGGAGGGGACATTAGAGTGTAAGCTCCTCCGGTACAGAGACTGATGGACTGCGGGGGAGGGGACATTAGAGCGTAAGCTCCTCCGGTACCGAGACTGATGGGACTGCGGGGGGAGGGGACATTAGAGTGTAAGCTCCTCTGGTACAGAGACTGATGGGACTGTGGGGGAGGGGACATTAGAGTGTAAGCTCCTCTGGTACAGAGACTGATGGGACTGTGGGGGAGGGGACATTAGAGTGTAAGCTCCTCTGTACAGAGACTGATGGGACTGTGGGGGAGGGGACATTAGAGTGTAAGCTCCTCTGGTACAGAGACTGATGGGACTGTGTGGGGGGGGACATTAGAGTGTCAGCTCCTCTGTACAGAGACTGATGGGACTGTGGGGGAGGGGACATTAGAGCGTAAGCTCCTCTGGTACAGAGACTGATGGGACTGTGGGGGAGGGGACATTAGAGTGTAAGCTCCTCTGGTACAGAGACTGATGGGACTGTGGGGGAGGGGACATTAGAGTGTAAGCTCCTGTGGTACAGAGACTGATGGAACTGTGGGGGAGGGGACATTAGAGTGTAAGCTCCTCTTTACAGAGACTGATGGGACTGTGGGGGAGGGGACATTAGAGTGTAAGCTCCTCTTTACAGAGACTGATGGGACTGTGGGGGAGGGGACATTAGAGCGTAAGCTCCTCTGTACACAGACTGATGGGACTGTGGGGGAGGGGACATTAGAGTGTAAGCTCCTCTGTACAGAGACTGATGGGACTGTGGGGGAGGGACATTAGAGTGTGAGCTCCTCTGTACAGAGACTGATGGGACTGTGGGGGAGGGGAGGGGACATTAGAGTGTGAGCTCCTCTGTACAGAGACTGATGTGACTGCGGGGGAGGGGACATTAGAGTGTAAGCTCCTCTGTACAGAGACTGAGGGTCTATATATGTAATTTATTTAGTAGAAAAATCTAATATTTGTCAAATCACAAACTTGGGAGATTTTTGGACGTTGCGTTCAGTTTCGGATCTTCCTCTGACATGTCGGATTCTAATTATTCGCCGCCGATTGTGCCGGTCGCCGCTGTCAGGACCAAAGATGAATCCCTTCATAACGGCGCTCATTGTTCCGGCACATTCCTGCGCAGAGTGACAATACGGTGTCACCGCACCGTCGCCATTCATTAGCAGGAACCATCTGCCACGTAACGCCGTATCCCGCCAATTTACATCGCCACGTATTCATCAATCTCCCGTCTCGCGGCGTATCGCCGGCCGTCAGGCAGACGTCGGTGTTTATTGTCTCTGCGTTTTATTCCAATTAAACTTTTGACTTTTTGCGGCGATTCTTTGTTGCGCACGACACAGGTGATGGTCCCGTCCAATTAGAGGAGGGGGGGGGGGGGGCGGCTCGTGTCTTGCAGCAATTTATTGGGACGCGATTTCTGTGATAACATGGACGCCGCGATTATTTGTCTCCACATAATGTAATATTTATAGAAGAATGTTTGATTGCGGCTCATGAATAAAACACGTCCTCCATGCTGATATTCCGCCTTTATTTCTGCCTTTTACGGCCTTCATCGCGCTAAACCAACAATAAATTCTTGACGCCGACAATATTTCTCCTCCGTGTTTCCCCGCGCCTCGCCCGTCGGCGGAGAGACGCCGCTAATTCACCGGCCTGGGCGCAATCGGCGCTGTGCTGGGACTCCCGCTTTATCTTTTACCTGTTTGTGAAGTTTGGAAAGTTTGACGGGAAAAGTTTGAAAGTGAAAAAAAGAAAAACTTCAGAAAAAAATTCAACCAGAAATTTAATACAAATGTGTTCAGGCGTTCCGAATCCCAAAATGTCTTCCCCTTAGCATGGAGCGATGCTCTGCAGAGAGATCAGTGATGGGATAATCTGCAGAATATATCAATATGGATCTGTCAGGAGGGGGAATGGGACGGTGCAATGCTCTGCAGATCTCTAGAGAAGTCAGTGATGGGATAACCTGCAGAATATATCAATATGGATCTGTCAGGAGGGGGGATGGGACGGTGCAATGCTCTGCAGATCTCCAGAGAGATCAGTGATGGGATAATCTACAGAATATATCAATATGGATCTGTCAGGAGGGGGATGGGATGGAGCGATGTTCTGCAGATCTCCAGAGAGATCAGTGATGGAATATTCTGCAGAATATGTCAATATGGATCTGTCAGGAGGGGGATGGGATGGTGCAATGCTCTGCAGATCTCTGGAAAGGTCAGTGATGGGATAATGTGCAGAATATATCAGTATAGATTTGTCCAAGGAGTAGGTCGAATGCTCTGCAGATCTCTAGAGAGATCAGTGATGGGATAATCTGCAGAATATATCAATATGGATCTGTCAGGAGGGGGATGGGATGGTGCAATGCTCTGCAGATCTCTAGAGAGATCAGTGATGGGATAACCTGCAGAATATATCAATATGGAACGGTCAGGTGGGGGATGGGACGGTGCAATGCTCTGCAGATCTCTAAAGCGATCAGTGATGGGATAATCTGTGGAATATATCAATATGGACCTGTCAAGAGATAGGACGGTGCAATGCTCTGCAGATATCTAGAGAGGTCAGTGATGGGATAATCTGCGGAATACATCAATACGGATCTGTCAGGAGATAGGACGGTGCAATGCTCTGCAGATCTGTAGAGAGGTCAGTGATGGAATAATCTGCAGAATATATCGATATGGATCTGTCAGGAGATGGAACGGTGCAATGCTCTGCAGATCTGTACAGAGGTCAGTGATGGAATAATCTGCAGAATATATCGATATGGATCTGTCAGGAGATGGAACGGTGCAATGCTCTGCAGATCTGTAAAGAGGTCAGTGATGGGATAATCTGTAGAATATATCAATATGGATCTGTCAGGAGGAGGAATGGGACGGTGCAATGCTCTGCAGATCTCCAGAGAGATCAGTGATGGAATAATCTGCAGAATATATCCATATGGATGTCAGGAGATAGGACGGTGCAATGCTCTGCAGATCTGTAGAGAGGTCAGTGATGGAATAACCTGCACAATATATCAATATGGATCTGTCCAGGGTGGTAGGTAGGATGGAGCGATGCTCTGCAGATCTTTGCAGCAGCTCACACAGGAAGTGGATGTGTCACCGGCGGCACATGCGGTGAATCTGTCATCTCGCAGGTAACTTGTTACAAATCTGAATTGAAAATGAAGGCGACGCTGCAAGTCGTTAGCAGAAGACGGCGAATCGGAAGGAGAGATTTTGATGTCAAATTCGTTAATTACGTTTCGCTGCATTTTATTATTTCTTTGATCTAATTAAAGGTGAGATATTCTGCGGGGAATCGGCTAATCACCGCGAGGTGGAGAGGTTTGAGGGAGAATCCAAAATCTCATGGAACTTTCAGCATGCGGCGAGTGTTGGATGATGGCAGAGGAGGCACTCCGTATTATCAATCTGCACATAACTGAAGTGTCAGCTCTGAAGGGGAACCAGAGTGGGGATGGAGGGGGGAGACCTGCCAGGTCCGGGTCCTTATCGGAGATCTGCGGGGTCCGGGTCCTTATTGGAGACCTGCCAGGTCCGGGTCCTTATCGGAGATCTGCGGGGTCCGGGTCCTTATCAGAGATCTGTGGGGTCCGGGTCCTTATTGGAGACATGTGAGGTCCAGGTTCTTATCGGAGATCTGCGGGGTTTGGGTCCTTATCGGAGATCTGTGAGGTCCGGGTCCTTATCGGACATCTGTGAGGTCCAGATCCGTATCTGAGATCCGTGAGGTCCGGGTATTTATGTGAAGCATGTGAGGTCCGGGTCCTTATCGGAGATCTGAGGGGTCCGGGTCCTTATTGGAGACATGTGAGGTCCGGGTTCTTATCGGAGATCTGCGGGGTCTGAGTCCTTATTGGTGACCTGTGAGGTCCAGATCCGTATCTGAGACCTGTGAGGTCCGGGTCCTTATCAGAGATCTGTGGGGTCCGGTCCTGATCTAATTAAAGGTGAGATATTCTGCGGGGAATCGGCTAATCACCGCGAGGTGGAGAGGTTTGAGGGAGAATCCAAAATCTCATGGAACTTTCAGCATGCGGCGAGTGTTGGATGATGGCAGAGGAGGCACTCCGTATTATCAATCTGCACATAACTGAAGTGTCAGCTCTGAAGGGGAACCAGAGTGGGGATGGAGGGGGGAGACCTGCCAGGTCCGGGTCCTTATCGGAGATCTGCGGGGTCCTTATCAGAGACCTGTGAGGTCCGGGTTCTTATCGGAGATCTGCGGGGTTCGGGTCCTTATCAGAGATCTGTGGGGTCCGGGTCCTTATTGGAGACATGTGAGGTCTGAGTCCTTATCGGAGATCTGCGGGGTCCGGGTCCTTATTGGAGATCTGCGGGGTCCGGGTCCTTATCGGAGATCTGTGAGTTCTGGGTCCTTATTGGTGACCTGTGAGGTCCAGATCCGTATCTGAGATCCGTGAGGTCCGGGTATTTATGTGAAGCATGTGAGGTCCGGGTCCTTATCGGAGATCTGAGGGGTCCGGGTCCTTATTGGAGACATGTGAGGTCCGGGTTCTTATCGGAGATCTGCGGGGTCCGGGTCCTTATCGGAGATCCATGAGGTCCAGATCTGTATCTGAGACCTGTGAGGTCTGAGTCCTTATCGGAGATCTGCGGGGTCTGAGTCCTTATTGGTGACCTGTGAGGTCCAGATCCGTATCTGAGATCCGTGAGGTCCGGGTATTTATGTGAAGCATGTGAGGTCCGGGTCCTTATCAGAGATCTGAGGGGTCCGGGTCCTTATTGGAGACATGTGAGGTCCGGGTTCTTATCAGAGATCTGCGGGGTTCGGGTCCTTATCGGAGATCTGTGAGGTACGGGTCCTTATCGGAGATCTGCGGGGTCCGGGTCCTTATCGGAGATCCATGAGGTCCAGATCCGTATCTGAGACCTGTGAGGTCTGAGTCCTTATCGGAGATCTGCGGGGTCCAGGTCCTTATCGGAGATCTGTGAGTTCTGGGTCCTTATTGGTGACCTGTGAGGTCCAGATCCGTATCTGAGATCTTTGAGGTCCGAGTCCTTATCGGAGATCTGCGGGGTTTGGGTCCTTATCGAAGATCTGTGAGGTCTGAGTCCTTATCGGAGATCTGCGGGTCCGGGTCCTTATCGGAGATCTGTGAGGTCCAGATCCTTATCGGAGATCCGTGAGGTCCAGATCCGTATCTGGAGACCTGTGAGGTCTGAGTTCTTATCGGAGATCTGCGGGGTCCGGGTCCTTATCGGAGATCTGTCGGGGTCCGGGTCCTTATCGGAGATCTGCGGGGTCCAGGTCCTTATCGGAGATCTGTGAGTTCTGGGTCCTTATTGGTGACCTGTGAGGTCCAGATCCGTATCTGAGATAGAGGTCCGAGTCCTTATCGGAGATCTGCGAGGTCCGAGTCCTTATCAGAGATCTGCGAGGTCCTGAGTCCTTATCGGAGATCTGCGAGGTCTGAGTCCTTATTGGAGATCTGTGGGGTTCGGGTCCTTATCGGAGATCTGTGAGGTCTGAGTCCTTATTGGAGATCTGCGGGGTCCGGGTCCTTATCGGAGATCTGCGGGGGTCCGGGTCCTTATCGGAGATCTTTGAGGTCCGGGTCCTTATTGGAGATCTGTGGGGTCCGGGTCCTTATCGGAGATCTGTGAGGTCTGAGTCCTTATTGGAGATCTGCGAGGTCCGGGTCCTTATTGGAGATCTGCGAGGTCCGGGTCCTTATCGGAGATCTGTGAGTTCTGGGTCCTTATTGGTGACCTGTGAGGTCCGGGGTCCTTATCTGAGATCAGATGTGACCAATGGACCAGTCATTGGGGGGAAGTGCTGCCATAAATATCTCTTCGGTGCCAGGTGCTGGATCCCAAAATCGGTGTCCCCCCCACCCAACAGTCCATATGTTTCCATATATGTAGACAACGTATTTCCCGGGTCAGGAGATCCCCCCGTCATCAGGAAAGGACAATGAAGACGGAGGTTAGACTTTAGTAGGAGAATTGATTGGTCAGAAGAGGCAAACTCCTCCACACACTGGTCCACCTTCCACCCCTGATGAAGGGGAGCATTTCTTGACCCTCGAAACTCGTTGGGCTCATGTATGGACCATGTCAGGACCCGTTTCCACACCTGTAGAGGAGCTGAATGAATCTACCTTTTCTAATGTCTTCCACACCTGTAGAAAAGGTTGATGAAGGTGCCACCTCCGTCAGGACTGGAAAGGTTGATGAAGGTGCCACCTCCGTCAGGACTGGAAAGGTTGATGAAGGTGCCACCTCCGTCAGGACTGGAAAGGTTGATGAAGGTGGAAGTTGGACTCAGGGAGTAAGGAGAATGGATATAATGGTGGGAATACACGCGCTCCTCCACAGACGGTCCAGCCTCCACCTTCATTACCCTTCCAAGCCCTGATGAAGGCGGTACCTCCTGACACCCGAAAACACGTTGGCTACATGGATGGAAGATGGTGGACTGTTTTCGAGGAATTATACAGAATTTATAGAGTCAACCAGTTGGCGCAACGCTTTACAAAATGAAGGCGGACATGACAGTGACAATACAATTTGGTAAAAGAGGAATCAGAGGGTCCTGATCCTGGGAGCTTACAATCTAGGAGGGAGGCTCAAGCGATACTGTGGGGGAGGGGCTGATGGAGGAAGTAAAAATGCAGTCCGTTAGTTAAAAGCAGGACAGGCTTCTTTAAAAAGAAGGGTTTTCGGGGATCGTCTAAAGGTGGATAGATGAGGAGATAGCTGGACAGATTGGGGTAGGGAGGATGGGAGAAGCTCAGGAGAAGTCTTGGAGGCGAACATGGGAAGTGACACGGGAACTTCCTACCATGATCGCCTCCAAGACTTCTCCAGGAGGCCATGGAAGGACCGAAGAGAATGGCCTGGTTGGTATGTTTGGACCAGGTTAGTGATGTAGCTGGGGATTGGCTTTGTACGTTGTTGTTAGTACTTTGCATTTTATTCATTGGGTGAGTGGAGACCAGCAGAGGGATTGGCAAAGAGGGGTGGAGGACACTGAGTGGAGGCCAGTGGAGGGATTGGCATAGAGGGATGGAGGACACTGAGTGGAGGCCAGGGATTGGAGGGATTGGCATAGAGGGATGGAGGACACTGAGTGGAGGCCAGTGGAGGGATTGGCATAGAGGGATGGAGGACACTGAGTGGAGGCCAGTGGAGGGATTGGCAGAGAGGGGTGGAGTACACTGAGTGGAGGCCAGTGGAGGGATTGGCAGAAAGGGGTGGAGGACACTGAATGGAGGCCAGTGGAGGGATTGGCAGAGATGGGCGTGGAGAACACTGAATTGAGGCCTGTGGAGGATTGGCAGAGCATTGAACACTGACTAGAGGCCAGGGATTTAGAGATGGGCGGTGAAAAATGGATTGAGGCCTGTGGAGGGTGGACTCCAGTAATTTAGTAGAAAAAATGGATACAACCTCCACCTTCATTACCCTTCCAATCCCCCATGAACGGGAGCATTTCTCGACCCTCGAAGCGCATCGTCTACATGTATGGAACAGGTTGAGATTGTTTTAGTGGAATGAACCTGATATTTGTCCAATATGTTCCATAAATGTAGCAAATGCTTTTTAGGGATCAGGAGATCCCCCTTTCATTGGAGCTTGGAAGGCTGATAAAGGTGGAGTTGGGACTCCACCTTTGGTGGGAATAGGCATGCTCCTCAGAAGCTGCTCCAACCTCCACCTTCATTACCTTCCAAGCCCTGGTGAAGCTGGAATCTTCTGACCCCGTGTTGGCTTCCTGTATGGAACATGTTTGACTGCTTTAGAACGAACCTGATGCTTGTCCAAACTGTTCCATACCTGAAGACAACGTGTTTTGGGGGTCTGGAGATGCCCCCTTCAGGGCTTGGAGGGATAATGATGGTGGAGGTTGGACTCAAGTCCTGATGAAGGGCAGCATTCATTGACCCTCAAAATACGTTGTCTACATGTATAGAACATGTTGGAACTGTTTTAGTGGACTGAATCTAATATGTGTTCAATACGTTCCATAAATGCAGCAAATGCTTTTTGGGGTCAAGAGATGCCCCCTTCATCTGGGCTTGGAGGGATGATGAAGGTGAAGGTTGGACTCAAGTCCTGATGAAGGGGTGTAACTCCTGACCCCTGAAACACATTGGACATCCATGGACCACGATGGACATATGTAAGGACCATGTTAAACTGTTTTAGTTGAATGAACCTATTGGTCCAATATGTTCTACACCTGCAGACAGTGCGTTTCGGGAGTCAGAAGATGTCTCCATCATCAGGACCTGAAAGGTCGATGAAGGTGGAGGTTGGACTCGGGGAGTAATTCACTAGGAGAATGGATATTATGGTGGTAATAGGCGTGCTTCTCGGCAGCTGCTCCAACCTCCACCTTCATTACCCTTCCAAGCCCTGATGAAGGGGACGTCTCCTGAAACGCGTTGTCTGGCACATAATGGACCACTTTAATGAAATGACCTTCAAATTTGGATTCTTCATCTTTGATTTGGCACTTTATTCTTGTTTTTCTTGGGTCTGTTCTAGTCATCCATCCCAGGAAAAGTCTGTCTCTGGTTTTTATACGAAAGCACCAACTGCGTCCTCTGCTCACAGGGACCGGCCAGGGTGGACCTGGGAAGCTACCATTGAAGGTGCGTGTTCCAGAGTTGTCATCTTCACCTATTCAGAGTGACCTGGAACAAGTATGTTGAAGAGCCGGGACACCCAACATATCAATGCTTCTTCCAGGTGACTCAATAAGCCTTCGTACAAAGGGGCCTGCACCTCCTGACGCAAGTGAGCCATGGCAGCTTTCATTTTTTACCCCAATTCTTCATCTCACAGGCAGCAATGAAAAGCCGACAGGGGTTCTAGGCTTCCTGACTGCATCAAAAAGAGAATGTTTTAATTCTGACTTTCTCCTCACTTCCTGTCCTGGACACAGATTGTCACTGGCACAGGAAATGAGAGGGAACCACCTAGCGGGTCTACAGAAAATCCTGCACCTCCTGACGCAAGTGAGCCATGGCAGCTTTCATTTTTTTTTTAATCCAATTCTTCATCTCACAGGCAGCAATGAAAAGCCGACAGGGGTTCTAGGCTTCCTGACTGCATCAAAAAGAGAATGTTTTAATTCTGACTTTCTCCTCACTTCCTGTCCTGGACACAGGTTGTCACCGGAACAGGACAATGGGAGGGAACAATCTAGCGAGTCCACAGAAAGTCCTGCACCTCCTGACGCAAGTGAGCCATGGCAGCTTTCATTTTTTACCCCAATTCTTCATCTCTGAGTGAGGGAAAAAAAATCTCACAAGCAGCAATGAAAAGCCGACAGGGGTTCTAGGCTTCCTGACTGCACCAAAAAAAAATGTTTTAATTCTGACTTTCTCCTCACTTCCTGTCCTGGACACAGGTTGTCACTGGCACAGGAAATGGGAGGGAACCACCTAGCGGTCTACAGAAAATCCTGCACCTCCTGACGCAAGTGAGCCATGGCAGCTTTCATTTTTTACCCCAATTCTTCATCTCACAGGCAGCAATGAAAAGCCGACAGGGGTTCTAGGCTTCCTGACTGCATCAAAAAGAGAATGTTTTAATTCTGACTCTTTCCTCACTTCCTGTCCTGGACACAGGTTGTCACTGGCACAGGAAATGGGAGGGTAACCATCTAGCGAGTCTACAGTCTACAGAAAGTCCTGCACCTCGTGACGCAAGTGAGCCATGGCAGCTTTCATTTTTTACCCCAATTCTTCATCTCTGAGTGAGGAAACAAATCTCACAGGCAGCAATGAAAAGCCGACAGGGGTTCTAGGCTTCCTGACTGCACCAAAAAAAGAATGTTTTAATTCTGACTTTCTCCTCACTTCCTGTCCTGGACTCAGGTTGTCACCGGCACAGGAAATGGGAGGGAACCACCTAGCGGGTCTACAGGAAGTCGGTTTAAACCCGTTCTCTGCTCAAATGCTCTGGCTGGAGATACCTTCAGAGGCTTATGGACAAGAGTTTGGTGATCTGGAAGATGTGATCTCGTAGGTCGTGATTTGGTACGTTGGCGTCTAATTCAGCGGGGCGCACGGTTTGCTTGTTCTGAGGGGCCCACGGTTTGCTTGTTCTGAGGGGCCCGGCACTGACACGCTCACAGATATTCCGATGGAGAGAAAGGCAAAGTTCACACTTCACACACACCCCCCACCCCACCCCGCCAGGGGTCACTTCACACCTACCTGGTTTGTAGGTCAGTCCTGGGGGGAAGAGGAACCCCTGCTGGGCCGCCGCCGCTGCCGCCAATGTCCGCTGGTCGTGTGGAAAGATTGGGATCATGAGGGGAGGCATGTGACCCTGAACCTGCAGAACACAAGACTCTGATCAGACAATGAACAAATCCATCCTGGCAGATCTTCTCCTCCCGAGACCCCCCTCTGAAATTCCGCATCGGCCCCCATTAACATATCAAAGGGAACCTCAGCATTGTACTCCTGAGCCTGCAGACCAGCTGCTACCCCCCCCCCCCCCCGACAAAGGTGAGACACCCCCCTGCAAGGAACACACAGACCTAAATATAGATCCCAATTCTATCAATAATCATCTGATCAATGTTATCAATACATCTCCATTACATAGGCAGGCTCTGCTTCCTTCTGTGCAGTCACAGGGATTGTGCTTTGCTGTTCCTGGCTGACCACTCCGGGCTCTCTGTGGCCCCGAATCTGCAACCAACGTTTACAGTGCATTAAAGACTACCTGTCACTGAACAAATCCCCATCAATACATTCCGGATATAGACACCGGAGCACTTCTCTAAAACAAAGAAAGAAAAAAGCTCCAGTTCAGTGACTGTGCCTAGGATGCGATGATGTCATCATTCTGCTGCAGGCAGGAGGAAGCATTTCCTCAGTCTCCCCTCCCCCAGTGATCAGACTGCACATTGTAACTTTGTAGAAGGAGAGGGAGCCAGTTCCTCAGTCTCCCCTCCCCCAGTGATCAGACTGTACATTGCAACTTTGTAGAAGGAGAGGGAGCCATTTCCTCAGTCTCCCCTCCCCCAGTGATCAGACTGTACATTGTAACTTTGTAGAAGGAAGGGAGCCAGGAGTCTCCCCTCCCCCCAAGTTCCTCAGTCTCCCCCCCTCCCCCAGTGATCAGACTGTACATTGTAACTTTGTAGAAGGAGGAGGCATTTCCTCAGTCACCCTCCCCCAGTGATCAGACTGTACATTGTAACTTTGTAGAAGGAGAGGCGGCCATTTCCTCAGCCTTCCCTCCCCCAGTGATCAGACTGTACATTGTAACTTTGTAGAAGGAGAAGGCGGCATTTCCTCAGTCTCCTCCCCCAGTGATCAGACTGTACATTGTAACTTTGTAGAAGGAGGAGAAGGCATTTCCTCAGTCTCCCCTCCCCAGTGATCAGACTGTACATTGTAACTTTGTAGAAGGAGGAGGAGTAAGTCTCCCCTCCCTCAGTGATCAGACTGTACATTGTAACTTTGTAGAAGGAGGAGGCCCCTCAGTCCCTCCCCCAGTGATCAGACTGTACATTGTAACTTTGTAGAAGGAGGAGGCGGCATTTCCTCAGTCTCCTCCCCCAGTGATCAGACTGTACATTGTAACTTTGTAGAAGGAGGAGGAGGCATTTCCTCAGTCTCCTCCCCCAGTGATCAGACTGTACATTGTAACTTTGTAAAAGGAGGAGGCGGCATTTCCTCAGTCTCCTCCCCCAGTGATCAGACTGTACATTGTAACTGGAGTGCAGTGACTGGTGGGCTGTCGGTTTTGGATTGGCTGCCCCTATTACCCGTCTCCTCAGCTCTGGCTGCGCTCATATCTGGTGGTTCCTGTATCTGTCCGGAGTTCCTCTTTAGGTTTCCTCTTTCTGGAACTTTTTTTTAGTGCATTTTGCGAGAATGACGAATGTCAGTCGCAGCGCCATTTTTCTCAGTTTTTTTCACCTCTCGTTTTTTTTTATTTAAAACCATAACAAATCCTAAAAGTCTGTGCATTATAACAAACATTTTACAGCCGGCGGCGGCATCAAAGCGGAATATTAAATACTCGGCGATAACGCAGATGGCGTGAGATTTACAGTAAAACTGCGACATCATTGCAAGAAATAAAACTAATTTCTCCCTCCATTAGCGGCTCCCCGCCTCTCGCTGACACTTTATGACTTGATGCGCCACCATATTCGCCAGAAATGAGAGAACGCGCTGCGTCAAGAATACCAATCCCGCCGAAAGAATAAAACGCAGAAACGCAGACAAACAGATCCTGTCAGCAGCCCCAAGACATTTTATTATTGTCTGTAAACTTAATGAAGACATGTTACATTGTTACCCGCCGAGCCCGCCCCTGATAGGACGGCGGCAGATGGGACTAACTGCGGCAGAGCGAAAGGAAAAAAGGATAATAAACTGCGGCAAATAAAACGCGGCGAAATTTCCAAAATGTTTACCGAGTGACAAAGAAACATCATCCATCAACAATATGTAATATCGCACAGGAGAGGCCCAACCGAGCCAATCAGACGCGGAGGGGGCGGGGTTCGGCGGCAGATGAGTTTTGTTTTTCTCAATTTGGTGGAAGAAAAAGTTCCGTCTGTGTCCACCCTGAGAGACATCCAAGAAATGATCCACCACGGTGTCACAGCCCCGCCCCCTTCATTATCTATGCAGGGCAGACAGAGGCGGGGCATTCTCTCCTCTCTTCCTGCCCCCCTTCCTCCTCCCCTTTTCTCTTTCTCCCCCCCCTCCCCTCCTTCTCTTCTCCCCCCCTCACCTCGCTCTTCTCTTCTCCCCCCCCTCCTCGCCTTTCTTCTCCTACTTCACTCTTTTCCTCCTCTCCTCTCCCTCCTCCTCTCATTAACCCCTCCTCTCCCCCCCCCTCCTTTTTTCCCCTTCTCCTCTCTCTTCCTCCTCCTCCTCCTCCCCCCCCCCCCCTTCCTCTCTCTCCTCCTTTCCTTCTCCCTCTCCTCTCTTCTACCTCCTTCTCTGTCTCCCTCCTCCCCCCCCTCCTCTCCTCTCTTCTCCCCCTCTCCTCCTCTCTCTCTTCTCCCCCCTCCTCTCCTCTCTTCTCCCCCTCTCCTCTCTTTTCCCCCCTCCTCGCCTTTCTTCTTCCTACTTCACTCTTTTCCTCCTCTCCTCTCCCCCCTCCTCTCCTCTCTTCTCCCCCTCTCCTTTCTACTTCCTACTTCACTCTTTTCCTCCTCTCCTCTCCCCCCTCCTCTCCTCTGTCTCTCCCCCCCCTCCTTTCTTCTTTCTACTTCACTCTTTTCCTCCTCTCCTCTCCCTCCTCCTCTCATAAACCCCTCCTCTCTCCCCCCCCCCCTCCTTTTTTCTCCCCTTCTCCTCTCTTCTTCCTCCTCCTCCTCCCCCCCCCCCCCCTCCTTCCTCTCTCTCCTCCTTTCCTTTCTCCCTCTCCTCTCTTCTACCTCCTTCTCTGTCTCCCTCCTCCTCTCCTCTCTTCTCTCCTTTCCTCCTCTCTTCTCTCCCTCTCCTCCCCCCCCTCCTCTCTTCTCCCATCTCCTCCCCCCCCCCCTCCTCTCTCTCCCCCCTCTCTGTGTTCTGTCCCATCTTTCCCATGTAACCATTATATCTGTGGCTTACACTGTCCTAGCTCTGGATCTCGGGCCCCTGTCCGTCCTGCTGTTGGAGGGCCAATCTCTCTTTATGACCCCAGACTAATATCTGTGTAAATGGATTTATTATGTAACTTACAAAATGTTACATTTATATCCAAAATATCACTAAAGTGCCGGGGCGGACTGACCAATCGAACACTGGGGCACTGCCCGAGGGCCCGGGGTCAGTAGGGGCCCCATGAGATGCCCCTGGTACCTTTCATAGGATTTTTTAGGTATGAGCAAGGACACGGGCCCCATGATCCCCTATTGCCCGGGGCCCCATGAGTTGTCAGTCCGCTCCTGCTAAAGTGACAGAAAACGATACATAAGAGAAAGTTTTACAGATGAATTCACTGATCTCAGATTGTAGAATATCCTCTGCAGTGATTTGTATCTTCAGCTATTTTCCCCGATGATGTATTGATGGGGTATTGATTCTTCGATGGGGTATTGATTGATGGGGATGGGGTATTGATTCTTCTTCGATGGGGTATTGATGGGGTATTGATTCTTCGATGGGGTATTGATTCTTCGATGGGGCATTGATGGGGTATTGATTCTTCGATGGGGTATTGATGGGGTATTGATTCTTTGATGGGGTATTGATTCTTTGATGGGGGTATTGATTCTTCGATGGGCATTGATTCTTTGATGGGGTATTGATTCTTCGATGGGGTATTGATTCTTCGATGGGGGCATTGATGGGGTATTGATGATTCTTTGATGGGGTATTGATTCTTCAATGGGGTATTGATTCTTCGATGGGGCATTGATGGGGTATTGATTCTTCGATGGGGTATTGATTCTTCGATGGGGCATTGATGTACGGACGACTTTGATGTCAAGTCAAAGATTTATATACAAAATGTGGAGCTCAGAGCTGAGTGCTGACACTGGGGGGGTCCTGCAGATGGGAAACGAGGTGTGGGGGCTCCGCAGGGGGCCGGCCTGGAATCTCTGTGATTTAATATGGTCTGTAATTGACATCGAATATTCTTGCTACTCCGCAGAGTTCGGGCCGCCTCCGACCCCCATTACTGACCCGTTCTTAGAAAAACGAGTTCCAAAATCAGGAACGACTGTTCGAGGCAATCGATCACTTCCAAAATAGCGCGCTGTGTTCAGACTGCGAATGGTGTGCGGTCACCGCGAACTCGCCGACCCGAGTGATGTCATCTTATCTCAGTTCTTCGGAAGAGTGAAAAAAAACTCACAAGAATAAGATCAGGGAATATAAATAGAGCCATGCGGAGGCCGGCCGGGGGCAGGGAATGCTGGGAGCAGGGAAGTCCGGGGAAGGGGGGGGGGGATGGGGGTCAGGGAAAGCCGGGGTCACGGAAGGCCGGGGGTCAGGGAAAGCCGGGGTCAGGGAAGGCCGGGGGTCAGGGAAAGCCGGGGTCAGGGAAGGCCAGGAGCAGGGACGGCCGGAGGAAAGGGAAGGCCGGAGGCAGGGAGGGCAGGGAGGGGGGCAGGGAAGGCCGGGCCAGGGGAAAGGCCAGGGCAGGGAAGATCGGGGCAGGGAAGGCCGGGGCAGGGAAGATCAGGGGCAGGGAAGGCCGGGGGCAGGGAAGATCAGGGCAGGGAAGGCCGGGGCAGGGAAGATCCGGGGCAGGGAAGGCCGGGGGCAGGGAAGATCAGGGCAGGGAAGGCCGGAGGCAGGGAAGATCAGGGCAGGGAAAGCCAGGGGCAGGGAAGGCCGGGGGCAGGGAAGATCAGGGGCAGGGAAGGTCAGGGGCAGGGAAGGTCAGGGGCAGGGAAGGCCAGGGGCAGGGAAGGCCAGGGGCAGGGAAGGGAAGGCCAGGGGCAGGGAAGACCAGGGGCAGGGAAGGCCAGGGGCAGGAAAGGCCAGGGCAGGGAAGGTCAGGGAAAGGCCAGGGGGGAAGGGGAAGACCAGGGGCAGGGAAGGTCAGGGGCAGGGAAGGGGGCAGGGAAGACCAGGGTCAGGGAAAGCCAGGATCAGGAAAGGCCGGGGTCAGGGAAGGCCGGGGCAGGGAAGAACAGGGCAGGGAAGGTATATTTACCTTCCCCGATTCCCCCCCGGGGCAGGGAGTTCCCCTCCCCCCTCATCTACATGAAATGACATTTTTTAAATAAAACCCTGTCTTCCTTACAGACCTTAATGTAATCACTGGGTCTCTGTGCTTCTCTATACAATGCAAGCAAGATCATGGCTGGGGGAGGGGCGAACATAGCAGGGAAAGACTCAGGGCTCAGGGAAGGTCAGGGGACAGGGTAAGCTGAGGGCCAGGGGCAAAGAACTATAATCCAATAAATGAAAGGGGCGGGGTCAGGGACAGTCAGGCTGGGGAGGAAAAGTGCTAGATGGCTGGGCCTCCTCCAGCCAGGGAAAGAGGTGGATCAGGAAAGCTTCTAATGAACCGAAGTTCAGGGAAGCAGCATCAGAGGCACGGGATTCCAGGGGTCTTCACGGATCTGAAGGATAAGATGAACTTTAATCTGCTTATATTTACCTGAAGGGGAGGAGCCAGTACACCTGTGCAAGACTGAAAGAAAGGAGCCAGTACACCTGTGCAAGACTGAAAGAAAGGAGCCAGTACACCTGTGCAAGACTGAAAGAAAGGAGCCAGTACACCTGTGCAAGACTGAAGGGGAGGAGCCGTACACCTGTGCAAGACTGAAGGGGAGGAGCCGGTACACCTGTGCAAGACTGAAGGGGAGGAGCTCGTACACCTGTGCAAGACTGAAGGGGAGGAGCCAGTACACCTGTGCAAGACTGAAGGGGAGGAGCCGAGGCACCAGTGCAAAATTGAAGGGGAGGAGCCAAAACACCTGTGCAAGACCGAAGGGGAGGAGACGGTACACCTGTGTAAGAGTGAAGGGGAGGAGCCGGTACACCTGTGCAAGACTGAAGGGGAAGAGCCAGTACACCTGTGCAAGACTGAAGGGGAGGAGCCAGTACGCTTGTGCAAGACTGAAGGGGAGGAGCTGATACACCTGTGCAAGATTGAATGGGAGGAGCTGGTACGCCTGTGCAAGACTGAAGGGGAGGAGCCAGTACACCTGTGCAAGACTGAAGGGGAGGAGCCAGTACACCTGTGCAAGCCTGAAGGGGAGGAGCCAGTACACCTGTACAAGACTGAAGGGGAGGAGCCGGAGGGAAGATTTAATGCTCATTAGATGGATCAGCACACAGCCGCCTCTATAATGACATTCTATATGGGGAGATATTCTGGGCGGAGCGATTGATCATCATAAAACTCGATTGGTGGATTCTGATCAGCAGGTGATGTCAGACACAATTCACCGACATTTGGGTGAATAAACAGAAAAGGGACAAATGACTGAACTACAGAACGTTCATTCGGGATTCACTTCACGCTTCGTGTCTTCAATAATACAGCGGCCAGCGGCGTCCTGACTCTGCACTTCGTTCTGATTGCCGTCTCGCGGGACGGAACATATTAATGGCCAGCGAAGGGCAAGAGAGCCGTCTATAGCGCGGGCGCGGGTCACGCCCACCACACCGGAATACGTAACATCTGCAGGCCGGGAGCCAATCGTACAGATTAGAAATGAAACCTGAAACTTTGTATAAATAATCCCGGCCAATGCCGACCTCAGGCACCGCAAGCGGGATGACGTCAGAGATTTGTTTATTCCAGGTACTTGTACAGCCCATCAATTTATGCAGCACTTTATATATATATTGTACATTCACATCAGTCCCCGCCCCCGAGGAGCGTACAATCTAAGGTCCCTAACTCACATTCATACATATACATACTAGGGCCAATGTAGACAGGGGCCAATTCACCTCTCAGCATGTCTTTGGAGTGCAGGAGGAAACCCACACAGGCACAGGGAGAAAATGCAGACTCCAGGCAGGTACTCGACCCGACCTGAGTACTGCAAGGTGGAAGTGCTAACCACTTAGCCATTGTGCTGCTCGAGAGATCACACCATATATATGGGTACATTGTATCGGTCCTTCATTCATATACACCAAGTATTGGCCCCGCCCTCCCAATCATGTGATTCAGGTGTTCCAATCCCCTCCATATCATGTGATTCAGGTGTTCCAATCCCCTCCATATCATGTGATTCAGGTGTTCCAATCCCCTCCATATCATGTGGTTCAGATGTTCCAATCCCCTCCATATCATGTGATTCAGGTGTTCCAATCCCCTCCCAATCATGTGATTCAGGTGTTCCAATCCCCTCCATATCATGTGGTTCAGGTGCTCCAATCCCCTCCATATAATGTGATTCAGGTGTTCCAATCCCCTCCATATAATGGTATTCAGGTGTTCCAATCCCTTCCATATCATGTGATTCAGGTGTTCCAATCCCCTCCCAATCATGTGATTCAGGTGTTCCAATCCCCTCCCAATCATGTGATTCAGGTGTTCCAATCCCCTCCATATCATGTGATTCAGGTGTTTCAATCCCCTCCCTGTCATGGGACTCAGGTGTTCCAATCCCCTCCATATCATGTGATTCAGGTGTTCCAATCCCCTCCCTGTCATGTGACTCAGGTGTTCCAATCCCCTCCATATCATGTGATTCAGGTGTTCCAATCCCCTCCATATCATGTGATTCAGGTGTTCCAATCCCCTCCATATCATGTGATTCAGGTGTTCCAATGCCCTCCATATCATGTGATTCAGGTGTTCCAATCCCCTCCATATCATGTGATTCAGGTGTTCCAATCCCCTCCATGGACACAGGTGTATACAATCAAGCCCCTAGGCATGCAGACTGCTTCTACAAACATTGGTGAAAGAATGGGTCGCTCTCAGGAGCTCAGTGGCTCCAAGCGTGGTCCTGTGATAGGTGGCCACCTGGGCAATAAGTCCATCCGTGACATTTCCTGGCTACTAAATATTCCACGCTCAACTGTTAGTGGTATTATAACAAAGTGGAAGCCACTGGGAACAACAGCCACTCAGCCACCAAGTGGTAGGCCACGTCACATGACAGGGCGGGGTCAGTGCATGCTGAAGCGCACAGTGCGCAGAAGTCACCAACTGTCTGCAGAGTCAATAGCTAAAGACCTCCAAACTTGGTGTGGCCTTCAGATGAGCCCAACAACAGAGCATAGAGAGCTTCATGGAATGGGTTTCCATGGCCGAGCAGCTGCATCCAAGCCTTCCATCACCAAGTGCAATGCAAAGCGTTGGATGCCGGGGTGTAAAGCACGCCGCCACTGGACTCTAGAGCAGGGGAGACGTGTTCTCTGGAGTGACCAATCACACTTCTCTGTCTGGCAATCCAATGGACGTGTCTGGGTTTGGTGGGGCGGGGCCAAGTCAATATTGAACCCTACGGACTAAGACTGGGGGGCCATTAAAGGTCATATGTGGGGGAAAGGGCGGCGGCCTAATACTGCGGGCAATATAGTGAGTATGCTTACATTGCATCGGTCCTTCATTCATATATATGGATACATTGTATCGGTCCTTCATTCATATATATGGATACATTGTATCGGTCCTTCATTCATATATATGGATACATTGTATCGGTCCTTCATTCATATATATGGATACATTGTATCGGTCCTTAGATTCTGGTGTTATAAGCCGCATTCAGAATCTTCCTCTACTACAATGAAGGAGGATTTATCGTCGAGGAATTTCTCGGCCGGACGGAAATATTAAACACTTTAATCTGCAGAGCGGAGAATCCTCCATTCCCGGAGATATGGGAGGAGCCAGGCTGGGATTTCTGATCTCTTTTTATCATTGGACAAATAATGTAGAAGAAATCTCTGTGTTTGTATGTAGGACCCGGCCGATCCGCAATCTCTGCGAATGGATGAAGTGCGGACACAATGGAGCCGTGTTCCTTCATAACAAGCGAGTTACAAATGAAGATGAATGGAAAAAAGGAACTCCGTGTTACTCTGCTGGAATGTAATATTCAGTTCTCCAGAGACACGCGAGATAACATTTTATTCCTCTGTTTGTTTGAGCAAAGTCTAATAATAATAATAAAAAAATAATAATAAAAATAAAAATAATAAAAAAACTACAATAATAGTAATAATAATATTATTATTATTAGTTATTATTATTATTCGTATTATTCATCATCAATATATTATTATTATTATTATTATCAATAACAATTTTAACTAATATAATCAAAATCAATCTAAACTATACAAAACTATAATAATAATAATATATTATTTGATGATAATAATACGAATAACAATAATAACTAATAATAATATTATTATTACTATTATTGTAGTTTTTATTATTATTTTATTTTTATTATTACTCAGGATTTATTATTATTAATATTATTAATTATTGTTATTAATGTTTATTATTATTATTATTAATTGTTATTAATATGTTTTTTTTATTATTATTATTATTATTTATAGTATTAATATTACTCAGGATTTATTATTATTATTAGTATTCTTATCATCAGCTATTAATGTTTCATTATTGTTATTCATAATATTATTATTATCAATAACAAATATTAACTAAAATAATAATAATATGAATAATAATATGAATAACAATAATAAAACAATAATAGCTGATGATAAGAATACTAATAATAATAATAAATCCTGAGTGATATTAATACTATAAATACTAAATAATAATAATAATAAATAAAAATATTAATAACAACTAATAATAATAATAATAAACATTAATAACAATAATTAATAATATTAATAATAAATCCTGAGTAATATTAATACTATAAATACTAAAGAATAATAATAGTATTATTATAATTATTTTCGTTTTGATTATTAGTTTAATAGATTATTTATTTATCAATAACAATAATAACTAATATATTACTATTATTATTAGTAGTAGTAATGTTATTATATTAGTTATTATTGTTATTGATAATGATAATATAAACAATATCAATAACAATAACTAATTTAATAATAATCTAAAAGAATACTCCAAACTAAAATAATAATAGTATTATTACTAGTTACAATAATAAATAAATTAAATAATCTATTAAACTAAAAATCAAAACTAAAATAATAATAATAATACTATTATTATTCTTTAGTATTTATAAATTAATATTACTCAGGATCTATTATTATTATTATTATTATTATTATTATTATTTATTATTTATAGTATCAATATTATCAGGATTTTTTTTTATTATTATTTTTATTATTATCAATATTACATCAGGATTATTTTTTTTATTATTATTATTATTATTATTATTTTTAGTTAATATTTGTTATTATAATAATAGCTAATTATTGTGATGATAATAATAATAATAATAAAAAAAAAATCCTTAATATTTATTATTACTTTAATAATAATATTAAAACATATTATTGAATAATAATAATAATAAATAATAAAACATCCTGAGTAATAATTGATACTATAAAATAATAATAAAATCCTGAGTAATATTGATACTATAATAACTAATAATAATAATAATAATGAAAGGCGAATGTAACAAATGATAAGCGTTCCCCCCGGGAGTGTGGAAAGTCGATCATTTCCTATGAAGGGGTCGATGTTGGTGGAGATGGCGGCGCGCCAGGTTTCAGTATTTGTCACGCGGTGTGAAGCGTCGGGGATTGCGAGCAGCGAGGCCGCACAGCGCAGCTCCTGTACACATTTTCTTAATTGACCCAATGAGGCGATCTCGGGGGACGGCCGGCGGGGCCGGATCACGGGGGTCAGGTGAGAAAATAAACAGGTTCCAGTATTTTCCTGAATTCATTTCTCCGGAAAATCAAAGCTTTATAGAAGGTCTTTGTGCAATCAGAGGCGCGCCGCTGAGCCGTGGCTGGAAGTTGCTGGAAGCAGCGATTTCTCCCGTTCAGCTGACCTAGACGACTTTCTCTGTAATAGGACGGCGATTCGTTCTCCTCCAACATACATTTGTTTCTTCATCTATTTAGCCGCCAAATTTACTTCCCTCGTCAGAGTCGTCCTGAATCCCACCATTCCCGGGTCACCTCCGAAATAATCGTCTCGTGGATCGTCCGAATCTGGAGATCGCCGGAATCTGGAGATCGCCGGAATCTGGAGATCGCTGGAATCTGGAGATCGTCCGAATCTGGAGATCGCTGGAATCTGGAGATCGTCGGAATCTGGAGATCGCCGGAATCTGGAGATCGCTGTCCGAATCTGGAGATCGCCGGAATCTGGAGATCGCGAATCTGGAGATCATCCGAATCTGGAGATCGCTGGAATCTGGAGATCGTCGGAATCTGGAGATCGTCCGAATCTGGAGATCGCCGGAATCTGGAGATTGTCCGAATCTGGAGATCGCCAGAATCTGGAGATCGACCAAATCTGCTCTGCCACAACGCATGCTACGTGTGCGGCTGCGTCCCGGACTCCTGCACTTGGAATAAAACCCCAACAGCCCAAGTCTTGACCCCACGCTGCACCCCCCATGCCGCACCCTCCACGCCGCACCCCTCACGCCACACCTCCACGCTGCACCCCCCACACTGCACCTCCACGCCGCACCCCAAACGCTGCACCCCCCACACTGCACCCCGCCGCAATAGAACCAACAAATCGCAATTCTCCCGACTCCGCTATTGATTGTTAGGAACTTCAAGTGGATTGGTTATCAGATCGATCATAAATACAGCATGCTGAGAAATGAGTCTGTGAGACCCTCCCAGAGGTGAGATGCCGCCATCTGATCTCCTCTCCAGAAGGGCGGCACCACCTTTGTTCCGGCATCAGCCGGGGTCACCCTCTACTTCCTGGAATGAGATGGTGGCTGAGAGATAACACAATCCTGAATATTCTGGTGTCTGTTCCTGGCTGTGTTCACAAATGTCTGACACAGATCAGCCCTTGACTGGTTACAAACAGTTACAATGTACAGTACTGATCACTGGGGGAGGGGAGACTGAGGAAATGCCTCCTCCTCCTTCTACAAAGTTACAATGTACAGTCTGATTACTGTACAGTCTGATGAGGGGAGACTGAGGAAATGCCTCCTCCTCCTTCTACAAAGTTACAATGTACAGTCTGATTACTGGGGGGGGAGGGGCGACTGAGGAAATGCCTCCTCCTCCTTCTACAAAGTTACAATGTACAGTCTGATCACTGGGGGAGGGGAGACTGAGGAAATGCCTCCTCCCCCTTCTACAAAGTCACAATGTACAGTCTGATCTTTTTTTTTTAAACTATGCAGAGAAAAAAGACTCGGAGAACGTGGACACAACGTGGCCATATACCGACAAGGTGGCACACTGAGGGGAAAGGAGAGTGCAATGAAAAAGCTGCAGTTGCGTGTTGCGCGTGGAGTTCCCCTTTAATGCTGTACATTTAGGGCCGAGTGGCCCCGGCTGGCGGCCATATTGAACCTGGCTGGACAACAACACAACAACTGCACATTGTCCTCCAATCTGCTCTCACGGTGGAGTTTGTTTTCTCCCAGCGTTGGGCCGGCTGCCCAGAAATGTTAATTGCGGGATGTTCCTCAGGTTGTGAGCACCGGAGAGACAGCAGCAGATGCACCCAGAACTCTTCTACTCCTTCCATGTAAAAGTAGAGTATTGGAGAGGAGAGGAGACGAGAGAGAGGAGGAGTGGAGAGGAGAGGAAGGAGGAGAGGAGAGGGAGAAGGAGAGGAGGGAGAGGGAGAAGGAGAGGAAGGAGAAGGAGAGAAAGGAGAGAGAGAGGAGGAGAGGAGAAGGAGAGGAAGGAGAGGAAGAGAGGAGAGGAGGATAGGAGGAGAGGAGAGGAAGGAGAGGAGAGGAGAGAGAAGGAAGAGAAGAGGAGAGGAAGGAGAGGAGGAGGAGGAGGAGAGAGGAGGAGAGGAGGAAGGAGAGGGAGAAGGAGAGGAGAGAAGAGGGAGAAGGAGAGGAGAGGAGAGAAGAGAAGAGGGAGAAGGAGGAGAGGAGAGGGAAAAGGAGAGGGGAGGAAGGAGAGGAGAGGAAGGAGAGGGAGAAGGAGAGGAGGAGAAAAGGGAGGAGAGAGGAGAATGAGAAGGAGAGAGAGAGTAGAAGGAGAGGAGAGGGAGAAGGAGAGGAGAAGGAGAGGAGAGGGAGAAGGAGAGGAGATAAGAGGAGAAGGAGAAGAGGGGGAGAGGAGAGGAAGGAAGGAGAGGAGAGGGAGAAAAGACGAGAGAAGAGGAAGGAGAAGAGAGGAGAAGGAGAGGAAGGAGAGGGAGAAGGAGAAAGAGAAAGAGAAGGAGAAGAGAGGAGAGGAGATGAGAGGAGAAGGAGAAGAAGAGAGGAGAGGAAGGAAGGAAGGAGAGGAGAGGAAGGAGAAGAGAGGAGAAGGAGAGGAAGGAGAAGAGAGGAGAAGGAGAGGAGATGCCATTTCTGTGCCATCTGCCGGGCGCTTCATTAAACATACATGAAGGGCCGGGCTGGCCGGGTGTCTGGTGGGGAACAGGTGCCATTGTCTGTCCCCGAAGACTCCGCACCGAACACTTATCTCGGCATACTTGAGAGGCGGCATCTGCGTCAGTCAATCAGCGAGCGGCTTGGCAGAGAGCACACGGCGTGCCAGGAGGGGGGGGGGGGGGTAACAACGAGCCCAGAAATAGCACTTCCATCATCCCAGAACCACCACCGACAATTCACCGCCTGATCCTCGCCTGGAGAACCGTCACTGGAGGGACCGGCCAGCCGATGCATCAACCAGGATTTGGGTGGCAACATCTACAAACCATAATAGGTGCCATATACAGGAAGATCTGGTCCACCTCGCTGGCCAATCCACGCCATTAATGGATGCCTAAAGGCTCAGAGATTTTATTTACAGGTGGAGACTGGTGGGCTCTCCTCACTGCTTGAATAATCCCACCACAAAGTCTCCGCGCTGTAGATACCCAACTCCTTGGAGTTTTCGTTTCTCAGCCACCATTGGGGTGTTCTCGGCCACCATTGGGGTGTTCTCGGCCACCATTGGGGTGTTCTCGGCCAACATTGGGGTGTTCTCAGCCAACATTGGGGTGTTCTCAGCCACCATTGGGGGGTGTTCTCGGCCAACATTGGGGTGTTCTCGGCCAACGTTGGGGTGTTCTCGGCCAACGTTGGGGTGTTCTCAGCCAGCGTTGGGGTGTTCTCGGCCACCATTGGGGTGTTCTCAGCCACCATTGGGGTGTTCTCAGCCAACATTGGGGTGTTCTCAGCCACCATTGGGGTGTTCTCAGCCAACATTGGGGTGTTCTCAGCCACCATTGGGGTGTTCTCGGCCAACTCGTTGGGGTGTTCTCGGCCAACATTGGGGTGTTCCAGCCACCATTGGGGGTGTTCTCAGCCAACATTGGGGTGTTCTCAGCCAACATTGGGGTGTTCTCACCATTGGGCCAACCAACGTTGGGGTGTTCTCGGCCAACGTTGGGGTGTTCTCAGCCACCATTGGGGTGTTTCTCAGCTCAGCCACCATTGGGGTGTTCTCAGCCACCATTGGGGTGTTCTCAGCCAACATTGGGGTGTTCTCAGCCAACATTGGGGTGTTCTCGGCCACCATTGGGGTGTTCTCGGCCACCATTGGGGTGTTCTCGGCCAACATTGGGGTGTTCTCGGCCAACATTGGGGTGTTCTCGGCCACCATTGGGGTGTTCTCGGCCACCATTGGGGTGTTCTCGGCCACCATTGGGGTGTTCTCGGCCACCATTGGGGTGTTCTCAGCCAACATTGGGGTGTTCTCGGCCACGTTGGGTTCTTCCACCTACAATGGGTACATTTTGATCACCACAAGATCTCAATCCCGTGTATCCAACTATTAATCCTCCATCCCGGATCATGTGACGCCTCGCAAAAAATATCTAAAATAGTGTTTGACCTTCAAATACTTTCAACACATAAATATATATCTGTGCAAACATGTCTAACATCAATAGATACAACTGTAACACGCCAATCATGCAACATCGCTCCGTGTACGCTCCAATAAAAAGTGAAAAAATTGTGTACACTCAAAAGCAAAAAAAAAAAAAAAAAAAAAAAAAATCTATATAAATCAATAAAGTGAACGCTCAGCGAGCGCCTCTAAATGGTGAGATTAAATACCATCACCCTCATGGAGGAATACGGGCAGCACAGTGGCTCAGTGGTCGGCGCTTCCGCCTGGCAGTACTCGGGTTGTCGGTTCAAATCCCAGCCACGGCACCTCCTGCCTGGAGTTTGCATGTTCTCCCTGTGCCTGCGTAGCTTTCCTCCAGGTACTCCGGTTTCCTCTCACACTCCAAAGACATGCTGGGAGGTGAATTGGCTCCTGTCTAAATTGGCCCTAGTATGTGTATGTATGGATGTGAGTTAGGGACCTTAGATTGTACGCTCCTCGGGGGCGGGGACTGATGGGAATGTACAATATATATGTAAAGTGCTGAGTAAAATGATGGCGCTATATAAGTACCTGAAATAAATAAATAAATAAAAAAAAATCAAGCTTAAAGGGGATGTTCTGATGTTTATAGCAGTCACTTCCAAGCTTTCATTCTCTGTATATGGGGTCTGTATATAGGGTCTGTGTATAGGGACTGTGTATAGGGTCTGTGTATAGGGTCTGTGTATAGGGACTGTGTATAGGGTCTGTGTATAGGGACTGTGTATAGGGTCTGTGTATAGGGACTGTGTATAGGGACTGTATATAGGGTCTGTATATAGGGTCTGTATATAGGGACTGTGTATAGGGTCTGTGTATAGGGTCTGTGTATAGGGTCTGTGTATAAGGACTGTATATAGGGTCTGTGTATAGGGTCTGTGTATAGGGTCTGTGTATAGGGTCTGTGTATAAGGACTGTATATAGGGTCTGTGTATAGGGTCTGTGTATAGGGTCTGTGTATAGGGTCTGTGTATAGGGTCTGTGTATAAGGACTGTGTATAGGGTCTGTGTATAGGGTCTGTGTATAGGGTCTGTGTATAAGGACTGTGTATAGGGTCTGTGTATAGGGTCTGTGTATAGGGTCTGTGTATAAGGACTGTGTATAGGGTCTGTGTATAGGGTCTGTGTATAGGGTCTGTGTATAGGGTCTGTGTATGGGTCTGTGTATAGGGTCTGTGTATAGGGTCTGTGTATAGGGTCTGTGTATAGGGTCTGTGTATAAGGACTGTATATAGGGTCTGTGTATAGGGTCTGTGTATAGGGTCTGTGTATAGGGTCTGTATATAGGGTCTGTGTATAGGGACTGTATATAAGGTCTGTGTATAGGGTCTGTGTATAGGGACTGTGTATAGGGACTGTGTATAGGGACTGTGTATAGGGTCTGTGTATAGGGTCTGTGTATAGGGACTGTATATAGGGTCTGTGTATAGGGTCTGTGTATAGGGTCTGTGTATAGGGTCTGTGTATAGGGTCTGTGTATGGGGTCTGTATATGGGGTCTGTGTATAGGGACTGTATATAGGGTCTGTGTATAGGGTCTGTGTATAGGGACTGTGTATAGGGTCTGTGTATAGGGTCTGTGTATAGGGACTGTATATAGGGGTCTGTGTATAGGGTACACCTTCAATTCTCCATCATCCTCATAAGGACAGAGAAGTCCCATGTAGCATATAGTAATGGGTATAAAAGACATTGAATGCAGCATCTCACATCGGGGACTTCAGCATACATTCCCATGAACCAGCCACAGCAGCTTCCTTATCTCTAAAACACGTTTTTCCAATTTCCAAAATGGCCGCACTGCCACTTCTGGTTTAGCGTAATATGTCAGATGTCACGTCCCCGACGCGTTTCGTCACTTCCAGACTTCTTCTGAAGGGATTATTATTACTACTACCTTTTAATTATTATTATTTTATTTTTTTATTTTATTTATTTATTTCAGGTACTTATATAGCACCATTAATTTACGCAGCGCTTTACACATATATTGTACATTCATTAGTCCCCGCCCCCAAGGAGCCTACAATCTAAGGTCCCTAACTCACATTCATACATACTAGGGACAATTTAGACAGGAGCCAATTCACCTCCCAGCATGTCTTTGGAGTGTGGGAGGAAGCCAGACTAACCGGAAGAAACCCATGCAGGCACAGGGAAACATGCAAACTCCAGGCAGGTGGTGCCATGGTTGGGATTTGAACCAACGACCAGAGTACTGCCAAGTGGAAGTGCTCACCACTCAGCCACTGTGCTGCCCTATTATTATTACTACTAAAATATTTTATTATTTTTTGTTATTATTATTATTATTATTTTTCTCTCTCCTCCTCTGCTGGCTCTTGTCCTCAGTCCTCAGTCCTCGGTGTTGTTGATTTGTTCTTTGGATATTTTGTTATTTTTACCCCTCAGCACTCGGGGACTCGCTGACAAGGCGGCGGCGGCGGCGGGGACCTGCGTGAGATTTTGCAGAAGTTCTGCCGACCAGTCATCAGAGCGGGTGAGGGGCGCGTCTTATCAGGCGATCAGCACAGATGAGGAGATAGAGCCGCCGATTGTCCTCCTCGCTCCGAGACGAAAGTCTGTGGGTCTAAAATTAAACCTGACGGATCCTTATCACCCGCCGCAGGAGGAGACCAGACCGCCAACGCGTCACAACGATCGTGTGAGTGATATCCATGGAGAGGAAACAGACCAAAACTAACTCTACAGTAATGTATAGACTGTGTAGCGAGCGCTAAAGTAACAAAAAAATATATATACAAATTATTTATAAAACCCGCTAGAACACCAAAAAGGCAACCAAAAAAAACCTTCCAGAGAAATATAGAAATAATAAAGGTGCAGCGCTAAAAATAGGAACAATATCATACAAATGTCAGCAGAAAATGAGATATATAATGTGCAAATATTGTTACATGGAGTATATAATTGTTAATGATCACAATATAATGTCCGGCTCCCAGAGTTGCGTCGAACGGTGATAATATGTGATCCAGAGGTGAAGATGATTAAATAAGTAGAATGCGCACTCACCAGAAGCGCGTATTAAATACGCATGAAAGAAGTTTCCTTTGCCATCAGATACATCTAGGTCATCTGCATTCTGGTCAGGCTGCATTCCCTAACATCCTCTGGTCATCCGGTATAGCAAGGCTCCAGGGTTCAACAGATAATCACAGAACGTCCGGGGTCCCCCTTTAGGGGAAATGCTGTAGCCCCCCCAGACGCGTTTCGTGCTAGGCACGTACTCATAGGGTGCAGGGCTTACAGCAGGACATCTGTGTGGAGCTATTTATATTCAAAACTCTGAACATACTTTGAATATAAATAGCTCCACACAGATGTCCTGCTGTAAGCCCTGCACCCTATGAGTACGTGCCTAGCACGAAACGCGTCAGGATGGGGCTACAGCATTTGGACATCTAGCCACCGCAAGTGGCCATCCTGAATCTGTGGTCAGTACAATTTTGTTTTCTACCTACATTTGAAATAAAAGTTCATCTATACAGTATCACACTATGTGGTGTCCCTTATTGGGCTCTCTTTGTGAGCGCCACCCTCCGCAGTACCTACCCTAAAGGGGGACCCCGGACGTTCTGTGATTATGTGATGAACCCTGCTATAACGGATGACCAGAGGATGTTAGGGAATGCAGCCTGACCACGATGCAGATGACCTAGATGTATCTGATGGCAAAGGAAACTTCTTTCATTTACGTATTTAATACGCGCTTCTGGTGAGTGCGTATTTAATACGCGCTTCTGGTGAGTGCGCATTCTACTTATTTAATTATCTTCACCTCTGGATCACATATTATCACCGTTAGACGCAACTCTGGGATGGACATTATATTGGATCATTAACAATTATATACTCCATGTAACAATAACAATTATATATCTCATTTTCTGCTGATTTGTATGATATTATATTCTTAGCGCTGCACCTTTATTATTTCTATATAACTCTACAGTAAACTCAGATCTGATCTGACTCTGTGAGTGGATATTGTACCGGAATGTCCACAAAGATACCCAATATGCTGCCTAGAATCCCTCACCTCTGACAGTATCATGTTTCAGGCAGAGAGATCACACTTGTCAGGAAATGGTTCTGCGATTCGGATGACAGAAGAGAATCGGATTTCGGAGGATTCGGTTGTCTGCCCCCTGAACGGAGGCGCCCTCATCAGCTGCCCAGTTTGTCTGACCTGTCACCCAGCCGGGCAATTGGGGGTGGGGAGAGTGTGCGCACAGTGAAGGGCGCGCTGCGATCACTTAGACTGCAAGGAGGAGGCTGATGGAGGAGATTCGCCTTAATGAAAATACGAGTTAATATCGCCATAAAACCGGCTGCAATAACTATTAAATGCGGCAATAAAAGGAGTTTTTACAATCCCGGCACACGCAGGCAGTTATCCGGCCGCCATTCCGCAGTAAAATCCCAAAACGGCGAGGAGTGGAAAGTCGCGGCGGGAGAGTTTGTACCGATATACCGAACGGTTGTCAGGACGACCGTCTGACCGTAATCCCAGGACTCCGAATATTCCCCGGGAAGGCGGAGACATGGCGGGTATGGGAGGGGCTACAGGATGATAATTCCAGGAGGGAGAAGGATGGTCACTGACAATGGATACCATCCCCCCCCCATGAATCAGAGTCGGTGCAATGCGTACCATCCCCCCCATGAATCAGAGTCGGTGCAATGCGTACCATCCCCCCCCCCATGAATCAGAGTCGGTGCAATGCGTACCATCCCCCCCCATGAATCAGAGTCGGTGCAATGCGTACCATCCCCCCCCCCCATGAATCAGAGTCGGTGCAATGCGTACCGTCCCTCCCCTTGAAATCAGAGTCGGTGCAATGCGTACCGTCCCTCCCCCCCATGGGATCAGAGTCGGTGCAATACGTACTGTCCCTCCCATGGGACCAGAGTCGGTGCAATGCGTACCGTCCCTCCCCTTGGGAAATCAGAGTCGGTGCAATGCCTACCATCCCTCCCCATGGAATCAGAGTCGGTGCAATGCGTACCGTCCCCCCCCCCATGGAATCAGAGTTCGGTGCAATACGTACCATCCCTCCCCATGGGACCAGAGTCGGTGCAATGTGTACCGTCCCCCCCCCATGAAATCAGAGTCGGTGCAATGCGTACCGTCCCTCCCCCCATGAAATCAGAGTCGGTGCAATGCCTACCGTCCCTCCCCCATAATCAGAGTCGGTGCAATGCGTACCGTCCCTCCCCCCCATGGGATCAGAGTTGGTTCCAATACGTACCGTCCCTCCCCATGGAACCAGAGTCGGTGCAATGCGTACCGTCCCCCCCCCCATGGGATTAGAGTCGGTGCAATGCATACCATCCCTCCCCATGGAATCAGAGTCGGTGCAATGTGTACTGTCCCCCCCCCCCATGGAATCAGAGTTGGTGCAATGCGTACCATCCCTCCCCATGGAATCAGAGTCGGTGCAATGTGTACTGTGTCCTCCCCCCCCCCATGGAATCAGAGTTGGTGCAATGCGTTCCATCCCCCCCCCCATTGGAATCAGAGTCGGTGCAATGCGTTCCATCCCCCCCATGGAATCAGAGTCGGTGCAATGTGTACCAGCCCCCCACCAGTGCATTGTGTTAGCTGCAAGAAAATGTTTTTTTAAAAAAAACACCTGCCTGTACCTGGGACACACCTGCCCATACCCGGGACACACCTGACTGAACCTGGGACACACCTGCCAGTACCCGGGACACGCCTGCCAGTACCCGGGACACGCCTGCCAGTACCCAGGACACGCCTGCCAGTACCCGGGACACACCTGCCCATACCTGGGACACACCTGCCCATACCTGGGACACCCTGCCTGTACCCGGGACACACCTGCCCGTACCCGGGACACACCCTGACTGTACCCGGGACACACCTGCCCATACCTGGGACACACCTGCCCGTACCCAGTACACACCCTGCCTGTACCCGGGACACACCTGCCCATGTACCCGGGACACACCTGCCCATACCTGGGACACGCCTGCCGGTACCCGGGACACACCTGCCCATACCTGGGACACACCTGACTGTACCTGGGACACACCTGCCTGTACCCAGGACACACCTGCCCATACTTGGACACGCCTGCCTGTTCCCGGGACACGCCTGGCAGTACCCGGGACACACCTGCTCTGAGGAAGAGGCAAGTCCTCGAAACGCGTCAGCCTTTCCCTGTCATTTGTGAGTACAACACATACTTTATTTTTTATTAAACATTTTTTATGGTAACGCACTCGGCATGTGTGCCCTCTGTGTGTTCTTTCCTCATTCAGTACCCAGAACACGCCTGCCTGTACCCAGAACACGCCTGTCTGTACCCGGAACACGCCTGTCTGTACCCGGGACACGCCTGCCAGTACCCGGGACACGCCTGCCAGGACCCGGGACACACCTGCCTGGGGGGACACACACACACACCTGCCTGGACCCGGGACACACCTGCCTGGGGGGACACACACCTGCCTGTACCCGGGACACGCCTGCCGGACCCGGGACACACCTGCCTGGGGGGACACACACACCTGCCTGTACCCGGGACACGCCCAGCAGGAGAGGTGAAGAGGAGCAGACACTCCATGGCGAGTATTTCTGGGAAAGTGAAGGAGGAGAACGGCGCCAAGTTTATAAACCCGATTTCTCCGTCTTCCTGCCACGGACATGAGATTATTGTCTGATCCAACAGAATGTGAGCGGTTCATCAGAGACATGAAATGACGTCCGGTCCTCGGGAATCCCCCCCACCCCTCCCCCACACATGTACTTGGCTCCCTTACATTGCCGAATAACGAACGATCGGAGATGTAGTCGCTCGCGGCCGCCGTGCGCCATTACTTCACGTAACAATACCGTCTGTCCACAAGCCGTCCATCACGCCTTCATTACGGCTGACAAATGGCGCTTACGGGTGTGAAAATCGTCCGGCTGTGACTCGGGGGGCTCCCGTCGGAGCCGATCGATTTCCCCCGCGCACACATGAATAACGCGCGTTTTTGCAAGGAGAAGGTGTTTGTCAGTCAGCCGCGCGGCGCGCAAATGCGTAATCTTGTCAATTAAGTATTATTGTTAAGATCTAGTGGTGTGCCGGAATCACTTCAGAGTGCAACTAAGGAAGCGGCGAGCGCGTTTACGACTCCTGCAGGAACTATTAGCGCGCATTTTATTCAGATTTGTGCCGTAAAATCTGCATAAACTCAGCATATTGCGATCCCCCAGCGAGCATTTGTTTGGATAGAGCCGAGGAGGAGGAAAAAAATCCTCAATTTCTGCAACTTCGGGGAAAGTGAGGAGAGCGGCGCGGCCGGATGTTAATCAGGTGCGAATGGCGATCACCGGAGAGGGGCGCCAGCGATTATGCAAATGGTCGCAGTCAGTGGTCACCGAACGCCGAGCGAGACGCGGCGAGTCAATTATCTCCGACCCTTCAACACATCCTAGTGAAGATAGATGGCGGCAATTCCCGCCCCCCTCCCATTTATGGTGAAATACGGCGCAAATTACGGCCTAATGATGGCGGGTTCAGAACAAGAATGTCGTTAACGCGGCGCGCTGAACTCCTCGCCGTACTTCTCGCTGAACTCCTCGCCGTACTTCTCGCTGAACTCCTTGCCGAACTCCTCTCCGTACTTCTCGCTGAACTCCTCGCCGTACTTCTCGCTGAACTCCTCGCCGTACTTCTCGCTGAACTCCTCGCCGTACTTCTCGCTGAACTCCTCGCCGTACTTCTCGCTGAACTCCTCGCCGTACTTCTCGCTGAACTCCTCTCCATACTTCTCGCTGTACTTCTCGCTGAACTCCTCGCCTTACTTCTCCCCGTATTCTCACCGTACTCCTCACCGTACTTCTCCCCGTACTCCTCGACGTACTTCTCGCTGAACTCCTCTCCGTACTTCTCCCCATACTCCTTGCAGTACTTCTCCCCGTACTCCTCCCCGTACTCCTCGCCAAACTTCTCGCCGAACTTCTCCCCTCGTACTCCTCCCCGAACTTCTCCCCGTACTTCTCCCCCGTACTCCCGTACTTGCCGTACTTCTCCCCGTACTCCTTGCCGTACTTCTCCCCGTACTCCTCGACGAACTTCTCGCCGAACTTCTCCCCCCATACTTCTCCCCGTACTCCTCCCCGAACTTCTCCCCATACTCCTCCCTGTACTCCTCACCGAACTTCTCCCCGTACTACTTCCCGTACTCCTCGTCGTACTCCTCCCCGTACTTTTCCCCGTACTCCTCCCCGTACTCCTCGCCGAACTTCTCCCCGTACTACTCCCCGTACTCCTCGCCATACTCCTCCCCGTACTTTTCCCCCGTACTCCTCCCCGTACTCCTCCCCTTTTCCCCGTACTTTTCCCCCCGTACTCCTCCCCGTACTCCTTCCCGTACTCCTCGCCGAACTTCTCCCCGTACTTCTCCCTGTACTCCTCCCCGTACTCCTCCCCGTACTCCTCGCCAAACTTCTCGCCGAACTTCTCCCCGTACTTCTCTCCCCCGTACTCTACTCCTCCTGTCCCCTCCTCCCCTGTACTCCTCCCC
The DNA here is from genome assembly GCA_951230385.1 of Staurois parvus. Classification (NCBI taxonomy): domain Eukaryota; kingdom Metazoa; phylum Chordata; class Amphibia; order Anura; family Ranidae; genus Staurois; species Staurois parvus. Next base: position 502,905 of record CATNWA010000850.1, on the reverse strand, counting down.
CGAACTTCTCCCCGTACTTCTCCCCGTACTTCTCCCCGTACTCCTTGCCGTACTTCTCCCCGTACTCCTTGCCGTACTTCTCCCCGTACTCCTCGACGAACTTCTCGCCGAACTTCTCCCCCCCATACTTCTCCCCGTACTCCTCCCCGAACTTCTCCCCATACTTCTCCCCGTACTCCTCCCTGTACTCCTCACCGAACTTTTCTCCCCGTACTACTTCCCGTACTCCTCGTCGTACTCCTCCCCGTACTTTTCCCCGTACTCCTCCCTGTACTCCTCGCCGAACTTCTCCCCGTACTACTCCCCGTACTCCTCGCCATACTCCTCCCCGTACTTTTCCCCGTACTCCTCCCCGTACTCCTCCCACTTTTCCCCCGTACTTTTCCCCGTACTCCTCCCCGTACTCCTCCCACTTTTCCCCGTACTTTTCCCCGTACTCCTCCCCGTACTCCTCCCACTTTTCCCCGTACTTTTCCCCGTACTCCTTCCCGTACTCCTCGCCGAACTTCTCCCCGTACTTCTCCCTGTACTCCTCCCCGTACTCCTCTCCGTACTCCTCCCCGTACTCCTCACCTTACTTCTCCCCGCACTACTCCCCGTACTTCTCGCCGTACTCCTCCTGTGTCGCCCCTGCACCTGACTATGTCCCTGGCATCACATCAATTGGAATATTTATTATATATATAATTCCTATCCAGGGGCAGACTGACCATTTGGAAACTCAGGCACTGCTCGGGGGCCCGGGGTCAGTAGAGGCCCCATGAGATGCCCCTGGTACCTTTTTCATAGGCTTTTTTGAGTTTGGGCAAGGACACAGGGGCCCCATGATTGCCCGGGGGCCCCATGATCCCCTATTGCCCGGTGGCCCCATGAGTTGTCAGTCCGCCCCTGTTCCTATCCTCCATTGTTAGAGTCCCACTTGGGGGTTCTTTGGGCACATGCATCCTTCATTGTTATGGGATCATTATTTCTGTGGCCCTGATGAAGGCAGATTTGGCCCCCGAAGTGAGTCGGTTGTTTTGTTGGATCCTGATATTGATCTATGAAAGCGTTATGAACTTCCTCATCCTTCAGGAGCTCCTGTTCGATTCCTTTACTTTGACATATTCTTGGATGATCGTAGAATGGTGGGACGTATTCTCGGATCATCCCAGAATGGTGGGACGTATTCTCGGATCATCGTAGAATGGTGGGATGTATTCTCGGATCATCCTAGAATGGTGGGACGTATTCTCGGATCATCCCAGAACGGTGGGACGTATTCTCGGATCATCCTAGAACGGTGGGACGTATTCTCGGATCATCGTAGAACGGTGGGACGTATTCTCGGATCATCGTAGAACGGTGGGACGTATTCTCGGATCATCGTAGAACGGTGGGACGTATTCTCGGATCATCGTAGAATGGTGGGACGTATTCTCGGATCATCGTAGAATGGTGGGACGTATTCTCGGATCGTATTCTCGATCATCCTAGAATGGTGGGACGTATTCTCGGATCATCGTAGAATGGTGGGACGTATTCTCGGATCATCGTAGAATGGTGGGACGTATTCTCGGATCATCCTAGAATGGTGGGACGTATTCTCGGATCATCCTAGAATGGTGGGACGTATTCTCGGATCATCGTAGAATGGTGGGACGTATTCTCGGATCATCGTAGAATGGTGGGACGTATTCTCGGATCATCGTAGAATGGTGGGACGTATTCTCGGATCATCCTAGAATGGTGGGACGTATTCTCGGATCATCCTAGAATGGTGGGACGTATTCTCGGATCATCGTAGAATGGTGGGACGTATTCTCGGATCATCGTAGAATGGTGGGACGTATTCTCGGATCATCGTAGAATGGTGGGACGTATTCTCGGATCATCCTAGAATGGTGGGACGTATTCTCGGATCATCCTAGAATGGTGGGACGTATTCTCGGATCATCGTAGAATGGTGGGACGTATTCTCGGATCATCCTAGAACGGTGGGACGTATTCTCGGATCATCGTAGAATGGTGGGACGTATTCTCGGATCATCGTAGAATGGTGGGACGTATTCTCGGATCATCCTAGAATGGTGGGACGTATTCTCGGATCATCCTAGAATGGTGGGACGTATTCTCGGATCATCCTAGAATGGTGGGACGTATTCTCGGATCATCGTAGAATGGTGGGACGTATTCTCGGGATATTCTCATCGTAGAATGGTGGGACGTATCCTCGGATCATCGTAGAATGGTGGGACGTATTCTCGGATCATCGTAGAACGGTGGGACGTATTCTCGGATGATCGTAGAATAGTGGGACGTATTCTCAGCAGTAACTTTGTATCATTCGAAGCATGTAGTATCGGGCGAGTGATGAAGGAGTACCAGGCGATCCTTTCTATGGATCCCATATACATCACAAGGAAACGTCGTCTCCCTCCCACCCGGCGAGAGCCGAGTTTTACATCTGCAGCTGATTAGCCGAAAACCTATCTTGTAATCTTAATGGTAACAAATCCAGCGTGGTTTCAGCGGCGGGAGCGCGGGGAGCACGGGGAGCGCGGGGAACATGGGGAGCGCGGGGAGTGCGGGGAACGTGGGGAGTGCGGGGAACGGGCGGAGTTCGAGGACCGCGGGGAGCGCAGAGAGCGCGGGGAATGCGAGGAGCGCGGGGAGCGCGGGGAGCGCGGGGGAGCGCGGGGAGCGCGGGGAGCGCGGGGAGCGCGGGGGAGTGCGGGGGGAGCGCGGGGAGTGCGGGGAGCGCGGGGAATGCGGGGAGCGCGGGGAACGCGGGGAACGTGGGGAGCGCGCGGGGAACGTGGGGAGCGTGGGGAACGTGGGGAGTGCGGGGAGCGCGGGGAACGTGGGGAGTGCGGGGAACGTGGGGAGTGCGGGGAACGTGGGGAGTGCGGGGAGTGCGAGGAGTGTGGGGAACGCGGTTTCAGCGGTGGGGAGCGCGGGGAGCGCGGGGAACGCGCGGGGGAGCCTGTGCAGGCGCAGCTATTTCATACATTGTATTTGGCATAAAATTAAAAAAATCTGCAGCAGAATCCGCGGGGAATCCCTCAAACAGCATTCCTAATGAGGAGAAACCATAACAGACATAAACAGCCCGCAGTAAGAGCGGCCTAATATCCGCGCCCCAGATGTATACTCCAGATATACGGGCGCGCGTCCGGGCGTTCGGCTTTCAACTCTGGACAACAGCAAATTGATTGCACCGCAGCGTGGGGCGAGCCTAATAAACAAACCAAACTGCCGGGGGAAGGTTCAGGACTTAGAAAGGTGATCAGACTCCCGCCTGCCGACCGCGCGCTGTTCCCGCTCCTTCACTTTAATGCACTCGCTGCTCGGCGTGTCGCGATGAACGCACTAACTCCGCATAAAAGAGCGACTGGAGCATCCTTCTAATGTGCCACTTTATTCATGGCTGACCTGACGCTGCATAACTCGCCCCCCCCCCCCCCCCCCCAACGCCGCGGCTGACACTCCGACGCATCCCCCGACCTAATTGTGAAATCGAGACTTTCTGGAGCTTTAAGGCATTTCGGCGACGGGTAACACGCGTGAGATCGCCGTCCTCGCCGAGACTTCTATACCCCCCCCCCCCCCCCAGGGACATTACAAATAAACACAAAGCAATTACTGAACACAACGAAAGAAAGAGACGCAGAAATGAGCAACGAGAGAAAAAAAAAAGAAGAAGAAGAAAGCAGCGCGGCGGATTGTTTATTCTCCAACAACTCAATTACGTTATCAGAAGTGTTAAAGAGGTGAAGTGCGGCTTTGTGACATCGCGGCACAACGAGTTCCCCGCCACGGGAAATGCAGCGGCACGCCGCCTAAATCAGCGCAGGCGAAAATAAAGCTCTTCGATCCGCCGCAAACAATGTCAGGATCCGATACATAGAGGACACACAGTCGCTACAGAGTTCTAAAACGTTACAAATCCATCGAATGCAACAAAACAGACAAATTGTATCCAAAATACAACAAAATCTGATTATAATTATAGTTCAGTCTTTGTTCTGATGATCAGACATCGGGGGGATCCCCCCATAAACTGACCCCCCCATATATACTGATCCTCCCATATATACTGATCCCCATATACTGATCCCCCCATGTACAGATCCCCCTATATACTGATCCCCCATATATATACTGATTCCCCCATGTACTGATCCACCATATGTAGTGATCTCCACTTATACTGATCCCCCCCCCCATATACTGATTTCCCTCCATATATACACTGATCCCCCCATATATACTGATCCCCCCATATGCTAATCCCCCATATATACTGATCCCCCTATATCTACTACCCCCCCATATATACTATCCCCCATATATACAGATCCCCCCATATATATCTATCTACTATCCCCCTATATCTACTACCCCCCCATATATACTAATCCCCCCATATACTGATCCCCCTATATCTACTATCCCCCCATATATACTGATCCCCCCCATATATACTATCCCCCCATATACTGATCCCCCCCATATACTGATCCCCATATATACTGACCCCCCCCCATATATACTGATCCCCCCATATACTGATCCCCCCATATACTGATCCCCCTATATCTACTATCCCCCCATATATACTGATCCCCCCCCCCATATATACTGATTCCCCATATACTGATCCCCCCCATACATACTAATATATATACTGATCCCCCCATATACCCCCCCCTATATACTGATCCCCCCATACATATACTGATCCCCCCATATACTGATCCCCCCATATATACTGATCCCCCCCCCCCCCATATACTGATCCCCCCATCCATATACTGATCCCCCCCATATATATCCTATCCCCCCCCCATATATACTGATCCCCCCCCCTATATACTAATCCCCCCTATATATACTAATCCCCCCCATATATATCCCCCATACTATCCCCCCATATCTACTATCCCCCATATATACTAATCCCCCTATATACTGATCCCCCCCATACTGATCCCCCCATATACTGATCCCCCCCATATACTGATCCCCCCCATATACTGATCCCCCCATATACTGATCCCCCCCCCCATATACTGATCCCCCCCATATACTGATCCCCCCATATACTGATCCCCCCCCCATATACTGATCCCCCCATATACTGATCCCCCCATATACTGATCCCCCCCATACACTGATCCCCCCCATATACTGATCCCCCATATACTGATCCCCCATATACTGATCCCCCCATATACTGATCCCCCCCATATACTGCACCCAGTACATGAGAATTTACCCCCAAAACATGAATACAAATATTTTCATTCTATATCGCGTCGATTTCCCGGGATAAAGATGGCCGTCGCCGCGGGGGGAAGCGAGGAGATACTCGGGGAAATAACGATTATTTTCGTAAATCCACATTTCTCCGTATTTTACAGATTTCTATGTGAGACGCGCAGAACGCGCCATTGTTGTTGTTGTGTTTTTGCTATTTTTTTAATATAAAAGGTGAGACGGCGCAGCCTGAGGGACGCAAATCAGCGAGAAGCGAAAATCATCCGATTACCATATTCACACATCAGCCATTATCCCGGAGACACCTGACATGGCGGCCGCAGCCACCTACCTACACGACGCAGGAGGAGGGGCGGGCCAGGCGCTGATGGGACTGTGGGGGAGGGGACATTAGAATGTCAGCTCCTCTGTACAGAGACTGATGTGACTGTGGGGGAGGGGACATTAGAGTGTAAGCTCCTCTGTACAGAGACTGATGGGACTGCGGGGGAGGGGACATTAGAGTGTAAGCTCCTCTGTACAGAGACTGATGGGACTGCGGGGGGAGGGGGGACATTAGAGCGTAAGCTCCTCTGGTACAGAGACTGATGGGACTGTGGGGGAGGGGACATTAGAGCGTAAGCTCCTCTGTACAGAGACTGATGGGACTGTGGGGGAGGGGACATTAGAGTGTCAGCTCCTCTGTACAGAGACTGATGGGACTGCGGGGGAGGGGACATTAGAGTGTAAGCTCCTCTGTACAGAGACTGATGGGACTGCGGGGGAGGGGACATTAGAGCGTAAGCTCCTCTGGTACAGAGACTGATGGGACTGTGGGGGAGGGGACATTAGAGCGTAAGCTCCTCTGTACAGAGACTGATGGGACTGTGGGGGAGGGGACATTAGAGTGTCAGCTCCTCTGTACAGAGACTGATGGGACTGTGGGGGAGGGGACATTAGAGCGTAAGCTCCTCTGGTACAGAGACTGATGGGACTGTGGGGGAGGGGACATTAGAGTGTAAGCTCCTCTGATACAGAGACTGATAGGACTGTGGGGGAGGGGACATTAGAGTGTAAGCTCCTCTGATACAGAGACTGATAGGACTGTGGGGGAGGGGACAGTTGAGTGCAAGCTCCTCTGTACAGAGACTGATGGGACTGTGGGGGAGGGGACAGTAGAGTGTAAGCTCCTCTGGTACAGAAACTGATGGGACTGTGGGGGAGGGGGGACATTAGAGTGTAAGCTCCTCTGTACAGAGACTGATGGGACTGTGGGGGAGGGGACAGTAGAGTGTAAGCTCCTCTGTACAGAGACCGATGAGACTGCGGGGGAGGGGACATTAGAGTGTAAGCTCCTCTGGTACACAGACTGATGGGACTGTGGGGGAGGGGACATTAGAGTGTCAGCTCCTCCGGTACAGAGACTAATGGGACTGCGGGGGAGGGGACATCAGATCGTAAGCTCCTCCGGTGCAGAGACTGATGGGACTGTGGGGGAGGGGGGACATTAGAGCGTAAGCTCCTCTGGTGCAGAGACTGATGGGACTGCGGGGGAGGGGACATTAGAGCGTAAGCTCCTCTGGTACAGAGACTGATGGGACTGCGGGGGAGGGGGGACATTAGAGCGTAAGCTCCTCTGGTGCAGAGACTGATGTGACTGCGGGGGAGGGGACATTAGAGTGTAAGCTCCTCCGGTGCAGAGACTGATGTGACTGTGGGGGAGGGGACATTAGAGTGTAAGCTCCTCTGGTACAAAGACTGATGTGACTGGGGGGAGGGGACACAGGAACGCAGTCGTTGCGGCACACAGGTGCTGCGTGGGAATGTACAATGAGCTGCGCATGCACAGGAACGCAGTCGTTGCGGCACACAGGCGCTGCGTGGGAATGTACACTGAGCTGCGCATGCACAGGAACGCAGTCGTAGCGGCACACAGGCGCTGCGTGGGAATGTACACTGAGCTGCGCATGCACAGGAACGCAGTCGTTGCGGCACACAGGCGCTGCGTGGGAATGTACACTGAGCTGCGCATGCACAGGAACGCAGTCGTTGCGGCACACAGACGCTGCGTGGGAATGTACACTGAGCTGCGCATGCACAGGAACGCAGTCGTTGCGGCACACAGGCGCTGCGTGGGAATGTACACTGAGCTGCGCATGCACAGGAACGCAGTCGTTGCGGCACACAGGCGCTGCGTGGGAATGTACACTGAGCTGCGCATGCACAGGAACGCAGTCGTTGCGGCACACAGGCGCTGTGTGGGAATGTACTCTGAGCTGCGCATGCTGCATTGTAAGGAGGGGTGTGAACAGGCAGGTAAGTGTATTTTGTTGCAGCGCCGGCCCCCTGGCAGGTTTCTGATTTCAGACTTTAGTTCCTCTTCGGAGATATTTTCGGGTCGTCGTTCCATGTACTCCGGCGCTCTCTTCTCACGTATGCTTTTCTCTGCGGTTCGGGTTCCAGACTTCATACAGCGGCGCGGCGCCATCGGCGAGTTCCTTGAATTCTCTCTCTAAGTTTCCCTTTTAATCAGAAGGAATGCGCAGAACAGCGGCCATTGTTCCGGCTAATTGGGGAGATAATTGGGGATATTCTGGTCTTCCTGCGCTCTCCGTGTCACAATCGCCTCGCAGCTGGCGTGACGCGGCCAAACAACAGGCGTCCTGTGTTGGCGCTCAGAAAGCTGCGATTGTCATGCAGGCACATGAGTGTGCTGAGGCTCTCCGACACGCTCTCCTGTCATGTGCGCCGCTGACGGCCAGGAATAATTATGAAAAAACAAGAATTCAATGTCAATGAAGCCGCGGCGGACAAAATGGCCATTCATTGCGTCCCCCTGGGAACGCTCGCACTCCGCGCTCACAAAACAAAAAAGCCAGTTTTCTTCTCGCCGTGGGCTGCGCGCTTAGCCATGCCATCTGAGCCCTAAAAAAACAGCGCCCCCCCCCTCACGCCGCGGCCTCGCCCGCACACACTAACCCGTATTAATAGCCTCTGTTATTCCAGGACCCCCCCCCCCCCCCCCCCCCCCCCCCCGCGTAGGTTGCAGCCAATGGAAAGTCAATGCAAAGACAAAACAGTTTGCCGAGTCGGAGAACAACGAGCCCACAGGAACAAAAACTGCACCGACCTCCCTGCCCTCCGGGGGGCACCGTCCTGATATACAGGATATGAGAGTACGGCCCGCCCCCCACACACACTCCCACCCGCGTATATATTCACCGCCTACCTACCTACCTACCCTCCTACCTACCTACCCACCGGGGGGCACCGTCCTGATATACAGGATATGAGAGTACGGCCCGCCCCCACACACACTCCCACCACTTATATATTCACCGCCTACCTACCTACCTACCCTCCTACCTACCTACCCACCGGGGGGCACCGTCCTGATATACAGGATATGAGAGTATGGCCCGCCCCCCACACACTCCCACCACTTATATATTCACCGCCTACCTACCTACCCTTCTACCTACCTACCCTCCTACCCCTCTGTCTGCCACGGACCTACCTCCCTGCCCTCCGGGGGGCACCGTCCTGATATACAGGATATGAGAGTACGGCCCGCCCCCCACACACTCCCACCGCGTATATATTCACCGCCTACCTACCTACCTACCCTCCTACCTACCTACCCACCGGGGGGCACCGTCCTGATACACAGGATATGAGAGTACGGCCCGCCCCCCACACACTCCACCGCGTATATATTCACCGCCTACCTACCTACCTACCTACCTACCCACCGGGGGGCACCGTCCTGATACACAGGATATGAGAGTACGGCCCGCCCCCCACACACTCCCACCACTTATATATTCACCGCCTACCTACCTACTCTTCTACCTACCTACCCCTCCTACCCCTCTGTCTGCCTACCTACCTCCGGGGGGGGGCACCGTCCTGATATACAGGATATGAGAGTACAGCCCGCCCCCCACACACACTCCCACTGCTTATATATTCACTGCCTACCTACCCTACCTACCTACCTACCCTCCTACCTACCTACCCACTGGGGGGCACCATCCTAATATACAGGATATGAGAATACGGCCCGCCCCCCACACACTCCTACCGCTTATATATTCACCGCCTACCCCCCTACCTACCTACCTACCTACCCTCCTACCCTCTGTCTGCCACACCTACCTCCCTGCCCGGGGGGGGCACCATCCTAATATACAGGATATGAGAATATGGCCCGCCCCCACACACTCCCACCGCTTATATATTCACTGCCTACCTACCCTCCAACCTACCTACCCTCCTACTACCTACCCTCCTACCTACCTACCCACCGGGGGGGGGCACCATCCTAATATACAGGATATGAGAGTACAGCCCGCCCCCCACACACTCCCACCGCTTATATATTCACTGCCTACCTACCCTCTTACCTACCTACCCTCCTATCTACTCCTCTATCCACTATGTACCTACCTACCCTAGGCCACCAGAATCCTGATATACAGGATATGAGAGTACGGCCGACGCCACAAACACTCCCAACGTTTATATATTCCCTGCCTACCTACCAACTCCCTATCCATCATGGACCTACCTCTCTCACCTCCGCCGCCATCATTCTGATATACAGGATATGAGAGTACGGCCCACACAGCAAACACCCCCTACATATTCACTGCCTACCTACCCACCCTCCTACATCTCTATCCACCCTGTACCTACCTACCTGTCTACCTCTCTATCCAATATGTACCTACCTACTCTATTATAGAACCTTGGATAGCCTCAATCACTACATAGACTCTTAGATATTACTGATCCCTACATATTCACTGCCTACCTACCTACCCTCCTACATCTCTGTCCATCCTGTACCTACCTACCCTCCTACATCTCTGTCCACCCTGTACCTACCTACCATCCTACATCTCTGTCCATCCTGTACCTACCTACCATCCTACATCTTTTCTGTCCATCCTGTACCTATCTACCCTCCTACATCTCTGTCTATCCTGTACCTACCTACCCTCCTACATCTCTGTCCACCCTGTACCTACCTACCATCCTACATCTCTGTCCATGTACCTGTACCTACCTACCCTCCTACATTTCTGTCCATCCTGTACCTACCTACCATCCTACATCTCTGTCCACACTGTACCTATCCCTACCTACCCTCTTACATCTCTGTCCACCCTGTACCTACCTACCTTCCTACATCTCTGTCCACCCTGTACCTACCTACCCTCCTACATCTCTGTCCACCCTGTACCTACCTACCAGCCTATCTACCTCTCTATCCAACATGTACCTACCTACCTACTCTATTATAGATCCTTGGATAGTCTCAATCCCTACATAGACCCTTAGATATTACCCCTTCATTGCCTACTTACCCTCCTACATGTCTGTCCTGTACCTACCTACCCTCCTACATGTCTGTACCACTCTGTACCTACCTACCCTTATACATCTGTCCACTCTGTACCTACCTACCCATCTACCTATCCAATATGTACCTACCTACCATTATACATCCCTGTCCACCCTGTACCTACCTACCTTTATACATCTCTGTCCACCCTGTACCTACCTACCCTCTTACATCTCTGTCCACTCTGTACCTACCTACCCATCTACCTATCCAATATGTACCCACCTACCTACTCTATTATAGATCCTTGGATAGGCTTGATTCCTACATAGACCTTTAGATATTACCGATCCCTACTTATTCACTGCCTACCTACCTGCCCTCCTACAATTCTGTCCACCCTGTACCTACCTACCTCTCTATCCAACATGGACCTACCTACTCTATTATAGATCCTTGGATAGTCCCGATCCCTCCATTATAGATCCACGGGGTCTCCCCAGCCATGGAGTGATTGCAGGCCCGGGCCATGACAGGTCTATCCTGGATCTTAGGGCAGCCTGTCAGATGTCTCATGGGGGGGGGGGGGGGGGGGGCGCTGAGAATGATCTGTCCCCCTGTCCCCCCAGGCAGGAGGTGGGGGTGTCATTGGAGAAGGTCCCCCCAATGCATTCTACCTGGAATGATAGGTATCCTAGATCCTCCTTTCCCAAAACCGAAACCTCTATCCATCTGTGCTATCTCCACACACACATGTCTAGATCCCCCTCCGCCGCGCGCTCCTCGCACATCCTCCTGCGATGGGCCTCATCCATCCACTTAGTGTGATGTCGGTCCGTCCCGCTCATTGCTGAGGTCGTGTCTATTAGGCTATTTTTTGCGCATCATTAACTTTTCAGCAGCCGCCGCCGCCGATGTCTTTATTGTGGAGATTGCGTTGGCCTTTATTTAACGTCAGCACTTCTCCGGCTCCCGACGACGACTCACATTTTATATCTAATTAAATTGATCGCTGGAAAAGGCGAAGCCACTCGATGGAATTATTCCTCGCAAAGTGTCAATATATTAAATCACGGGGCTAATGAGCGGGGTCACCGCCTCTTTTATCTCCGCAGACGGCCAGAACGCCACGTCTTCCCACTTAGCCGTTTTAAAGAGGCCGCGTCACGCGCCCGGGGACAAAAACTCGACCCGCCGGGGTCCAAATGTCCAATTAGAATTGGCAGAGGTTTCGGAACGGCATTTATTACATCGGCCGGCAGGAGAACGTTTAAACCCAACTAAGCGCCAGAGGTGAGGAGAACGGAAAAAAGTCACGACCGGCCTGGAAGATCTACAACAAAAGTACGTTGGATGTCCTCCCAGGGGCCAGTATAGGAAGATCGACCAAAAATCTATACATTGGGTGTCCTCCTTCATCCCAGGGGCCAGTATAGGAAGATCCACCAAAAATCTATACATTGGGTGTCCTCCTTCATCCCAGGGGCCAGTATAGGAAGTTCCACCAAAAATCTATACATTGGATGTCCTCCTTCATCCCAGGGGCCAGTATAGGAAGATCGACCAAAAATCTATACATCTTATGTCCTCCTTCATCCCAGGGGCCAGTATAGGAAGATCGACCAAAAATCTATACATTGGATGTCCTCCTTCATCCCAGGGGCCAGTATAGGAAGTTCACCAAAAATCTATACATTGGATGTCCTCCTTCATCCCAGGGGCCAGTATAGGAAGATCGACCAAAAATCTATACATTGGGTGTCCTCCTTCATCCCAGGGGCCAGTATAGGAAGAGCCACCAAAAATCTATATATTGGATGTCCTCCTTCATCCCAGGGGGCCAGTATAGGAAGATCAACCAAAAATCTATACATTGGATGTTCTCCATCCCAGGGGCCAGTATAGGAAGATCGACCAAAAATCTATACATTGGGTGTCCTCCTTCATCCCAGGGGCCAGTATAGGAAGATCCACCAAAAATCTATACATTGGGTGTCCTCCTTCATCCCAGGGGCCAGTATAGGAAGAGCCACCAAAAATCTATACATTGGGTGTCCTCCTTCATCTCAGGGGCCAGTATAGGAAGAGCCACCAAAAATCTATACATTGGATATCCTCCTTCATCCAGGGGCCAGTATAAAAAAATCGACCAAAAATCTATACATTGGGTGTCCTCCTTCATCCCAGGGGCCAGTATAGGAAGAGCCACCAAAAAATCTATATATTGGGATGTCCTCCTTCATCCCAGGGGCCAGTATAGGAAGATCAACCAAAAATCTATACATTGGATGTTCTCCATCCCAGGGGCCAGTATAGGAAGATCGACCAAAAATCTATACATTGGGTGTCCTCCTTCATCCCAGGGGCCAGTATAGGAAGAGCCACCAAAAATCTATACATTGGATGTCCTCCTTCATCCCAGGGGCCAGTATAGGAAGATCCACCAAAAATCTATACATTGGGTGTCCTCCTTCATCCCAGGGGCCAGTATAGGAAGATCCACCAAAAATCTATACATTGGGTGTCCTCCTTCATCCCAGGGGCCAGTATAGGAAGAGCCACCAAAAATCTATACATTGGGTGTCCTCCTTCATCCCAGGGGCCAGTATAAAAAAAATCGACCAAAAATCTATACATTGGGTGTCCTCCTTCATCCCAGGGGCCAGTATAGGAAGTTCCACCAAAAATCTATACATTGGATGTCCTCCTTCATCCCAGGGGCCAGTATAGGAAGATCGACCAAAAATCTATACATTGGGTGTCCTCCTTCATCCCAGGGGCCAGTATAGGAAGAGCCACCAAAAATCTATACATTGGGTGTCCTCCTTCATCCCAGGGGCCAGTATAGGAAGATCCACCAAAAATCTATACATTGGGTGTCCTCCTTCATCCCAGGGGCCAGTATAGGAAGATCCACCAAAAATCTATACATTGGGTGTCCTCCTTCATCCCAGGGGCCAGTATAGGAAGATCCACCAAAAATCTATACATCTTATGTCCTCCTTCATCCCAGGGGCCAGTATAGGATCCACCAAAAATCTATACATTGGATGTCCTCCTTCATCCCAGGGGCCAGTATAGGAAGAGCCACCAAAAATCTATACATTGGATGTCCTCCTTCATCCCAGGGGCCAGTATAGGAAGTTCCACCAAAAATCTATACATTGGATGTCCTCCTTCATCCCAGGGGCCAGTATAGGAAGATCCACCAAAAATCTATACATTGGATGTCCTCCTTCATCCCAGGGCCAGTATAGGAAGATCCACCAAAAATCTATACATTGGATGTCCTCCTTCATCCCAGGGGCCAGTATAGGAAGATCGACCAAAAATCTATACATTGGATGTCCTCCTTCATCCCAGGGGCCAGTATAGGAAGATCCACCAAAAATCTATACATTGGATGTCCTCCTTCATCCCAGGGGCCAGTATAGGAAGATCCACCAAAAATCTATACATTGGATGTCCTCCTTCATCCCAGGGGCCAGTATAGGAAGATCCACCAAAATCGCTCTTTTCCCTTCAATTTCCCCACTTTGCTGCTAAAATTTGAAACACGATTTTGCTGCTTTTGTTTTACTTTCTGTCTTCATCAGAAGGAGAGGAAGCCTGGACTGTCTGTTCTGACCCGGGCCCCAAAGTGTCAGAAACATGCGCAATAGTCTGAATCTTGGCTGCCAGCCAGGGGCCGCCACACCGGCAGCTATAAAGAGCCGGGCCCTCTTATTCCTTCTGTATTGAACCGTATTGTAATTGTCCCGTAAAAAGCGCTGCGCAGGATGTTGGCGCTATATAAATCCCGTATAATAATATTAATAACTGCGCATCAGCCTGGGGGGAGGTGTTCTGTAGTCCTCTTGGGTGACAAAGCTGCCCCTAGATGCAGTAGAACATTGTCACCCAAGAGCAGGAAGTGTGTTAGTGGCGGGATCACACGGTGAACAAAATGGGGTGCAGCCGCATCTAAAGTTCCGATATTCCACAATATATGACTTTTCGGGGGGGGGGGGGGGGGGGGGGGGGGTCAGATACATCTTTTTCTGAAATATTGTCATTATTTATTTTATCTATTTATTTGTCAGATTTTATTTATTTATTGTATTTATCATATTTATTTATTCTATCTATTTATGTATTCATTTATTTATTATATATCTATTTATGTCATTATTTTGATTATTTATAAATATTTATTTCAATATTATAATATGTGACGGGATTATCTTCAGCTGATTTTTGCACCTTGTAGAGATTTATACTGGAGCATAAAATGGGCTCAAAATCTGACTTGTAGAATATTCTAGAGGCCGTAGAAGGGGATTCTGTCCCATATAACAGAAGTCAGGAGGGCGGGAATATTCTGCTTGGTGTGCGTTGGCTTTATCTACATTTATTTTGTTACAAAATACGCGAACACACAGTGCCATCTTCATAGCGTCCCGGGCCCTTGGGGTCCCTACCAGCCAACATCAGGTGTCCCCATATATCAGGTGTCCCCATCGCAGCCCTCCCTTATATCAGGTGTCCCCACCACAGTGTCCCCATCCATCAGGTGTCCCCATATATCAGGTGTCCCCACCACAGTGTCCCCATCCATCAGGTGTCCCCATCACAATGTCCCCATCCATCAGGTGTCCCCATCACAGTGTCCCCATCCATCAGGGTGTCCCCATCACAATGTCCCCATCCATCAGGTGTCCCCATCACAGTGTCCCCATCCATCAGGTGTCCCAATCACAGTGTCCCCATCCATCAGGTGTCCCAATCACAGTGTCCCCATCCATCAGGTGTCCCCACCACAGTCACATCAAAGTATCCCCCTTACATCAGGTGTCCCCATCACAGCGCCCCCTTATATCAGGTGTCCCCATCACAGCGCCCCCTTATATCAGGTGTCCCCATCACAGCGCCCCCTTATATCAGGTGTCCCCATCACAGCGCCCCCTTATATCAGGTGTCCCCATCGCAGCATTCCCTTATATCAGGTGTCCCCATCGCAGCATTCCCTTATATCAGGTGTCCCCATCGCAGCATTCCCTTATATCAGGTGTCCCCATCGCAGCATTCCCTTATATCAGGTGTCCCCATCACAGCACCCCCTTATATCAGGTGTCCCCATCACAGCATTCCCTTATATCAGGTGTCCCCATCACAGCACCCCCTTATATCAGGTGTCCCCATCGCTGCACCCCCTTATATCAGGTGTCCCCATCGCAGCACCCCCTTATATCAGGTGTCCCAATCACTGTGTCCCCATATATTAGGTGTCCTGATCACAATGTCACATCAAAGCACCTCCCTTTCATCAGGTGTCCCCATCACACAGCGCCCCCTTACATCAGGTGTCCCCATACTTCAGGTGTCCCCATCACAGTGCTCCCTTAAATCAGGTGTTCCCATCACATTGTCACCTTACATCAGGTGTCCCCATATATCAAGTGTCCCCATACATCAGGTGTCCCCATCACTAGTGCACCCCCCCCTCAACACAGCAACCAGGACCCCCCCGATCATGTACCTGGGGCCCAGGGGTGCCCCACACACCCACACAGACACACTGGCTCAGTACATCCTCAGGTTCTGCTTTGCAGCACTACACAATGGCTGCACTTTACTGCTCCTCCCCACAATGGAATTCTACGAGTTGGCTGCTGAAATCCATGCACTCCCCGTGCGGCTGATGTCACAGCAGCTGGAAAGCAGGTGGTCATATAGAATGCAGAGACATCAGTGCCTCCCTCTAGTGGCTGATCCATGTTAGTTATAGAAGAACAAGTAAAGTCACATGACACACCCTGGAAGGACTCAGAAATAGGGACACTGCCCCTTTAAGTGCAGGAGAAGTGCGATGTTCACAGCGAGGGGGTCTTCTCTGCAACTTATTTTTCGATGATTTGTGTCGGATCGGCGCGGGGATAAAGGCGCCTTTTTGTTCTCCGCCATGGCCGGGGCACACTGGGCTCCCTTTGTACGCGGACGCCTTCAGCCATTTCTAAAAGCGCATTATAGCGCTCCGCCACAAATGTTTTTCTTTATTTCCACCGGTGAGGCTCCTCTGTATATTCGCTGACCGCAGGCCCTCCGCTACCTGAAACGGGGCGACTCTGTCTAAACACGAATTAGAATATCAAAGGGCGGATTTCAGCGCACAGGCGTATGTGGAAACATAAAGAGAGGCCGCGCTGGGGCCCCATACACCCCCCCAGCCCCATCCACCCCCCCCACATTAAAGGTAAATAGACATTTTCTGCTTTTGTTTGCCTTCTTCTAAATGTACCTGAACCCTCCTTCACTGAGATGCTGCATTGCCGGTGAGGCGGCAGTGGAAAGTCAGCTTTGATCCTCAATGAAATCTATGAAAGAGTAAATCTGCACAGACCTCATTGGGGGGAGATTTCCCAAAACTGGATCTCTCAGAATCTGGTGCAGCTGTACATGGCAGCCAATCAGCTTCTACCTTCAGCTTGTTCAGGGAAGCTTTGACCATGAAACCTGGAAGCTGATTGGTTGCTGTGCAGAGCCGCACCGGATTCTGCCCCCTTCAGTTTTAGTAAATCTCCCCCCTGTGTGTCTGAACCTGAAGATATTAGTCAATGGTGCGCTGAGGGAATTCCGCTACATTGTAACAATTATCCAGAGTGAAGGCCGTTACATTGTAACATTTATCCAGAGTGAAGGTCGTTACATTGTAACATTTATCCAGAGTGAAGGTCGTTACATTGTAACAATTATCCAGAGTGAAGGTCGTTACATTGTAACAATTTATCCAGAGTGAAGGTCGTTACATTGTAACAATTATCCAGAGTGAAGGTCGTTACATTGTAACATTTATCCAGAGTGAAGGTCGTTACATTGTAACATTTATCCAGAGTGAAGGCCGTTACATTGTAACAATTATCCAGAGTGAAGGTCGTTACATTGTAACAATTATCCAGAGTGAAGGTCGTTACATTGTAACATTTATCCAGAGTGAAGGTCGTTACATTGTAACATTTATCCAGAGTGAAGGTCGTTACATTGTAACATTTATCCAGAGTGAAGGTCGTTACATTGTAACATTTATCCAGAGTGAAGGTCGTTACATTGTAACATTTATCCAGAGTGAAGGTCGTTACATTGTAACACTTGGGCTGCTTTCCCATTGCTCTGTCAGAGGGACGCTGTGCGGGTTCCTATTACCCAGCATGCACCTGTAAAAACTTTGTCATGTGACTCAAACGCACCAAAGACAGGACTGAGCGGTTTTGATGCCTTTGCAATGCATGTGTGTCGGGAGGAGTATTTCTGGGGCAGTTTTCACCGTCCATCGAATACGCAGCAAAGCATGCAGCAGACGCGGAGCGGTGTGTGAGGAGTTCCGTGAGATTCAACGGTCATGCGTTTCGTGAACGCGGCCTTTGTATTTTGTATCGTTACTTTGTAACAATTTCAGTATTCTGTGACACTTGTCCAGATTGGATCCGGTTCTGTGACTCCTGTGTGCCGGTGACAGGTCCTCTTTTCGGTTCCAGCAGGAGAAGCACAGGACTCTGCGGGAGGACGCCGCGCACTTTCACACGCTGTTCCCAAAGTCTCCTCCTCCGCTGTCAGCCGGCCAAACACACTTCAGTGGTGAACGCCGCGCTCTGTAATGAACTTTTATTGTCTGATATTTGTTGTGGTTTTGGCATTTTTTTGTTTTTTGTGATTTTTATTGTTTTGGCCGCCTGCAAGCCGCCCTCTTCCTATAAATGGCGGGGGGGGGGGGGGGCGGCACGTTGCGGGTGTTCCGGGACTCACCCAAATCCTAAGCTTCTAATTTACTCCGCTCTGCTTCCAATTAGGTCCACATTGTGCCGAGTGTGCAGAGCCGTAACGTGGGGACAGAGCGCCACCGATGTGACACCGCGACTACTGGGGGTCACCTGTACAGAGGGGTGACATGCTGGGGGTTGTAGTACTTCACCTACATGGATGACCATTTTATAAGTGGATCTCCAGCTGAAATGTCCCTTTGTTATCCAGCTTTAGAGAGGCGAGAACCCCGGACAGGATTTCACAGCTATTTCTATTCACTTCCTGTTTTGGGGACACCTTGTCACAACCACAACAGACGAGGACATCGGGACAGGAAGTGAGGAGAAAATCCCCCCCCCCCCTCCCGGAATAACAAAGATGGCGAGAAAAACCTGAAATGGGAGGTAACTCCACCGCACTCCACCCAAAAGAGAAGAGGAAGAGCTTTATTCCTATGTCAGTGCTTTCCCTTAGATGTACGGATCCCAACCCCGCCTCTGGCCCCCCGGCCCCCCTCTAATCTTCTATCCTCCTACCAACCTCCCCTCCAGGCTTGCACAGGTATATCGGCTCCTCCCCTCCAGGCTTGCACAGGTGCACTGGCTCCTCCCCTTCTGTCTTGCACAGATGTACTGGCTCCTCCCCTTCCGTCTTGCACAGATGTACTGGCTCCTCCCCTTCAGTCTTGCACAGGTGTATCAGATCCTCCCCTCCAGGCTTGCACAGGTGCACTGGCTCCTCCCCTTCAGTCTTGCACAGGTGTATCAGCTCCTCCCCTCCAGGCTTGCACAGGTGCACTGGCTCCTCCCCTTCTGTCTTGCACAGGTGTACCGGCTCCTCCCCTTCAGTCTTGCACAGGTGCACTGGCTCCTCCCCTGGGCTGAAACGGCTTCCTCTGATTTCACTGCACACTGGGAGCTTCTCACAATGTGCATTAGAATTGGGGGGGGGGGGGGTCAGAAAGGAGGGATAACCGAGGGGAGGTGTACAGTGGGGTCAGAGGGGGGTGTACAGTGGGGTGATAGAGGAGAGGTGTACAGTGGGGTGATAGAGGAGGGGGTGTACAGTGGGGTGATAGAGGAGGGGGTGTACAGTGGGGTGATAGAGGAGGGGGGTGTACAGTGGGGTGATAGAGGAGGGGGTGTACAGTGGGGTGATAGAGGAGGGGGTGTACAGTGGGGTGATAGAGGAGGGGGTGTACAGTGGGGTGATAGAGGAGGGGGTGTACAGTGGGGTGATAGAGGAGGGGGGATGTACAGTTGGGTGATAGAGGAGGGGGTGTACAGTTGGGGTGGTGTACAGAGGAGGGGGTGTACAGTGGGGTGATAGAGGAGGGGGTGTACAGTGGGGTGATAGAGTGGGGGTGTACAGTGGGGTCAGAGGGGGGGTGTACAGTGGGGTCAGAGGGGGGTGTACAGTGGGTGACAGATGAGGGTGGTGTAAAGTGGGGTCAGAGGGGGGTGTACAGTGGGGTGATAGAGAAGGGGGGTGTACAGTGGGGTGATAGAGAAGGGGGTGTACAGTGGGGTCAGAGGGGGTGTACAGTGGGGTCAGAGGGGGGGTGTACAGTGGGGTGTACAGTGGGGTCAGAGGGGTACAGTGTACAGTGGAGGTCAGAGGGGGTGTACAGTGGGGTGATAGAGGGGGTCAGAGGGGGGTGTACAGTGGGGTCAGAGGGGGGTGTACAGTGGGGTCAGAGGGGGTGTACAGTGGGGTCAGAGGGGGATGTACAGTGGGGTCAGACACAGTGGGGTCAGGGGGGGTGTAACAGTGGGGTCAGAGGGGGGTGTACAGTGGGGTCAGAGGGGGTGTACAGTGGGGTCAGAGGGGGTGTACAGTGGGGTCAGAGGGGGTGTACACATGGGGTGTCAGAGGGGGGTGTACAGTGGGGTGATAGAGGAGGGGGTGTACAGTGGGGTCAGAGGGGGTGTACAGTGGGGTCAGAGGGGGGGTGTACAGTGGGGTCAGAGGGGGGGTGATACAGTACAGTGGGGTCAGAGGGGGGTGTACAGTGGGATGATAGAGGAGGGGGTGTACAGTGGGGTCAGAGGGGGGGTGTACAGTGGGGTCAGGGGGGGGTGTACAGTGGGGTCAGAGGGGGTGTACAGTGGGGTCAGAGGAGGGGGGTGTACAGTGGGGTCAGAGGGGGTGTACAGTGGGGTGATAGAGGAGGGGGGTGTACAGTGGGGTCAGAGGGGGGGGGTGTACAGTGGGGTCAGAGGGGGGTGTACAGTGGGGTCAGAGGGGGGTGTACAGTGGGGTCTAGAGGAGGGGGTGTACAGTGGGATGATCAGAGGGGGGGGTGTACAGTGGGGTCAGAGGGGGGGTGTACAGTGGGGTCAGAGGGGTTGTACAGTGGGGTCAGAGGGGTGTACAGTGGGGTCAGAGGGGGGTGTACAGTGGGGTCAGAGGGGGGTGTACAGTGGGGTCAGAGGGGGGTGTACAGTGGGGTCAGAGGGGGGTGTACAGTGGGGTGTCAGGGGGGGTGTACAGTGGGGTGATAGAGGAGGGGGGTGTACAGTGGGGTCAGAGGGGGTGTACATTGGGGTCAGAGGGGGTGTACATTGGGGTCAGAGGGGGTGTACAGTGGGGTCAGAGGGGGGGTGTACAGTGGGGTCAGAGGGGGGTGTACAGTGGGGTCAGAGGGGGGTGTACAGTGGGGTGATAGAGGAGGGGGTGTACAGTGGGGTCAGAGGGGGGTGTACAGTGGGGTCAGAGGGGGTGTACATTGGGGTCAGAGGGGGGTGTACAGTGGGGTGATAGAGGAGGGGGTGTACAGTGGGGTCAGGGGGGGTGTACAGTGGGGTGATAGAGGAGGGGGTGTACAGTGGGGTCCTTCCATTGAATAAAGCGGGGCCCCTATAAAGGTCGCCATCCGTGATACAATGTAACTCTTTCCATTGGACGGTTGTCAGAGACAATACAGAGTATACAGGAAGTCTCCATCCAATAGCTGCAGCCGTCTGTCAGCGGAGTATTCCTTTAAAATGGTCCCGCGCAGCGATGGGAGATCCGTCATCGGAGTCGCAGCGTCAGCCGCCATTTTCCATGTCACAATCCGCCGTCTCTAACGATCCTGACACGACGATCAACAATCCCCGGCTGCGGCGGCGTTCAGTCATTTTATCCCGTCTGGTGTACAAATATTTTGCGGATTTGGGATCGTTTGAACTCGTCTCTCCGCGGCGAGCGCGCCCGGCCTTTGGGGACTCTGTTTTCCTTCAGTTAAAAGGAACCATATTGTCGGAATATTGTGCGCAGAAAACAAGAACCGGCTAATTAGATTAGATAAGTGAAAAAAATTAGATTTGCATTTTCCTCCTTATTTGAAACTTCCAGCGAGATGAGTGGAGAGCGCCCGGGGCGAGAGAGCGCCCGCACCAGCCCAACGCCGCCAAAAACACGACTTTATTTGATAGAGATACAATTACACAATATTTGAAGATCTGTCAGACGCTGGAGGCCAGTCAGCTATGTACAGCTCTTTCAAGGCGGCCTCCGCGTCTCCTAATCCGACTGAGCGCAGCGAGGGGGGGAGGGGCACGGGGGCTTATTCCACCCCGGGACAGTCAGTGCCAGGGCAGAAAATCATCCAATGTGCACAACAATCTCCTCTACTACACAGTATTGCGCTGGGACCCCCCCAAGTGTCAGGGTGTCATTGTTCTGGGCCCCCCAGTGTCAGTGTCAGGGTGTCATTGTTCTGGACCCCCAAGTGTCAGGGTGTCATTGTTCTTGGACCCCCAAGTGTCAGGGTGTCATTGTTCTGGGACCCCCCAACCCCCAAAAGTGTCAGGGTGTCCATTGTTCTGGGACCCCCAAATGTCAGGGTGTCATTGTTCTGGACCCCCAAGTGTCAGGGTGTCATTGTTCTGGGACCCCCAAATCTCAGGTGTCATTGTTCTGGACCCTCTAAGTGTCAGGGTGTCATTGTTCTGGGCCCCCCAGTTATCAAGGTGTCATTGTTCTGGGACCCCCAAGTGTCAGGGTTGTTCTGTTCTAGACCCCCAAGTGTCAGGGTGTCATTGTTCTGGGACCCCCAAGTGTCAGGGTGTCATTGTTCTGGACCCCCCAAAATGTCAGGGTGTCATTGTTCTGGACCCCCCCAAGTGTCAGGGTGTCATTGTTCTGGGACCCCCCCCAAGTGTCAGGGTGTCATTGTTCTGGGTCACCCCCCAAATGTCAGGGTGTCATTGTTCTGGACCCCCCCAAGTGTCAGGGTGTCATTGTTCTGGACCCCCAAGTGTCAGGGTGTCATTGTTCTGGGCCCCCCAAAGTGTCAGGGTGTCATTGTTCTGGGACCCCCAAGTGTCAGGGTGTCATTGTTCTGGACCCCCAAGTGTCAGGGTGTCATTGTTCTGGGACCCCCAAGTGTCAGGGTGTCATTGTTCTGGGACCCCCAGTGTTCAGTGTCAGGGTGTCATTGTTCTGGGCCCCCCATCAGGGTGTCAGGGTGTCATTGTTCTGGGGACCCCCAAGTGTCAGGGTGTCATTGTTCTGGGACCCCCAAGTGTCAGGGTGTCATTGTTCTGGACCCCCAAGTGTCAGGGTGTCAATTGTTCTGGGCCCCCCAAGTGTCAGGGTGTCATTGTTCTGGACCCCCAAATGTCAGGGTGGGCCCCCTATGTCATGTCTTGTTCTGGACCCCCAAGTGTCAGGGTGTCATTGTTCTGGGACCCCCAAGTGTCAGAAGGTGTCATTGTTCTGGGACCCCCAAATGTCAGGTGTCATTGTTCTGGGACCCCCCCTAGGTGTCAGGGTGTCATTGTTCTGGACCCCCAAGTGTCAGGGTGTCATTGTTCTGGACCCCCAAGTGTCAGGGTGTCATTGTTCTGGGACCCCCAAGTGTCAGGGTGTCATTGTTTCTGGACCCCCAAGTGTCAGGGTGTCATTGTTCTGGGACCCCCAAGTGTCAGGGTGTCATTTGTTCTGGACCCCCAAGTGTCAGGGTGTCATTGTTCTGGACCCCCAAATGTCAGGTGTCATTGTTCTGGACCCCCAACTGTCAGGGTGTCATTGTTCTGGACCCCCAAGTGTCAGGGTGTCATTGTTCTGGGACCCCCCAAGTGTCAGGGTGTCATTGTTCTGGGACCCCCAAGTGTCAGGGTGTCATTGTTCTGGGACCCCCAAGTGTCAGGGTGTCACTGTTCTGGGACCCCAAGTGTCAAGGGTGTCATTGTTCTGGACCCCCCCAAGTGTCAGGGTGTCATTGTTCTGGGACCCCCAAGTGTCAGGGTGTCATTGTTCTGGGGACCCCCAACTGTCAGGTGTCATTGTTCTGGGACCCCCAACTGTCAGGGGGTGTCACTGTTCTGGACCCCCCCAACTGTCAGGGTGTCATTGTTCTGGGACCCCCCAACTGTCAGGGTGTCATTGTTCTGGGACCCCCAAACTGTCAGGGTGTCATTGTTCTGGGACCCCCAACTGTCAGGTGTCACTTGTTCTGGGCCCCCAACTGTCAGGGTGTCATTGTTCTGGGCCCCCCAACTGTCAGGGTGTCATTGTTCTGGGTCCCCCAACTGTCAGGGTGTCATTGTTCTGGGGGGCCCCCCAGTGTCAGGTGTGTCATTGTTCTGGGACCCCCAACTGTCAGAGGTGTCATTGTTCTGGGGCCCCCCCCAACTGTCAGGGTGTCATTGTTTGTTCTGGGACCCCAACTGTCAGGGTGTCATTGTTCTGGGCCCCCAACTGTCAGGGTGTCACTGTTCTGGGCCCCCCAGTGTCAGGTGTCATTGTTCTGTTGTCAGGGAGTCATTGTTCTGTACCCCCAAGTGTCAGGGTGTCATTGTTCTGGCCCCCCAACTGTCAGGGTGTCATTGTTCTGGGACCCCCAAGTGTCAGGGTGTCATTGTTCTGGGACCCCCAGTGTCAGGGTGTCATTGTTCTGGGCCCCCCAGTGTCAGGGTGTCATTGTTCTGGGCCCCCCAGTGTCAGGGTGTCATTGTTCTGGGACCCCCCAAGTGTCAGGGTGTCATTGTTCTGGGACCCCCAGTGTCAGGGTGTCATTGTTCTGGACCCCCAAGTGTCAGCGGTGTCATTGCTCTGGGCTCCCCAGCTGTCAGGGTGTCATTGTTCTGGGGCCCCAACTGTCAGGGTGTCACTGTTCTGGGCCCCCCAGTGTCAGGGTGTTATTGTTCTGTACCCCCAAGTGTCAGGGTGTCATTGTTCTGGGCCCCCCAGTGTCAGAGGGTGTCATTGTTCTGGGACCCCCCAGCTGTCAAAAAGTGTCATTGTTCTGGGCTCCCCAGCTGTCAGGGTGTCACTGTTCTGGGCCCCCAACTGTCAGGGTGTCATTGTTCTGTACCCCCAAGTGTCAGGGTGTCATTGTTCTGGGACCCCCCAAGTGTCAGGGTGTCACTGTTTCTGGGCCCCCCAACTGTCAGGGCGTCATTGTTCTGCCCCCAAGTGTCAGGTGTCATTGTTCTGGGACCCCCAAGTGTCAGGGTGTCATTGTTCTGGGACCCCCAACTGTCAGGGTGTCATTGTTCTGGGACCCCCAACTGTCAGGGTGTCATTGTTCTGGGACCCCCAACTGTCAGGGTGTCACTGTTTCTGGGCCCCCCAACTGTCAGGGTGTCATTGTTCTGGGACCCCCAACTGTCAGGGTGTCATTGTTCTGGGCCCCCCCAACTGTCAGGGTGTCATTGTTCTGGGCCCCCCAACTGTCAGGGTGTCACTGTTCTGGGCCCCCCAACTGTCAGGGTGTCACTGTTCTGGGCCCCCCAACTGTCAGGGTGTCACTATTCTGGGCCCCCCAACTGTCAGGGTGTCATATTTCTGGGCCCCCAACTGTCAGGGTGTCATTGTTCTGGGCCCCCCAACTGTCAGGGTGTCATTGTTCTGCGCCCCCAACTGTCAGGGTGTCATTGTTCTGACATTCCAAAGTCTTTCCGGTATAATTGATCCCAGTGGATCTGCCACCCCCAGAGAACCCCAGGGAGGGACCCCGCAGTACGGGGGGGGATGGTGTCAGTCTCCTGCGGTCGATTCTCACGCGCTGCGCACAGCGATGGACGGCGGCTGATTATACATTTACTGCCGTCTGATTGCCGCTTGTCTTTTTTTTGCTGACGACTAGAACAAACTCCAAGCGGCAATAAAGGAGAAGGTCCGCCTCAGAATTGGAGGTCAATTAGACACTTAATGATAAAGCAAATCTTTAAATATATTTCGGCTATTATTATCCCGGCAAAAAATTAATTAAGCGGGTCAAGCAGGACATGAAGGCTAATGTGGAGTGTAATTACGGCTGATCCCCCGACATGTTCTCCTGCACAGAGAGCGCCGTGTTCAGCAAGTCTGCTACTTCAATTTCCAGTGTTTAATCACACGAGGAGCCGCGTTTGAACCTCGCGAAGATCTGAGCGCTTTCCTCTCACATCCGAGATGATTTGAATTTCAAGATTTTTTTTTTTTTCCGGTTAATATCGGGAGATTGACTTTGATTTTATCAGCGATTAAGCGTGATAGATCATCAGACGTCTACGTGAAAGGACGGCGCGTCCTAAAAACCAGGACCGCGGCTCGATTTGTTGGGAGGAAAGCAGAATAAAATCCCACGTGAGGGGCGCCAGAAATGTTTATTGGAGGTCCTCTTCCACCATCCTAGACCCGGACCAGCAGCAGAAACTTAGACCCATCCTAGACCCAGACCAGCAGCAGAAACTTAGATCCATCCTAGACCCAGAACAGCAGCAGAAACTTAGACCCATCCTAGACCCGAACAGCTGCAGAAATTAGACCCATCCTAGACCCACAGCAGCAGCAGAACCTAGACCCATTCTAGACCCAGACCAGCAGCAGAAACTTAGACCCATCCTAGACCCAGACCAGCAGCAGAAACTTAGACCCATCCTAGACCCAGACCAGCTGCAGAAACTTAGACCCATCCTAGACCCAGACCAGCAGCAGAAACTTAGACCCATCCTAGACCCAGACCAGCAGCAGAAACTTAGACCCATCCTAGACCCAGACCAGCAGCAGAAACTTAGACCCATCCTAGACCCAGAACAGCAGCAGAAACTTAGACCCATCCTAGACCGACCAGCAGCAGAAACCTTAGACCATTCTAGACCCAGACCAGCAGCAGAAACTTAGACCCATCCTAGACCCAGACCAGCAGCAGAAACTTAGACCCATCCTAGACCAAGACCAGCTGCAGAAACTTAGACCCATCCTAGACCCAGACCAGCAGCAGAAACTTAGATCCATCCTAGACCCAGAACAGCAGCAGAAACTTAGACCCATCCTAGACCCGGACCAGCTGCAGAAATGTAGACCCATCCTAGACCCGACCAGCAGCAGAAGCCTAGACCCATCTAGACCCAGACCAGCAGCAGAAACTTAGACCCATCCTAGACCCAGACCAGCAGCAGAAACTTAGACCCATCCTAGACCCAGACCAGCAGCAGAAACTTAGACCATCCTAGACCCAGACCAGCAGCAGAAACTTAGACCCATCCTAGACCCAGACCAGCAGCAGAAACTTAGACCCATCCTAGACCCAGACCAGCAGCAGAAGCCTTAGACCCATTCTAGACCCAGACCAGCAGCAGAAACCTAGACCCATTCTAGACCCAGACCAGCAGCAGAAACTTAGACCCATTCTAGACCCAGACCAGCAGCGGAAACTTAGACCCATCCTAGACCAAGACCAGCTGCAGAAACTTAGACCCATCCTAGATCCCAGACCAGCAGCAGACACTTAGACCCATCCTAGACCCAGACCAGCAGCAGAAACTTCAGAGCCATCCTAGACCCAGACCAGCAGCAGAAACTTAGACCCTTCCTAGACCCGGACCAGCAGCAGAAACTTAGACCCATCCTAGACCCGGACCAGCAGCAGAAACTTAGACCCATCTTAGACCCAGACCAGCAGCAGACAACTTAGACCCATCCTAGACCCAGACCAGCAGCAGAAACTTAGACCCATCCTAGACCCAGACCAGCAGCAGAAACTTAGACCCATCCTTAGACCCAGACCACAGCGGAAAATTAGACCCCATCAGAAACTAGACCCAGACCAGCAGCAGAAACTTAGACCCATCCTAGACCCAGACCAGCAGCAGAAACTTAGATCCCATCCTAGACCCAGAACAGCAGCAGAAACTTAGACCCATCCTAGACCCGGACCAGCTGCAGAAACGTGGACCCATCCTAGACCCGGACCAGCAGCAGAAACTAGACCCATCCTAGACCCGGACCAGCTGCAGAAACTTAGACCCATCCTAGACCCAGACCAGCAGCAGAAACTTAGACCCATCCTAGACCCAGACCAGCAGCAGAAACTTAGATCCATCCTAGACCCAGAACCAGCTGCAGAAACTTAGACCCATCCTAGACCCAGACCAGCAGCAGAAACTTAGATCCATCCTAGACCCAGAACAGCAGCAGAAACTTAGACCCATCCTAGACCCAGACCAGCCAGCAGAAACTTAGATCCATCCTAGACCCAGACCAGCAGCAGAAACTTAGACCCATCCTAGACCCGGACCAGCAGCAGAAACTTAGACCCATCCTAGACCCAGACCAGCAGCAGAAACTTAGACCCATCCTAGACCCAGACCAGCAGCAGAAACTTAGATCCATCCTAGACCCAGAACAGCAGCAGAAACGTAGACCCATCCTAGACCCAGACCAGCAGAGTCCAATAAAGCCCCTTCATCTGGAGGTGGTCTACAATGTCACACTGATACGAGTCCAGAGAGAGAGCCAAACACATCAATACACAGAGGAAAGACAGAGATGGGGGCTGGTGTCCATCAAGTCCCGATATTTACACAACTCTGCCATGCAGCACAGCCCTGTCTGACCTGATTTGTCTCTGCTACAGTTCAGTAACCTTTACACGGTCTTGTCCCTCCCCCAGCCTGTGATTGGACAGTGGAAGGAGAAGCGGCTGACGGATGAGCTCACCTATACCCTGCTATACTATTCTACACCGTATTATACTACATTATGATATATACAACTCCAGACATTGGACTTCCCTCCGCAGATACTTGTATCCCTCTACCATACCATGCTATTCTATTCTATTCTACATTATACTCTATCCCCCCTCCAGACATGACACCTCCCTCCGCAGATACTTGTATCCCTCTGTACCCATACCATGCTATTCTATTCTATTTCATTCTACTCTATACCTCCTCCAGACATGACACTCCTCCAGACACTTTGTATCCCTCTGTACTATACCATGCCATGCTATTCTATTCTACATTATACTCTATCCCCCCTCCAGACATGATACCTCCCTCCGTAGATACTTGTATCCCTCTACCATACCATGCTATATTCTATTCTACATTATACTCTATCCCCCCTCCAGACATGACACCTCCCTCCGCAGATACTTTGTATCCCTCTGTACTATACCATACCATGCTATTCTATTCTACATTATACTCTATCCCCCCTCCAGGCACAGGACTTCCTATCACAGATACTCTGTACCACTCTGCTGCCACTCTATACTATTCTATTCTACTCTATCCCCCCTCCAGACATGGCACATCCTATCACAGATACTCTGTACCACTCTGCTGCCACTCTATTCTATTCTATTCTACTCTATCCCCCCTCCAGACACAGGACTTCCTATCACAGATACTCTGTACCACTCTGCTGTCACTCTATTCTATTCTATTCTATTCTACTCTATCCCCCTCCAGACACAGGACTTCCTATCACAGATACTCTGTACCACTCTGCTGTCACTCTATTCTATTCTATTCTATTCTACTCTATCCCCCCTCCAGACACAGGACTTCCTATCACAGATACTTTGTATCACTCTATGGCGACCAATTGACAACCAGCGTTCCGTGTAACCCTGGGGTTCCTCCAGAGGTGTCCAGGGGTTCCTTGAGCTGTAGCCCACTGATCTCCTCTGTGAGGAAGGGAACCGGAGTCCCCCGAAACATTTCAGCGGACTGTGTCACCCATCTGTCACTCTGATTGGACGAGAGATGAATGCACTTTAGCCTGCTGGGCTGGTGAGAATGTTTTTATCTATTTCACCAATAAAAGTACCCAAAGGTAGTGCCCCGGGCGTTGGGCCCTTTCTGTTCTTGTTCCTCTCTGATGGTGCCAGCGTAGTTCTGGGGCCAAGACCACTTGGCAAGGAAGCCCAAGACACCTCTGGAGCCATTGGCATGACCCCAATGATCTTTCTGTCTATAGGAGTCACATTTGGACCCTTCGGTGGGTATTGGGTGAAGTGCCTCCTACCCAAGGGTGGCATTGTTGGGTGGACAGGAACACCCAGCCAGGAATTCCCACTGTTGGTGCGTCCAAGACATAGAAGGTGCCAGGAGCTGACTGGGGGCCCCAGGCTCCGCCTAAAGCTAAAATCTCCGGATGGAGTCTTGAAATGAATGTTTCCATAGCTGAGGAATTCTGTTCCCTCCCGAGGAGAAGTGATGGATAATATGGATTCCTGGAACAAAGTGTCGCGATCTCATAGATAAAAAACGATTACTCGCCGAGAACGCCATTCCCTGACTCCCACCTGGCTCCCCACTGCACACGCATGAGATCCCGAGGTCCAGGGAGAGCGGTCCTGTAGCACGCATGAGATCCCGAGGTCCAGGGCGAGCGGTCCTGTAGCACGCATGAGATCCCGAGGTCCAGGGCGAGCGGTCCTGTAGCACGCATGAGATCCCGAGGTCCAGGGGAGCGGTCCTGTAGCACGCATGAGATCCCGAGGTCCAGGGGGAGCGGTCCTGTAGCACGCATGAGATCCCGAGGTCCAGGGGAGCGGTCCTGTAGCATGCATGAGATCCCGAGGTCCAGGGGGAGCGGTCCTGTAGCATGCATGAGATCCCGAGGTCCAGGGGGAGCGGTCCTGTAGCATGCATGAGATCCCGAGGTCCAGGGGGAGCGGTCCTGTAGCACGCATGAGATCCCGAGGTCCAGGGGGAGCGGTCCTGTAGCATGCATGAGATCCCGAGGTCCAGGGGAGCGGTCCTGTAGCACGCATGAGATCCCGAGGTCCAGGGGGAGCGGTCCTGTAGCATGCATGAGATCCCGAGGTCCAGGGGGAGCGGTCCTGTAGCCTCCTGGGATGTGACTCTATTGTGGGCCTGCTGAGGTGGGCCAAGGCAATGTCATGGATAGGTGCTCCCAAAACGTTAGGGGGGGGGGGGGGGTAACAATTGGGCAACCTCAGTTTCCAGGTGAGGGTCTGCTCTAAGCATTCCACATGTTAACATGGGCTGCCCCTATGCACCACAAATGGATGACAAACACGTGGCCCCTTGTTAACAATGGAGCGCCCACAACACATGGTGCCTTGTGCTTTACTGTGCAATGTGTTGGGATGCTGGCCACAATGAATGGGACTGCAATGCCCCACACACCATAGGCGGGCTACCACAATGCACCACACACAATGGTGGGCTACCACAATGCGCCACACCTAGGTGGGCTACCACAATGCACCACACAATGGTGGCTACCACAATGTCCACACATAGGTGGGCTACCACAATGCACCCACACATAGGAGGGCTACCACAATGTCCCACACATAGGTGGGCTACCACAATGCACCACACAATGGCGGGGGCTACCACAATGTCCCACACATAGGAGGGTTACCACAATGCCCCACACATAGGTGGGCTATCACAATGCCCCACACATAGGAGGGCTACCACACAATGCCCCACACATAGGTGGGTTTCTGGCTATCACAATGCCCCACACATAGGAGGTTACCACTATGCCCCACACATAGGTGGGCTACCACAATGCCCCACACATAGGAGGGAGGGTTTACCACAATGCCCCACACATAGGAGGGTTACCACAATGCCCCCACACATAGGTGGGCTATCACAATGCCCACACATAGGAGGGCTACCACAATGCCCACACATAGGTGGGCTATCACAATGCCCCACACATAGGAGGGTTACCACTATGCCCCACACAAGGCGGGCTACCACAATGTCCCACACAATGGCGGGCTACCACAATGTCCCACACATAGGTGGGCTACCACAATGCCCCACACATAGGTGGGCTATCAAAATGCCCCACACATAGGAGGGTTACCACTATGCCCCACACATAGGAGGGCTACCACAATGCCCCACACATAGGAGGGCTACCACAATGTCCCACACATAGGAGGGCTACCCAAATGTCCCACACATAGGTGGGCTACCACAATGCCCCACACATAGGAGGGCTACCACAATGTCCCACACATAGGTGGGCTACCACAATGCCCCACACATAGGAGGGCTACCACAATGTCCCACACATAGGTGGGCTATCACAATGTCCCCACACATAGGTGGGCTACCACAATGCACCACACATAGGCGGGCTACCACAATGTCCCACACATAGGAGGGCTACCACAATGTCCCACACATAGGTGGGCTATCACAATGTCCCCACACATAGGTGGGCTACCACAATGCACCACACATAGGTGGGCTACCACAATGTCCCACACATAGGTGGGCTACCACAATGCACCACACATACGCGGGCTACCACAATGTCCCACACATAGGTGGGCTACCACAATGCGCCACACATAGGCGGGCTACCACAATGTCCCACACATAGGCGGGCTACCACAATGTCCCACACATAGGCGGGCTACCACAATGTCCCACACATAGGTGGGCTACCACAATGCACCACACATAGACGGGCTACCACCAATGTCCCACACATAGGAGGGCTACCACAATGTCCCACACAATGGCGGCTTCCACAATGCCCCACACATAGGTGGGCTACCACAATGTCCCACACATAGGCGGGCTACCACAATGCACCACACATAGGTGGGCTACCACAATGCCCCACACATAGGTGGGCTACCACAATGCACCACACATAGATGGGCTACCACAATGTCCCTCACATAGGTGGGCTACCACAATGCCCCACACATAGGTGGGCTACCACAATGCCCCACACAGGAGGGTTACCACAATGCCCCACACATAGGAGGGCTACCACAATGTCCCACACATAGGAGGGCTACCACAATGTCCCACACATAGGTGGGCTACCACAATGTCCCCACACATAGGCGGGCTACCACAATGTCCCACACATAGGTGGGCTACCACAATGCCCCACACATAGGAGGGCTACCACAATGTCCCACACATAGGTGGGCTATCACAATGTCCCACACATAGGTGGGCTACCACAATGCACCACACATAGGCGGGCTACCACAATGTCCCACACATAGGAGGGCTACCACAATGTCCCACACATAGGTGGGCTATCGCAATGTCCCACACATAGGTGGGCTACCACAATGCACCACACATAGGTGGGCTACCACAATGTCCCACACATAGGTGGGCTACCACAATGCACCACACATACGCGGGCTACCACAATGTCCCACACATAGGTGGGGCTACCACAATGCGCCACACATAGGCGGGGGCTACCACAATGTCCCACACATAGGCGGGCTACCACAATGTCCCACACATAGGAGGGCTACCACAATGTCCCACACAATGGCGGGCTTCCACAATGCCCCACACATAGGTGGGCTACCACAATGTCCCACACATAGGTGGGCTACCACAAATGCACCACACATAGGTGGGCTACCACAATGCACCACACATAGGTGGGCTACCACAATGCCCCACACATAGGTGGGCTACCACAATGCACCACACACATAGATGGGCTACCACAATGTCCCTCACATAGGTGGGCTACCACAATGCCCCACACATAGATGGGCTACCACAATGTCCCACACATAGGTGGGCTACCACAATGCCCCACACATAGGTGGGCTACCACAATGTCCCACACATAGGTGGGCTACCACAATGTCCCACACATAGGTGGGCTACCACAATGCCCCACACACCGTCCCTAATTACCGAGCATCCATCTTTATACTAAATTCCCATCACCCCCCCCCCCCCCCCCATCTGCGGAACGGCCACAAGTCCAGAATCAGCCGAGCCGTCAGAACCGCCTACAGAAGACGTTGTTGGGTTCCTCGGGCGCTCCTAACGCTGAAAATCGGAAGGCCGGGCCCCTCTCTGTGTTTTTCCTCGCCGTTTGGTCCCTGTGCCGGAGGAAAGTCGCTGCTTGTTTTGCGCCTTGCAATATTTTTAGTCTAATCCATGTAACAGACCCCCATTCGCATTAGTCGTGTTAAGCCCGTTGCTATGGCGATGCCTTTCTATTCAATACCCAGTAATTACCACCATACAAGAGAGGGTAAGTACCGCCACTCTTCCCATCCCGTCTGGATGGCGCCTGAATCATCGCCTGATAGTCACTTGATGGGTTTTCTCCATTATAACACTTCGTGGTTCGATCTGAAGAAACTCGCGATATATATTTATTGTGTCCAGTATATGTCAGAGCTACAGCGCCGGAGCTAAGGGGGTCACCGTGTCAGAGCTACAGCGCCGGAGCTAAGGGGGTCACCGTGTCAGAGTTACAGCGCCGGAGCCAAGGGGGTCACCGTGTCAGCCCACCGCAGCCAAGGGGGTCACCGTGTCAGCCCACCGCAGCCAAGGGGTCACCGTGTCACGTGTCAGTTACAGCGCCGGAGCCAAGGGGGTCACCGTGTCAGCCTGCCGGAGCCAAGGGGGTCACCGTGTCAGCCCACCGCAGCGAAGGGGGTCACCGTGTCAGCCTGCCGGAGCCAAGGGGGTCACCGCGTCAGCCCACCGCAGCCAAGGGGGTCACCGTGTCAGCCCACCGCAGCCAAGGGGGTCACCGTGTCAGAGCTACAGCGCCGGAGCGAAGGGGGTCACCGTGTCAGCCCACCGCAGCGAAGGGGGTCACCGTGTCAGCCCACCGCAGCGAAGGGGGTCACCGCGTCAGCCCACCGCAGCGAAGGGGGGTCACCGTGTCAGCCCACCGCAGCGAAGGGGGTCACCGCGTCAGCCCACCGCAGCGAAGGGGGTCACCGTGTCAGCCCACCGCAGCAAAGGGGGTCACCGTGTCAGCCCACCGCAGCAAAGGGGGTCACCGTGTCAGCCCACCGCAGCAAAGGGGGTCACCGTGTCAGCCCACCGCAGCGAAGGGGGTCACCGTGTCAGCCCACCGCAGCGAAGGGGGTCACCGTGTCAGCCCACCGCAGCGAAGGGGGTCACCGTGTCAGCCCACCGCAGCGAAGGGGGTCACCGTGTCAGCCCACCGCAGCAAAGGGGGGTCACCGCGTCAGCCCACCGCAGCCAAGGGGGTCACCGCGTCAGCCCACCGCAGCAAAGGGGGTCACCCGCGTCAGCCCACCGCAGCAAAGGGGGTCACCGCGTCAGCCCACTGCAGCGAAGGGGGTCACCGTGTCAGCCCGCCGCAGAGAAGGGGGTCATCGTGTCAGCCCACTGCAGCGAAGGGGTCACCGTGTCAGCCCACTGCAGCGAAGGGGGTCACCATGTCAGCCCACCGCAGCAAAGGGGGGTCACCGTGTCAGCCCACCGCAGCTAGGAGGACATCTCCAGAAATATTACTGAGATTTCCTTCAAGAGGAGACAGAGTCTACCAAGGAAACATTTCTCCTGGTGGAAACCCGGCAAACATCCGCCGGGAAATCGGGGTCACCCCGCCGGGGCAGAGGACTGGGCTCACTGACGGTTCTGGGCGATGATTGGCTGCCAGAGGAGACCACTGACACATAATCCAAAATCCCCTCAGGAGATACCACATGACCAATGCCCTGATGTCCCGGCCACTGGAACGACCCAACATTTACCTTACCTAATCGTTTGGGCTTCAACCAGTTACAAGCAGAGCCTCAGTGCTCAACCTGCAGCCTATGGACACCTTTTTGTGTGGCCCTCAGGGCCCCTGTGGACACTTTTTGTGTGGGCCCCTTTAGACACTTTTTGTGTGCCCCTCAGGGCCCCTGTGGACACTAATCTGTGCGTCCCTATAGAAGCAATTTCTAGCAGTCTTATGTAATATATCTCCAGCCTATGACTGTCTTCTGAAGCACGTTTCCAGTCTCCAACACCTCCTATAGCATGTCCCCAGTCTCCAACACCTCCTATAGCATGTCCCCAGTCTCCAACACCTCCTATAGCATGTCCCCAGTCTCCAACATCTCCTATAGCATGTCCCCAGTCTCCAACACCTCCTATAGCATGTCCCCAGTCTCCAACATCTCCTATAGCATGTCCCCAGTCTCCAACACCTCCTATAGCATGTCCCCAGTCTCCAACATCTCCTATAGCATGTCCCCAGTCTCCAACAACTCCTATAGCATGTCCCCAGTCTCCAACAACTCTTATAGCATGTCCCCAGTCTCCAACAACTCCTATAGCATGTCCCCAGTCTCCAACAACTCCTATAGCATGTCCCCAGTCTCCAACAACTCCTATAGCATGTCCCCAGTCTCCAACAACTCCTATAGCATGTCCCCAGTCTCCAACACACTCCTATAGCATGTCCCCAGTCTCCAACAACTCCTATAGCATGTCCCCAGTCTCCAACAACTCCTATAGCATGTCCCCAGTCTCCAACATCTCCTATATCATGTCTCCAGTCTCCAACAACTCCTATAACATGTCCTCAGTCTCCAACAACTCCTATAGCATGTCCCCAGTCACCATCTACCAAATCTCCAGTATACTCCACCATCTACCAAATTTCCAGTGTACTCCACCATCTACCAAATCTCCAGTGTACTTCACCATCTACCAAATCTCCAGTATACTCCACCATCTACCAAATCTCCAGTATACTCCACCATCTATCTACCAAATCTCCAGTGTACTTCACCATCTACCAAATCTCCAGTGTACTCCACCATCTACCAAATCTCCAGTATACTCCACCATCTACCAAATCTCCAGTGTACTCCACCATCTACCAAATCTCTAGTGTACTTCACCATCTACCAAAATCTCCAGTGTACTTCACCATCTACCAAATCTCTAGTGTACTTCACCATCTACCAAATCTCCAGTATACTCCACCATCTACCAAATCTCTAGTGTACTTCACCATCTACCAAATCTCCAGTATACTCCACCATCTACCAAATCTCTAGTGTACTTCACCATCTACCAAATCTCTAGTGTCTTCCACTGTCTACCAGATCTTTAGGGTCCTCCACCAATTACCCAGACCTCTCTGTGCTCCATCAACTATCAAACCTTTAGTGTTCACTCACCACCGTCTACCAGATCTTTAGCATTCTCCAACTACCAGATCTCAATGTGCTCCACAAACTATAAGATCTTTAGTGTGCCCTCCACCATCCACCAGATCCCTAGTGCCCTCCACCATCCACCAGATCCCTAGTGCCCTCCACCATCCACCAGATCCCTAGTGCCCTCCACCATCCACCAGATCCCTAGTGCCCTCCACCATCCACCAGATCCCTAGTGCCCTCCAGCATCGATCTCCAATGTTCTCCATTGGTGTCTTAGTCCTATGAAATCTCAACCATCTACAGTAAGAGATCTGTAGTATATGATAGATTACTGGTCATCTCCAGCATCCTTCACCATCTACTGGACCGAAGATAATGTGGGACATCCACCAAATCAGTCATGCTCGTCCTCGCCATCCACTGCAACTGCAAATGCTTTTAGCAGAACAAAGTGAAGATCCAGCAGATGTGTCGCCTTTGATGCCGACCAGCTTTCCATCTCTGGCAAATGTCAGTTTACAGCTCCCCCCCCCCTCCCCGGACAGGGATGATCTAGTCGGGACTCTCACCTGGATCTGTTGCTGTAAGATGTTGATCTTGTGTTGCTGTTGCAGGAGTTTGTTGCTGTTGTCGTGCGATCTGTGCGGGAAACACGAGCAGGAAATCAATACAAGAGGTGCAGAACATCGAAACGGTCATTATAGACATTCGGTACAAACATCACATGCTCCACGCAGTCCAATCACCGACTCACACCAAACTCACTAACCAATGAAAACCATTGGAAGGACGACATCTACGCAGTCCAATCAACGACTCACACCAAACTCACTAACCAATGAAAACCATTCAAAGGACGACATCTACGCAGTCCAATCACCGACTCACAAGCCAATGAAAACCATTGGAAGGACGACATCTACGCAGTCCGATCACCGACTCACACCAACCAAAACCAAATGAAAACCATTGGAAGGACAACAATCTACGCAGTCCAATCACCGACTCACACCAAACTCACAAGCCAATGAAAACCATTCAAAGGACGACATCTACGCAGTCCAATCACCGACTCACACCAAACTCACAAGCCAATGAAAACCATTGGAAAGGACGACATCTACGCAGTCCAATCACCGACTCACAAGCCAATGAAAACCATTGGAAGGACGACATCTACGCAGTCCAATCACTGACTCACACCAAACTCACAAGCCAATGAAAACCATTCAAAGGACGACATCTACGCAGTCCAATCACCGACTCACACCAAACTCACGAACCAATGAAAACCATTGGAAGGACGACATCTACGCAGTCCAATCACCGACTCACACCAAACTCACAAGCCAATGAAAACCATTCAAAGGACGACATCTACGCAGTCCAATCACCGACTCACACCAAACTCACAAGCCAATGAAAACCATTCAAAGGACGACATCTACGCAGTCCAATCACCGACTCACAAGCCAATGAAAACCATTGGAAGGACAACATCATCTACGCAGTCCAATCACTGACTCACACCAAACTCACAAGCCAATGAAAACCATTGGAAGGACGACATCTACGCAGTCCGATCACCGAGTCACACCCAAACTCACAAGCCAATGAAAACCATTCAAAGGACGACATCTACGCAGTCCAATCACCGACTCACACCAAACTCACAAGCCAATGAAAACCATTGGAAGGACGACATCTACGCAGTCCAATCACCGACTCACACCAAACTCACAAGCCAATGAAAACCACTGGAAGGACGACATCTACGCAGTCCAATCACCGACTCACACCAAACTCACAAGCCAATGAAAACCATTGGAAGGACAACATCTACGCAGTCCGATCAACGACTCACACCAAACTCACAAGCCAATGAAAACCATTCAAAGGACGACATCTACGCAGTCCAATCACCGACTCACACCAACTCACAAGCCAATGAAAACCATTGGAAGGACGACATCTACGCAGTCCAATCACCGACTCACACCAAACTCACAAGCCAATGAAAACCATTGGAAGGACGACATCTACGCAGTCCAATCACCCGACTCACACCAAACTCACAAGCCAATGAAAACCATTGGAAGGACGACATTTGGATTTGTGGTTCATATTATTGGCGGTCCATAATAAACCTAAACATGGACGACTTCAAGTCAAAAGTGAACTTCTTCTCTGGTGACTTCTGGTGGACAGGAAAGCTCTTCCATAACATCGGATTAAAATTGTAACTGAAAGTTCGACCTCTCCGCCTCGGGACCTACAAACCACCCAAATGCCCGCCCACCCACAGTTCCAGTACTTGTTACCAATGCCCTTATGGCCTATTGAGGAGTTCTCATTAAATGAAGGGGGTGGGGCTTAGCGGAAGTCAGGAAAGTCAGGCCCTTCGTAGCCGAGCGGTATCAGAGGGACACTCAGAGGAGGGTTTTCGAGAGGACAGAAGGTCACTTTGTAGTCTCAGGCCTTGGGTAGAGCGTAGAGAAGTGCCCGATGGAAGCGTTTGTTAATAATTTATTCTATTCTTCAGTTTTCTTTTATATTCTTTTATTTTCTATTCTATTCTGCTGTATTCTATTCTATACATTTTATTTTCTATCCTTTTCTTTTTTATTCTATTCATATCTGTTTTTATCTATTCAATACTTTACTATTCTCTTCTACTCTATTCTATTTTATTCTTTTCTATTCTTTAATTTAATTTTGTATTCTTTTATTTTCTATTCTGTTTTTATTATCTTCTATTCTATTTGTTGAATTCTTAAAGCTATTTCTTTATCTTTTATTCTACTCAGTTTTATTCTATTCTTTATTTTCTATTCTATTTTTTTAAATATTCTATTCTGTTTTATTCTGTTCTTTTTTATTGTATTCCTTTTATTTTTTATCCTTTTATTTTCTGTTCTATTCTTATCTGTTTTATTCTGTTCCATTCTTCACTATTCTACTCTATCCATTTTATTCTATTTTATTCCTTTAATGTAACATTGTATTCTTTGATTGTCTGGTCTGTTTGGGGATGATGGGGGATCTATTGTCACTGGAGGGGATCTATTGTCACTGGAGGGGATCTATTTTGTGTGGCAATCTATTGTTGCTGGAAGGGATCTACTTCTCACCACAAAATGATACTTGGCTCTGTATTGTCTATAGGGAGCAATACTGGGGGGGGAGGGTCGGGGTTGGAACCAAGGGATGGAGGTGGGTGGGTGGGGGGGCAGAGATGGGAAGTGACTCAGAAGGGGGGGGGGGACAGTGACAAGAAGTGACTCAAAAGGGGGGGGGGGGTTCCTGCACCTAATCCCTGCCACCCAGGAGTCCCAATCCTCTATACAATGTTACGGATATTCCACGTTTCTATCCTCCGGTCCATGATAGGATTCCCAGCTGGAAGAAGAGGTGTCGCACGACCGCTCAACTGTCCACACACAATTTCATCATTCCAGTAAGGATCAATAGAAGAGTTTTGGGTGTCCCGTGATCCCCCCCCCCCTCCCCCCCGCAATAGGATACAATGTATCAGGGCTGAACACTGATTGGACCTTCCATAGTATCCAATGTGGTCATCTCCACAGATCTGCTTTCAGTTGCGTTCCCCAAGTCGGGATTTGGACCTTTGTATGGCGGGAATGTGTGCAAAATCCCGCCATGTCTCAACGCGCACCGTGCGGTGTGGTGCGGTTTTTGGGTCAGGGACCTGAGGGACACGCATAGGGAAACCCACTGAAATGAAGGTGCCGCCCAACACGTGGGATCCCAACCTTCCCGGGAGGGGGGGGAGGGGGGGGGGGTCTATCCTTCCTCACCCCAAAATACAGCAAGAAACCTTTGGTCCTACAAAGAACTGAATGAACCGCACAGCCGTCACATGACCGCATTTCTGCGCCCTCGCTCAGTGCCGGCATTTCTGACCATTATAGAAGCAAGGCATCATGGGAAGTCCGATAAGGACATGCAGCCTTCATAGGCTGTGGCCCCTCATATGTAGGGGGAGGGGCTGGGGTCGCAGGATCTTCAGAAAGGACCCGGATCTGACCAGAGAATGATTCAGGAGGTTGCAGAAGATGGAGTTCCCCTTTAATAAGGGAAGAGGAGATGAACCCCTGAGTGGCGGGCGCGCCTGGGGGGAGGGGCAGTGTCACCGCGCTCCTCCGTAGTCACGGCGGATCAGGCGACAGATGTGCAGCTTTCTGTGACACCAATTACACAATGAATAATGTACAGATTGCCTCAGGATGTTGTAACAAGTGTCAGCGCCACTCACTCCCGCCCGGTGACAACTCGCGATTGGCAGATGGAAATGAGCCACATCAACAAAATGCCGCGGATGGACGCACAGCTCCGCTGGAAGCTGCCGGAATCCTCTACGGGGAGGAAAATCTGTTCTGTTCCTCCAGGAAGATTCATCCAAATCCAGCTTTATACGTATGAAGGGGCCACAGAGATGTTACAGGGTGACAACGCTCTGTCCCAGTCTCTCCATTGTGCTCCTGCGTTGTCACCCTGTCGTATGGGCTTCTAAAGAAGATTACACAGGGATGGTGGGAACCCCTCATAATGGGCACAGCGGGCGTACAGACCCGGGACTTAGCACAGGGATGGTGGGAACCCCTCATAATGGGCACAGCGGGCGTACAGACCCGGGAACTCAGCACAGGGATGGTGGGAACCCCTCATAATGGGCACAGCGGGCGTACAGACCCGGAACTCAGCACAGGGATGGTGGGAACCCCTCATAATGGGCACAGCAGGTGTACAGAGCTGTGAACTTAGCACAGGGATGGTGGGAACCCCTCATAATGGGGACAGCGGGTGTACAGACCCGGGAACTCAGCACAGGGATGGTGGGAACCCCTCATAATGGGCACAGCGGGCGTACAGACCCGGGACTTAGCACAGGGATGGTGGGAACCCCTTATAATGGGCACAGCGGTGTACAGACCCGGAACTCAGCACAGGGATGGTGGGAACCCCTTATAATGGGCACAGCAGGTGTACAGAGCTGTGAACTCAGCACAGGGATGGTGGGAACCCCTCATAATGGGCACAGCGGGGGTACAGACCCGGGAACTCAGCACAGGGATGGTGGGAACCCCTCATAATGGGCACAGCGGGGGTACAGACCCGGGAGCTCAGCACAGGGATGGTGGGAACCCCTCATAATGGGTATAGAGGGGGTACAGACCCGGGAACTCAGCACAGGGATGGTGGGAACCCCTCATAATGGGCACAGCGGGGGTACAGACCCGGGAACTCAACACAGGGATGGTGGGAACCCCTCATAATGGGCATAGCGGGGTACAGACCCCGGAACTCAGCACAGGGATGGTGGGAACCCCTCATAATGGGCACAGCGGGTGTACAGACCCAGGAACTCAGCACAGGGATGGTGGGAACCCCTCATAATGGGCACAGCGGGTGTACAGACCCAGGAACTCAGCACAGGGATGGTGGGAACCCCTCATAATGGGCACAGCGGGTGTACAGACCCGGGAACTCAGCACAGTGATGGTGGGAACCCCTCATAATGGGCACAGCGGGTTGTACAGACCCGGAACTCAGCACAGGGATGGTGGGGCAACCCCTCATAATGGCATTTTTTCGTATCTGAACCTCCACGGGTTGTCCATGTCATTCACATACAGCCAATCAATCAGATGCAGCGCCCCTCGCTGCTCGCAATCCCCTATACACACCCTCGCTGCATTCCCCTCGCGCTCGCCCTCGCTGCGGCTGCCCTCTCTCTGCCCTCGCAATCGCCCTCGCTACAAAACACCCTCGCTGCATTCCCCCTCGCTGCTCGCCCTCGCTGCACGCCCTCGCTGCACGCCCTCGCTGCTCGCCCTCGCTGCTCGCTGCACGCCCTCTTGCTCGCCCTCGCTGCTCGCCCTCGCTGCTCGCCCTCGCTGCACGCCCTCGCTGCACGCCCTTGCTGCACGCCCTCGCTGCACGCCCTCGCTGCTCGCCCTCATTGCTCGCCCTCGCTGCTCACCCTTGCTGCATGCTGCTTGCCCTCGCTGCTCACCCTCGCTGCTCGCCCTCGCTGCACACCTCACTGCTCACCCTCGCTGCTCGCCCTCGCTGCACGCCCTCGCTGCTCGCCCTCACTGCTCACCGCCCTCGCTGCACGCCCTCGCTGCACTCCCTCACTGCTCACCCTTGCTGCTCGCCCTCGCTGCACGCCCTCGCTGCTCGCCCTCGCTGCCTCGCCCTCGCTGCTCGCCCTCGCTGCTCGCCCTCGCCTCGCCCTGCTCGCCCTCGCTGCACTCCCTCATTGCTCGCCCTCGCTGCACGCCCTTGTTGCTCGCCCTCGCTCCCTGCTGCACGCTGCACGCCCGCTTCATTGAGCATGACAAGCGAGCTCTAAGTGTCA
This sequence comes from Staurois parvus, assembly GCA_951230385.1. NCBI lineage: Eukaryota > Metazoa > Chordata > Amphibia > Anura > Ranidae > Staurois > Staurois parvus. The sequence goes on along the minus strand of CATNWA010000850.1, from coordinate 460,023 downwards.
TTTAATTTCATTCTGGAATATAATTAGTTGCTTGGCTGGGATGTCGCTCGTCTTGGATGTGTCAGGACTCATTTGTGTCGGCGTATTCACAAGTGTCAATCGTTAATTACGGAATCGTCTCCGGGAGCCGCAATGACATTCCGATTCCACGACTTCCTCCTTCCCGGGGACCCTCCCGGTGTCCGGCGGACCGAACCCAGAAAGTATCCGCCGTCAGAAGTCATTAGAGCCAGCGGAGCGTGCGCTGCGTGCGCCGCCGAGGACCCGACAAGAACACTTTTTAAATTAAAAGATAATTTCGGCGATGGTGTCGGATTCTTAAAAAATGCACATTAATTTCTGGGGCCCAGGGGCCCCGCCGATCGCGAGCATTGTTGTCGGGAGGGGACCGTGGGGCTGCGTGCAAACGCCTCGCTGGGGGGGGGGATAAACGTTTCTCATTCGGTATCTCAGCGCAGAATCTTCCAGAAAGTTCTTCTTTGGGTAAGAAGAAAAAATCGAATGAAAAATTAAAAAGTTGAAGTTTAATTTGCCTAAATTTTACCTTTCCTGACCCCCCCTCCTCCCCCTCCCCCTCCCCCACTCCCCCCCATCAACATTTGCAAATACAATATTTCTGTTTTCATTTATTATTTTAGAATTAGTGATGTCATCACTGGGTCTCTGTGCTCCTCTATGCAATGCAAACAGATCATGGCTGGTGAGAGGGGCCGATAGGGTGCGGTACATAGCCTCCTGGCTGGTGGGAGGGGCCAATAGGGGGCGGTACATAGCCTCCTGGCTAGTGGGAGGGGCTGATAGGGAGCGGTACATAGCCTCCTGGAAACATCACAGCCCCCCGTCTCAGTACACCTCTTGAGAAGAGCCCTCAGTCCTGATCCAAGCAGTGGGAGGAGTTATGCAAATATGAAAATGCCTTGATAGGTCGGTGTCATTCAGGAGAAGTGGGTGTCATTCAGAAGTGGGCGTTTCCACCCTAGTCAACGCCCACATGTGATGCTAAGCCTCCATGATTGGACAAAATATTATCCAATGTATGAAAAAGGTGGGCCACAGATAAGCTGGGGGGCCACAGATAGGCTGGGGGGGGCCACAAATAGGCTGGGGGGGGGCACAGATAGGCTGGGGGGGGGCACAGATAGGCTGGGGGGGCCACAGATAGGGGGGGGGGCCACAGATAGGCTGGGGGGGGCACAGATAGGCTGGGGGGCCACAGATAGGCTGGGGGGGCCACAGATAGGCTGGGGGGCCACAGATAGGCTGGGGGGGCCACAGATAGGCTGGGGGGCCACAGAAAGGCTGGGGGGCCACAGATGGCTGGGGGGGCACAGGGGGGGCACAGATGGCTGGGGGGGCACAGATAGGCTGGGGGGGCCACAGATAGGCTAGGGGGGGCCACAGATAGGCTAGGGGGGGCCACAGATAGGCTAGGGGGGTACAGATAGGCTGGGGGGCCACAGATGGGCTGGGTGATCAGAGTAAAACAGAAATGGCGGCCACTGTCCCCAGTAGAGTGTTCTATCGCCAATAGACTCCGCCTCTTCTAACAGCCAATCAATCTAAGCCAGGGATGTTCCCGGAGTTGGAGGCGGAGTCCTATGAAGCCCTGAGGAAGGGGATGACCGACCCTGAAACGCGTTGGGGAATCCATCACTCTGACCAACGAACTGGTTTCCTCTGAATTTCCCCCCCCCCCCAACACACACACATCTGGGGAGGGGCCCCGGGGTCTCACCTGTTCCTGTTGTTGCCGGGCGAGGTCCATTTGTTGTCTCTGTTTCTCTATCTGGGAGGCGGCCAGCTTCTTCTGCTCCTCGTGGGCGGCCAATAGCTGTTCCCGCAGGCTGATCAGCTGGGAGATCATGGTGGAGAGCTGGCGTTCCTTCTCCGCGAGGCTTTCCGGGGTTCCTGCGGGGGAAGGGGAGGAGACGGGTCACCGGCCAATGAAAACAACGCATGGCTCCAACAATGTATCACCCCTCCCCCACATGGGCACGGCTCCAACAATGTATCACCCCTCCCCCACACGGGCACGGCTCCCAACAATGTATCACCCCTCCCCCACACGGGCACGGCTCCAACAATGTATCACCCCTCCCCCACATGGCAACGGCTCCAACAATGTATCACCCCCTCCCCCACACGGGCACGGCTCCAACAATGTATCACCCCTCCCCCACCTGGGCACGGCTCCAACAATGTATCACCCCCTCCCCCACACGCAGGCACGGCTCCAACAATGTATCACCCCTCCCCCACCTGGGCACGGCTCCAACAATGTATCACCCCTCCCCCACACTGGGCACGGCTCCAACAATGTATCACCCCTCCCCCACACGGGCACGGCTCCAACAATGTATCACCCCTCCCCCACACGGGCACGGCTCCAACAATGTATCACCCCTCCCCCACACGGGCACGGCTCCAACAATGTATCACCCCTCCCCCACACGGGCACGGCTCCAACAATGTATCACCCCTCCCCCACCTGGGCACGGCTCCAACAATGTATCACCCCTCCCCCACACGGGCACGGCTCCAACAATGTATCACCCCTCCCCCACCTGGGCACGGGCTCCAACAATGTATCACCCCTCCCCCACACGGGCACGGCTCCAACAATGTATCACCCCTCCCCCACACGGGCACGGCTCCAACAATGTATCACCCCTCCCCCACACGGGCACGGCTCCAACAATGTATCACCCCTCCCCCACACGGGCACGGCTCCAACAATGTATCACCCCTCCCCCACACGGGCACGGCTCCAACAATGTATCACCCCTCACCCTAAAGAAGACCCGCCCCCTTTTGTGATTCTACAGCGGTGTACCAGGAAGGTATAATGAGCCAAAAATGGATGGCGATGGCCACTTACCTGCCGGCCAGCGATGAGTCTGTGAGACATCACAGACCTATAAATACTGACCATAGAATATATCACCCAACCAAGCTGGCCGGAGAGGCCGAGACAACCCCGGAGGGTCCAAGGCTGCAGATAACAATACAAAATCCATCTCTGGATCGGCATCCCGCGGCTACAATTATCATTTCGCAGGCAGAGCGCGCGACACCTTCCGACAACCTCCACGCCGCAAACTGCGACTCCCCCAAAGAACAAAACTAAAGAACGCGCGTCCAAAAATGTGCCAAATCAATATTCATTATTATAGATTATTGAGATAATTATTTGTTATTATTGATTAAGATTGTGTTTTATTTATATTTATTTATGTATTTTACAATATTTAATGTAATTCTAATAAATATTTATTATACCATATGTCATTAAAATGAATTAATTTAATTGCCAAAATAATACAGAATATAATTCATATTCATTTTTTTTTTTATTTATTTATTTAATCCTATTTAATTTACTGAATACTAATGAGAATTTAACATACAATCTCTAATTGAAATTAATTTAATTGTGAGTATATGGATTTTATTTTATATTAATTGATATTTTACCTATTTTATAATATTCAATTCAATACTAATATTTAATTTATTGATATATTTTACAATATTTAATGTAATTCTAATAAATATTTAGATACCATATGCCATTAAAATAAATTAATTTAATTGCAAAAATAATACAGAATATAATTCATATTCATTTATTTATTTACTTATTTAATTTACTTAATACTAATGAGAATTTAACATACAATCTCTAATTGAAATTAATTAATTTAATTGTGAGTTTATGGATTTTATTTTATATTAATTGATATTTTACTTATTTTATAATATTCAATTTGATACTAATTCATATTTAATATATAATAAATAACTGAAATTAGTTTAATTGTAATTTGTAATTATTTTTTTGCCATATAATTATTTTTTCTTTATTTAAAAATTTTTAATTTATTTAATACTTCATATTTAATATACAATATATAATTTAAAGGAATTAATTTATTTTAAATTGTAATAATATGTAATATATTTCATATTAATAAATATTTAATACTTATTTATTGAATATTTACTTTTATTTGCTAATATTCAATCTATTTAATTTAATACTAATTAATTTTTATTATACAATATATCATTGAAATTAATTTTATTTTAATTGCAATAATATGTAATAAATATTTTTAATTTTAATATAGTATTTCATTTATTGAATATTTAATATATTTTATAATATATAAATTAATATTGTAATTGCAATAATATGTAAAATATTTAATATTAGTATTTCATTTATTTATTGAATATTTAATATTTTATAATATACCAATTATGTATATATATTTTATAATATACCAATTATTATATATTTAAACAATAGATAACCGAAATGTAATTTTAATTGTAATGTTTGTCAAATTAATAATTATTTTTTCTTTATTTAATGATATTGAATTTATTTAATACCACTTCATATTTATATATACAATATAGAATTGAAAATAATGTATTTATTTTAATTATAATAATATGTAATATATTTCATATTATTAAATATTGTAATTATTTATTGAATATTTACTTTTATTTGCTAATATTCAATCTATTTAATTTAATACTAATTAATTTTTTATTATACAATATATCATTGAAATTAATTTATTTTAATTGCAATAATATGTAATATATTTAATATTAGTATTTCATTTATTGAATATTTAATATATTTTATAATATACCAATTAATATTGTAATTGCAATATGTAAAATATTTAATATTAGTATTTCATTTATTTATTGAATATTTAATATATTTTATAATATACCAATTATTATATATACAATAGATAACCGAAATGTAATTTTAATTGTAATGTTTGTCAAATTAATAATTATTTTCTTTATTTAATGATATTGAATTTATTTAATACCACTTCATATTTAATATACAATATAGAATTGAAAATAATGTATTTATTTTAATTATAATAATATGTAATATATTTCATATTATTAAATATTGTAATTATTTATTGAATATTTACTTTTATTTGCTAACATTCAATCTATTTAATTTAATACTAATTAATATTTAATATACAATATATCACTGAAATTAATTTATTTTAATTGCAATAATATGTAATATATTTCATATTAATAAGTATTTTATTTATTGAATAATATTTCTTTTATAATATTCATGGCACCGGACGATTTTCGTGGTTCTTCCCCATTTCGTTTATCGGCATGCTGGAAAATTCGTGAAAAACGACCGATTTTCAAAATCATTGATGACACCATCGGATTACAGAACTAATGATGTTTTCGATGTTTTGGATTTTCGATTGAAAAATCATTCGAGATTCGACCCATGCATGGCCTGCTTTAGGGACCTTAGACTGTACGCTCCTCGGGGGCGGGGACTGCTGGGAATGGACAATATATATACAGCGCGGCGTACATTGAAATAATAATAATAAATAATTACTGCTGGTGCTGACCCAGCTCCTTTGCCCCTCCCTTCTGACAAGCATATCGAAATACAAAAAGTCGACGTACTTTCGGGTCCAATCCCTCCAATCAGTGAAAGGCTTCCTAACAGATGAGTCTGAGGGGAGGGGTCAAGAGGGAACATTCGCCGTTCAGCTCCTAAGGTCGGGTGAATGTTTGAGGCGAACTCCCGGCGCAAACGCCTTCCTTTAAATAGATGCCACAATGATAAAAGTCTGCTGTGTGCGCAAAAATGTCTCTGCAAACCCAGATATTACCTTGGAAAAGTAGCAGTGACATCATCACTGGGCTGTACACAGCCTGTGGGAGGGGCTTAGCAGTTCCAACTAATATAGAAAACTACAGGAGGGGGCGGGGCAAGACCAGTCACTCGGCACCAGGGGAGAGTGAAGCTGCAGGAGGGAACCAGCAGGCTCCACCCACTACAGAAAACTACAGGAGGGGGCGGAGACGAGACGATCACCCTGTACAAGGAGAGAGCAGAGCTGTGGGAGGGGCTCAGTTGGCTCCACCCACTACAGAAAACTACAGGAGGGGCGGAGACAAGACCAGTCACCCTGTACAAGGAGAGAGCAGAGCTGTGGGAGGGACCCAGGAGGCTCCACCCACTACAGAAAACTACAAGAGGAGGCGGGGACAAGACCAGTCACCCCGTACAAAGAGAGAGTGAAGCTGTGGGAGGGGCTCAGCAAGCTCCACCTACTACAGAAAACTACAAGAGGGGGCGGGGACAAGACTGGTCACCCTGTACAAGGAGAGAGCAGAGCTGTGGGAGGGGGCTCAGCAGGCTCCACCCACTACAGAAAACTGCAGAAGGGGGCGGAGACAAGACTGGTCACCCTGTACAAGGAGAGGGTGAAGCTGTGGGAGGGGCTCAGAAGGCTCCACCCACTAAAAAAACCTACAGAAGGGGGTGGAGATGAGATGATCCCCCTGCACAAGGTGAGAGCAGAGCTGTGGGAGGGGTCCAGCAGGCTCCACCCACTACAGAAAACTACAGGAGGGGGCGGAGACGAGACCGGTCCCCCTGCACAAGGAGAGAGGGCAGCAGTGGGCGGTCTTTATTCCAGGACGTCTCCCATTGGATGCCAGCTCAGATCTGGGAGGAGATTCCAGGAAGAATTGTTGGATGCGGAGTTCAGCTTTAAGTATGGCGGTTCTATGAGCCTCCCGGAGCACATCACACCGCCTCTGATGTCCGCACTTCACACGCCGTGCTCGCCATTCGCGCTCCTTTTTGTATGTGAAGATATAAACGATCGTCTTTCAAATGTCGCACAAAAAGAAAAAAAAAATCTAAAAACCCAAAACACGAGGCGTCTGGGGGGAGCGAAGAATTGGACGGGAGGTCCGGCGAGGATGAAAGGATTGTGTGTGAAGTCCGGAGACGAATCCTCGCCGCCGCTCTGCGGTCCAGACGAAGGGTAAAACGCTCTGTAGTCCAAAGGGTGAGCGAGGCATCATAAGACGCAGGACTGGATGGACAACAAACATCTCCATTCTTCTCTGACTTTGGTGACAACAGCTGGAGAGATCTGATGGAGTCCTGACCCCCCCCCCCCCCCGCCAGCGCTTTGTCTGCCATCACATCGCCATTGTTGGGGCCCCCGAGTGCCGCTCCGCCGTAATCCAGGCGCTTAGAGATGAGAACATGCCTGGTGTGTAGAGAGGTGCGAGCTTTGTCCCCCCACCTAATGTCCCAGCGACGGGGGGGGGGGGGGCACAGAACCGGGGTCACACATCCATTCCTGCCCCCCCCCCCCCCCCATTTATATGTAAACTGGACCACCCATCACATGCAGGGGACACGGGGCCACAGCAACATACCCTGCAGAACCGTGGGTACCAGGGGTCCCCAGATCCCGCCCACTGTAAGACTTTATCCCACCCTCTGATGTAAGGGGGGACTCTAATGTAAGGGGGGGCTCTGCTGTAAGGAGGGGCTCTGATGTAAGGGGGGACTCTGATGTAAGGAGGGGCTCTGATGTAAGGGGGGGCTCTGATGGGGACTCTAATATAAAGAGGGGCACTGATGTAAGGAGGGGCTCTGATGTAAGTGAGGGCTCTGATGTAAGGGGGGGCTCTGATGTAAGGGGGGGGCTCTGATAGGGACTCTAATATAAAGAGGGGCTCTGATGGGGACTCTGATGTAAGGGGGGACTCTGATGTAAGGAGGGGCTCTGATGTAAGGGCGGACTCTGATGTAAGGAGAAGCTCTGATGTAAGGGGGGAATCTGATGTAAGGAGGGGCTCTGATGTAAGGGGGGACTCTGATGTAAGGAGGGGCTCTGATGTAAGGGGGGAATCTGATGTAAGCGAGGGCTCTGATGGGGACTCTGATATAAAGAAGGGCACTGTTGGGGACTCTGATGTAAGGGGGGACACTGATGTAAGGAGGGGTTCTCATGTAAGGGGGGGGCTCTGATGAGAACTCTTCTATAAAGAGGGGCACTGATGTGGACTCTGATGTAAAGGGTGACACCAATAGGGATTATCATGTAAGAAGGGACTCCAATGTAAGTGGGGACTCTGATATAAGGGGGGACTTTGATGGGGACCCTGATATAAAGAGAGACACTGATGGGGACTCTCATGTAAGGGAGGACTCTGCTGGGGACCTTGATATATATGGGGACTCTGATGTAAGGAGGGACCTGATATAAAGGAGGGCTCTGATTGGAACTCTCAACTAGCGAGGGACTCTGATATTAGGGGGACTCTGATGAATATTTGTTTTGCATTGTGTTCCTGACGTTTTCTCCGATTAAATCTTCTTCATTCGTCTCCATCTCATTTATTGGCCTTTTTCCCAGTCAGGAATATTAGTAGATATGGGGTACGGCCCCCCCACACCGGAGTCCGGGGGCCCCGATCCAGAGGGGACAACGGACTTCTTATCAGTCACAAAGTAAAAGACACGCAGAAGGTAAATCGTTACGAGAATCCGAATCATCGATTTGTTATGTCTTCTGTGTCCTGAGGAAGCCGGCTGGTTGTTGGTGAAACGCGTCGAGGAGGTCCCCCCCATCCCCCCATATCTCCCCCATATCCCCCCCCATCCCCCCATCCCCCCCATATCCCCCCATATCTCCCCCCATCCCCCCATATCTCCCCCCATCCCCCCCCACCCATCCTCCCATCCCCCCAAGCCCCCCATATCTCCCCCCATCCCCCCATATCTCCCCCCCCATCCCCCCATATCTCCCCCCATCCCCCCCCACCCCCCCATCCTCTCATATCTCCCCCCACCCCCCCCCCATCCTCCCATCCCCCCATATCTCCCCCCATATCTCCCCCCCCCATCCTAACACTGAGAGACAGAATACAACAACAAATTCAGCAGAAATGCGTCTAACAAATGATGACGGATCTGCATGTTCATGAGGGAAAGAAGGATTTGGATCCCCTATCATTCAGCAGGATTTCTGGCTCCCAGGTGTCTCTCATACAGGTAACAAGCTGAGATTAGAAGCAGTCTCTTAAAGGGAGTGCTGCTAATCTCATTGTGTTACCTGTATAAAAGACACCTGTCCACAGGAGCCATCAAACCATCAGATTCCAAACTCTCCACCATGGCAAAGACCAAAGAGCTGTCCAAGGAGGTCAGGGACAAGATGGTAGACCTACACAAGGCTGGACTGGGCTACCAAACTATGGCCAAGCAGTCCATGTTGGTGAAATGTCATTGCAGAAACTCAGAATGGCCCTCAGTAGTCTGTGTGGCCCCCACGTGCTTGTATGCATGCCTGACAATGTCGGGGGAGGGTCCTAATGAGACCACAGATGGTGTCCTGGGGGAGTTCCTCCCAGATCTGGACCAGGGCATCACTGAGCTCCTGGACAGTCTGAGGTGCAACCTGGCGGCGTCGGATGGACCGCAACATGACATCCCAGAGGGGTTCTACTGGGTTTAGGTCAGGTGAGTGTGGGGGCCATTCAATGGTATCAATTCCTTCATCCTCCAGGAACTGCCTGCATACTCCCCCCACATGAGGCCGGGCATTGTCTGCGCCAGGAGGAACCCGGGACCCGCCGCGCCGGGGGAGGAACCCAGGACTCGCCGCACCGGGAGGAACCCAGGACCCGCCGCACCGGGAGGAACCCAGGACTCGCTGCACCGGGAGGAACCTAGGACCCACTGCACCAGGAGGAACCCACCCTGCACCAGGAGGAACCCAGGGCCCACCGCACCGGGAGGAACCCAGGAACCGCACCCGGGCCCAGGACCGCACCAGGAGGAACTGCACAGGAGGAACCCAGGACCACTGCACCAGGAGGAACCCAGGACCCCCTGCAGGATCTGACAATGGGTCCAAGGATCTCATCCCCATACCTAATGGCAGTCAGGGGGCCATTGTCTAGCCTGTAGAGGTCTATGCGTCCCTCCATGGAGATGCCCCCCCAGACCATCACTGACCCACCACCACAACGGTCATACTGAACCATGTTACAGGCAGCAGAACGTTCTCCACGGCTTCTCCAGACCCTTTCCTGTCTGTCACATGTGCTCAGGGGGAACCTGCTGTCACCTGTGAGAAGCACAGGGTGCCAGTGGGGACCTGCCAATTCTGGGGTTCAATGGCCAATGCCAATCCAGCTCTATGGTGCCGGGCAGTGAGCACAGGGCCCACTAGAGGACGTCGGGCCCTCAGGCCACCCCCATGAAGTCTGTTTCTGATTGTTTGGTCAGAGACATTCACACCAGTGGCCTGCTGGTGGTCATTTTGTAGGGCTCTGGCAGGGCTCCTCCTGTTCCTCCTTCCACAAAGGAGCAGATACCGGTCCTGCTGAGGGGTTAAGGACCTTCTACGGCCCTGTCCAGCCCTCCTAGAGGAACTGCCTGTCTCCTGGAATCTCCTCCATGCTCTCGTCTCCTGGAATCTCCTCCGTGCTCTCGTCTCCTGGAATCTCCTCCGTGCTCTGTTGGAATCTCCTCCGTGCTCTCGTCTCCTGGAATCTCCTCCATGCTCTCGTCTCCTGGAATCTCCTCCATGCTCCTGTCTCCTGGAATCTCCTCCATGCTCTTGTCTCCTGGAATCTCCTTCGTGCTCTTGAGACTGACATTGATGTTCCATCCTGGAGGAGTTGGACCGCCTGTGCCACCTCTGTAGGGTCCAGGTATGGCCTCATGCTATAAGTAGTGACACTGACCCGAGCCAAATGCAAAACGAGTGAAAAACAGAAAAGATGAGGAGGGAAAAAATGTCAGAGTCCTCCACCTGTAAAACCATTCCTGTTTTGGGGGTCGTCTCATTGTTGCCCATCTAGTGCACCTGTTCATTTCATTGCCACCAAAGCAGCTGAAACTGATTACCGCCCCCCTCTGCGACTTCCCTGACCAGATCCATATCCCAGGAGTTTCATCGACTTCATACGACTCGGATTACAAAGTGGTCCTGCAATTTGTTGGAGCCGTATATATATATATATATATATACACATGGAGTATGTATAGAGGGAGGAAACGTATTGATCCACCTTTCTGATATTGGTGATCGATGATCCCCCCGTCATCACCGATGTCCCCACATTTCACAGATTGCGGTCTTCAGGAGGGGCGGGGCCACGACTGCCCCGCAGAAAGGCAATTCTATGAACCATCATGGCTGCCGTCCACACACCCGCTGCTACACCCCCGCTGCTACATCCGGGCCCCACAACACCCGCTGCTACACCCGCGCCCCACACACCCGCTGCTACACCCGCGCCCCACACACCCACCGCCACTACATCCGGGCCCCACAACACCCTCCGCTACAGCCGCACCCCCACACCCACCGCCACTACATCCAGGCCCCACAACACCCTCCGCTACAGCCGCACCCCACACACCGCCACTGCACCCCCGCCGCTACATCCGGGCCCCACAACCCCCGCCGCTACACCCGCGCCCCCACACCGCTACACCCCGCCGCTACATCCGGGCCCCACAACACCCGCTGCTACACCCGCGCCCCACACACCCACCGCCACTACATCCGGGCCCCACACACCCTCCGCTACTACCCGCGCCCCACACACCCACCGCCACTACATCCGGGCCCCACAACACCCACCGCCACTACATCCGGGCCCCACAACACCCACCGCCACTACATCCGGGCCCCACACACCCCCACCGCCCCCCCTACACTCCGGGCCCCACAACACCCACCGCCACTACATCCGGGCCCCACACACCCTCCGCTACACCCGCCGCCCCACACACACACCCGCCACTACATCCCCCCCGCACACCCCCGCTACACCCGCGCCCCACCCACACCCACCGCCACTACACACCGGGCCCCACAACACCCCCGCCACTACATCCGGGCCCCACAACACCCTCCGCTACAGCCGCCCCCCACACCCCGCCACCCCCCCTACACCCCCGCCGCTACATCCCGGGCCCTACAACACCCGCCGCTACACCCGCACCCACACACCCGCCGCTACACCCCCGCCCCGCTACATCCGGGCCCCACAACACCCCCGCTACACCCCCGCCCCACACACCCTCCGCTACACCCGCGCCCCACACACCCCTCTGCTACACCCGCGCCCCACACACCCGCCGCTACACCCGCGTCCCACAACCCCACCGCTACATCCGCGCCCCACACACCCTCCGCTACACCCGCGCCCCACACACCCGCCGCTACACTCCCGCCACTACATCGGGGCCCCACAACACCCGCCGCTACACCCCCCGCCCCACACACCCTCCGCTACACCCCGCGCCCCACACACCCTCCGCTACATTTGCGCCCCACACACCCGCCGCTACACCCGCGTCCCACACCCCCACCCCGCTACATCCGCGCCCCACACACCCTCCGCTACACCCGCTCCCCACACACCCGCCGCTACACCCCCCGCCACTACATCCGGGCCCCACAACACCCGCCGCTACACCCGCACTCCACACACCCCCGCCGCAACACCCCCCGCTGGGCCCACACACCCCGCCGCTACACCCGCGCCCCACACACCCGCCGCTACACCCGCGCCCCACACACCCGCCGCTACATCCGCGCCCCACACACACCCGCCGCTACATCCGCGCCCCACACACCCCGCCGCTACACCCGCGCCCCACACACCCACCGCTACATCCGCGCCCCACCACCCACCTCTACACCCGCGCCCCCACACCCCGCTCTACACCCGCGCCCCACACACCCGGCGCTACACACCCGCGCCCCACACACACCACCCACTACATCCGCGCCCCACACACCCTCCGCTACACCCGCGCCCCACACACCCGCTACACCCGCGCCCCACACACCCGCTACATCCGCGCCCCACACACCCGCTACATCCGCGCCCCACACACCCGCCTCTACATCACCGTCTCTTCCTGCCATCTGACCCAGAGATAACAAGCGGCGGATCGAGAGAACAAAACTCCTTCCCCCGGCCAATAAAACAACGACTTGTTTGTAAAGGGACCGAATAAACATTTTAGATTTTATTGTACTAAATGCGAAATTTAATTTAAAAATCGTAAAAGTGCCAAACGGCATCCGGAGCGCCATAAACCAGAGTGTTCCACGCCGCGCCGGAGAGAGACCTTTACAGAACAATCGGCGATATTTACAGGAAAGAATCGCTGTAATTCTCCCGCGCTGCGCTCCGCGCCCCGACAAATGACGGTAAATGGGGGAATAAAACGTTATTTATTGGAGTCCTCGCCGGAGAGATAAAATATCAGAATGACGGCGACTTTCTGTTTGTCATCGAATCCATTATTCCAATATTATGACTTCAATGGCGGCCGAGGAACAACGGCCTCCTAGAGATATATATGGATACAATGTCCTCCCGTGTGTGGGTGTGATATACCGTCTATAGATATATATTGATACAATGTCCTCCCGTGTGTGGGGGTGGATATACCGTCTATAGATATATATGGATAATGTCCTCCCGTGTGTGGGTCCTATAGATCTATAGATACATATGGATACAATGTCCTCCTGGGATATACCGTGATATATACAATGTCTATAGATACATATGGATACAATGTCCTCCTATAGATATATATGGATACAATGTCCTCCTATAGATATATATGGATACAATGTCCTCCCGTCCGTGTGTGGGTGTGATATACCGTCTATAGATATATATGGATACAACGTCCTCCTATAGATACATATGGATACAACGTCCTCCCGTGTGTGGGTGTGATATACCCTATAGATACATATGGATACAATGTCGTCCTCCTATGTGGGTGTACATATGGATACAACGTCCTCCTATAGATACATATGGATACAATGTCCTCCCGTCCTCCGTCTATAGATACATATGGATACAATGTCCTCCCGTGTGTGGGTGTGATATACCTATAGATACATATGGATACAACGTCCTCCTATAGATACATATGGATACAACGTCCAACCTATAGATACATATGGATACAACGTCCTCCTATAGATACATATGGATACAATGTCCTCCTACAGATATATATGGATACAATGTCCTCCTATAGATACATATGGATACAATGTCCTCCCGTGTGTGGGTGTGATATACCGTCTATAGATATATATTGATACAAATTGTGAAATGTTGGCATGGATATTGAACATATGGATATGGATCTGCCAGAAAATGCTCTTTTATTGGAGGACGGTGATCATGTGACGCCATTTATTATCAGAGTTGTTTGGATCCTTTTTAAATCATAACGATAACAAAATCACCCAAATGGGTGGATCAGAATCTCCGCCCCCGGATCAGAATTCTCCGATATAATATCAGAAGTCTCCGCCCCCGGATCAGAAGTCTGCCAGAAAATGCCTTCCAGATTGGAGAAGGTGATCATGTGACCCATTTATTATCAGAAGTCTGTTTGGATCCCTTTTAAATCATAACGATAACAGAAGTCACCCAAATGGCCCCCCCGGATCAGAAGTCTCAGCCCCCCCGGATCAGAAGTCTCAGCCCCCCCGGATCAGAAGTCTCAGCCCCCCCGGATCAGAAGTCTCTGCCCCCCCGAATCAGAAGTCTCCCCCCCAGAATCAGAAGTCTCAGCCCCCCCGGATCAGAAGTCTCCGCCTCCAAGATCAGAAGTCTCCGCCCCCCGGATCAGAAGTCTCCGCCCCCCAGATCAGAAGTCTCAGCCCCCCGGATCAGAAGTCTCAGCCCCCCAGATCAGAAGTCTCAGCCCCCCAGATCAGAAGTCTCAGCCTCCAGATCAGAAGTCTCAGCCTCCAAGATCAGAAGTCTCAGCCTCCAAGATCAGAAGTCTCAGCTTCCCGATCAGAAGTCTCCGCCCCCGGATCAGAAGTCTCCGCCCCCTGGAAGGTCCGGCCTTGGTACAGACACACAAGGTGACACACACCGGTTACAATGCCAGTTAGAGGTTAATGTCCCACATCTGTGGCTTCTTACATCACAATCGGTGTCAGTGTATAAATAGTCGGTGAGTTTGTTCGCTCTCACATGGAAGCACTGACTAGGCTAGATACTGAGCCATGGGGAGCAGAAAAGAACTGCCAAAAGTCCTGCATAACAAGGTAATGGAATTTTATAAAGATGGAAAAGGACATAAAAAGATGTCCAAAGCCTTGAATCTGCCAATCAGTTCTGTTATGTCACCTATTAAGAAGTGGAAAGTTCGGGGATCTCCTGATACCAAGCCAAGGTCAGGGAGACCAAGAAAGATGGCAGCCATAACTGACAGAAGAATTGTCCGGGATACAAAGAGAACCCCCCACAGGTGACCTCAGTAGAAATCCAGGCTGCTCTGGGAAAAGATGGTGTGGTTGTTTTGAAGGCGCACAATATGATGACACTTGAACAAAAATGAGCTGCATGGTGTAGGTGCCAGAAAGAAGCCTTTATTGAATCCATGACACAACAAAGCCCGGCTACAATATGTATGACAACACCTTGACATGCCTAACCGGGCCTTCTTGTGTCATTGATGCAGTAAAGGCTTCTTCTGGCAACTCCACCATGCAGCTCATTTTTGTTCAAGTGTCATCATATTGTGCTCCTTCAAAACAACCGCACTGTCTTTTCCCAGAGCAGCCTGGATTTCTCCTGAGGTTCCCTGTGGGGGGTTTTTTCTTTGAATAGGTCAGTACTGGAAAACGAGAAGGGGGTCAGCACAACCTTCACAGATTATTGCTGAACGAATCCTGTATGCGGGAATGGCAGCAGGGGCAGTGGCCCCGGACGTACAGAAGACAGGGGGCGCAATGTCCCACTAGGAGTACAAAGCCAATCCTTACAGTCATTGTAATCCAGATTTGGTCGGTTCACCTTCTCCAGGAGCATTTGCCTCCATGTGCAGCAATTTACACGTCTCTTGGCCTCCCTCGGCGCTCCTGCTCTGATATTTGGTAGTTTGGACACTTTCCAGCTCCCACTCGTGACTCCGCACCGCCTTCCTCTCAGACTCCGATAAACAGCAACTTCATCCCGAAAAACATCTCAGCGGGGGAGGGGAGCGCTCACCTTGCTGGTTTTCATTCTACGCAACACGTCCAAACCAAGAGGACCTTCTCGGAGAGACCCTCTATGTGCCCCACCCCTCCCCCGCGCAGGAGGCACTTCACACCCAGCTAAGCGATTACTTCGAGAGAGCAAATTGTCCAAAAAAAAAGTCATCAGGATTTGGTTCCCAATGTACGGAGCGTGTAACGGATTCCAGAACACGGATGCTTATTCCAAAGGCCTTCTCCTCCATACACCAGGATCACGTCATACATAGAGAACAAGCGTGAAAATATAAATATTCAAACCTGACTTGGTGGTTCAACCACGGTACGGTTACAAAATCTGTTCCAATCATTACTGCGGCCCCTCCACCCCCACGAAAAGCATGGATGTCGTTGTCTGGCCCCTCCTCCTAAACTCTGCCTAGGCATAAGCTCAGCCAAGCATGTGTGGTCAAATAGAGTGTTTGCCCCAGGGTGGCCGGAAGGTGCCAATAGTAGTTAGATGGAGCTAATGGTGGCAGGTGAATGGAGCAATTGTAGTTGGCTGGTACCTGCAGCAGTTGGATGGAACCAGTGAAGGCTGGATGGTGCCGGTGGTGCCGGAGCTGGTGGTAAAGCCAGTGGATGGAGCTGGTTGGAAAGGTTGAATGGAGCCAGTGGTGGGTGGATAGAGGCAGTGGTGGTTGGATAGAGCCAGTGGTGGTTGGATAGAGCCAATAAAGGTTCAATGGAGACAGTGGTGGGTGGATAGAGGCAGTGGTGGGTGGATATAGAGCCAATAAAGGTTGGATGGAGCTAGTGGTGGTTGGATGGAGCTAGTGGTGGTTGGATGGAGCCAGTAAAGATTAGATTAGATTGTAAGCTCCCAGGATCAGGCCCTCCTAACCCTCTTGTATTGATCTGTATTGTTGCTGTATCGTCTCCCGTTATATTGTAAATCGCTGAGCTAACTGTTGGCGCCATAAATCCTGTATAATAATAATAATAAAGGTTGGATGGAGCCAGTGGTGGTTGGATGGAGCCAGTAAAGGTTGGATGGAGCCAGTGGTGGTTGGATGGAGCCAGTAAAGGTTGGATGGAGCCAGTGGTGGGTGGATAGAGGCAGTGGTGGTTGGAGGCAGTGGTGGTGGTTGGATGGAGGCAGTGGTGGTTGGATGGAGGCAGTGGTGGTTGGATGGAGGCAGTGGTGGTTGGATGGAGCCAGTAAAGGTTGGAGCCAGTGGTGGTTGGATGGAGCCAGTGGTGGTTGGATGGAGCCAGTAAAGGTTGGATGGAGCCAGTGGTGGGTGGATAGAGGCAGTGGTGGTTGGATGGAGCCAGTAAAGGTTGGATGGAGCCAGTGGTGGGTGGATGGAGCCAGTAAAGGTTGGATAGAGCCAGTGGTGAGTGGATGGAGACAGTAGAGGTTTAAAGGAGCTGTAGTGGTTGAAGAGAGCCAGTAAAGGTTGGTTGGAGCCAGTGGTGGGTGGATAGAGCCTGTGGCAGTTAGATGGTGTCATCAGAGGTTGGAAGGAGCCAGTGGAGGTTGAATGAAGCATGTAGATGTTGGATGCAACCAGTGGCTGTTGGATGGAGCCAGTGGTTGATGGATAGAGCCTGTGGCAGTTGAATGGTGGCAGTAGAGGTTGGAAGGAGCTAGTGGAGATTGGATGAAGCATGTGGAAGTCAGATGCAACCAGTGGCTGTTAGATGGAGCCAGTAGAGGTTGGATAGTGCCAGTAAAGATTGGAAGGAGCTGGTGGCAGTTAGATGGAGGTAATGGTGGTAGTATAGGTAGGCTGGTGGCAGATGAATGGAGAAAATGGTGGTTGGCTGGTGTCAGCAGCAGTAGAAAGGAGCCAGTAGAGGTTGGAAGAAGCATGTAGAAGTTGGATGCAACCACTGGCTGTTGGATGGAGCCATTAGAGTTTAGATGGAGCTAGTAAAGGCTGGTTAGAGCCAGTAATGGTCGGATAGTGTCAGTAGAAATTGGAAGGAGCCGGTGGCAGTTCGATGGAGGTAATGGTGGTAGTATAGGTTCACTGATGGCAGATGAATGGAGCAAATGGTGGTTGGCCGGTGTCAGCAGCAGTAGGATGAAGCCAGTGGCTGTTGGATGGAGCCAGTGGTTGTTGGATGGAGCCAGTGGTTGATGGATAGAGCCTGTGGCAGTTGAATGGTGGCAGTAGAGGTTGGAAGGAGCCAGTGGAGATTGGATGAAGCATATGGAAGTCAGATGCAACCAGTGGCTGTTGGATGGAGCCAGTAGAGGTTGGACAGAGCTAGTAAAGCCTGGTTGGGTAGTGCCAGTAAAGATTGGAAGGAGCTGGTGGCAGTTAGATGGAGGTAATGGTGGTAGTATAGGTAAGCTGGTGGCAGATGAATGGAGAAAATGATGGTTGGCTGGTGTCAGCAGCAGTAGGATGGAGCCAGTAGAAGTTGAATGCAGCCAGTGGCAGTTGGATGGAGTTAAAAGAGGTTGGATGGAGCCAGAAAAGGATGGCTGGAGCCAGTGCTGAGTGGATGGAGCCAGTGCTGAGTGGATGGAGCCAGTGGCAGTTTGATGGTGTCTCCAGACAGAATTAGGTTTTTCCTTTGTGACTCTCAAGGGGGTTAAGCGCCTTGTAGGCAATTTATTTGGGACACAATTACATCAAGGCAGTGACAGTTGGCAATTGCCAACAAACAGTTAATCTCACACTCCTGAGTGATTAGAGATCTCCAGGATTTAATGGCCGCGGTGGCAGGGAACACATAAATATATACGTTCAGCTGGCAGAAGAACAATCAGTTTGCACGGAGTGGAAGAGGCGGTGAGGAGGCATCTTAACCTGCTCTTGATTCCTGCAGGAATGTTAAGTATCAGCGCTGATTATTTAATCAGACGAGCCGCGTCTTGGACCCGGCTAATTTGGGTGGCGGATCATATTGAACTCATAAAATAATTGCGCACCTGTTGTGATAGAAGTCTGCTTAAACAAATGTTCAGAAGACTCGAATTATGAGAGGAAGAATCAGCTCTTCTCATCCGGGAAGCCGGGCGGCGGGGGAGGGGATAATTCTTTAGGAATATGGAAAAGAAAAGGAAATACAAATGCCTGCCGCGCGCCAGACGCCAAATCCGAAAAATCTTGGTGAACCGGTGACATCCCGTCCACAAACCGACTTTTCTGGGTCACTGTCGCCTTTGTTGAGAAGCGTTAGGAATATCTGAACTGATATCGGACATAAAAAAAAAAAAAAAAAACGCGCCGTTCCAAACCCTGCAGGCGTCATACTGGCCCCCGCGATGTTCTATAGAGGAAATCCCAACGGGATGCGGAGGATCCGGGGACCAGCATGGCGATGGAGGTTTTTACATGCGTTGCCAGCCCATCGGAGGTGTAAAAGTAAACAGAAGGCGACACGGAGGAAAAGTGCGCGCGGCGCGACACAGCGCACATCGCATGATATCACCAGGCCCACCGGGAACGAACCGCGCGCACAGATCACCGAGATGTGATACGCTGCAGGCGGCGGTCTAACAGCTTTCCCGGGAAATGAGCCGACGTCACAATCACACATCCGCGATCCTAACCGTATGAGATGTATGAGATGACACACGCGGCGCCGTATCATATGACAAAAATGGCGTTAGATAATGCGACAAATGTGGTGCTGTGTAATACGCCAAAATGGTGCTGTATAATATGTCAAGTGCGGCGCTGTATGATACGACAAACGCGGCGCTGTATGATACGACAAACGCGGCGCTGTATGATACGACAAACGCGGCGCGCTGTATACGACAAACGCGGCGCTGATACGACAAACGCGGCGCTGTATGATACAAATGTATGATACAAATGTGGTATTATATAATACGGCGCTGAAAATGCGCGCTGTATGATACGACAAACGCGGCGCTGTATGATACGACAAACGCGGCGCTGTAAATGTGGCACTGGATATTACGCCGAAAAATGGCGCTGTATAATATGACCAAAAATAAATGTGCTGTATAATACGCCAAAAATGGCGCTGTATTATATGCCGAAAATGGCGCTGTATAATACGCCGAAAATGGCGCTGTATAATACGCCGAAAATGGCGCTGTATAATACGCCAAAAATGACGCTGTATAATACGCCAAAATGGCGCTGTATAATACGCCAAAAATGGCGCTGTATAATACGGCAAAAATGGCGCTGTATAATACGCTGAAAATGGCGCTGTATAATACGCCAAAGATGGCGCTGTATAATACGCTGAAAATGGTGCTGTATAATACGGCAAAAATGGCGCTGTATAATATGCGGAAAATGGCGCTGTATAATATGCCGAAAAATGGCGCTGTATAATACGGCAAAAATGGCGCTGTATAATACGCCAAAATGGCGCTGTATAATACGCTGAAAATGGCGCTGTATAATACGCCAAAAATGGTGCTGTATAATACGCTGAAAATGGTGCTGTATAATACGCTGAAAATGGCGCTGTATAATACGCCAAAGATGGCGCTGTATAATACGCTGAAGATGGCGCTGTATAATACGCCGAAAATGGCGCTGTATAATACGCCAAAAATGGCGCTGTATAATACGCTGAAAATGGCGCTGTATAATACGCTGAAAATGGCGCTGTATAATACAGCCAAAAATGGCGCTGTATAATACGCGGAAAATGGCGCTGTATAATACGCCAAAGATGGCGCTGTATAATACGCCAAAAATGGCGCTGTATAATACAGCTGAAAAATGGCGCTGTATAATATGCGGAAAATGGCGCTGTATAATACGCCGAAGATGGCGCTGTATAATACGACAAAGATGGCGCTGTATAATATGACAAACGCAGCGCTGTATAATACGCCGAAAATGGCGGTTGATAATGCAACGTACGCAGCTCGCACCTATGCGATGAATGGTTACATATATACTGTAGAAGAAGATCAGAATGAAACGCGGGATTCCGTCCGATGGGAACCTCTGCTGGATACAATGTAACAAATTTTCATCCAATAAAGTAACGGCGAGCAATGATAAAATGCTGCGCAATTCTCGCAGATCAATTAATCGGCGGCTTGGTCACCCCTACAGGTGCAGCTGAGCGCATTTCTGCGCAGTCTCGGCACATACCTGTGCATTGTATGGTGAGCAGCCCATTCATTTCAATGGGAAGGACGCCCCCCCCCCCCCCCCCCCCGCTGTCACAGGAGGATGGGGGTGTCGTTTGTAATAACATCCATTCTGTGGCGCCCCCGTGGCGGGTGAGCGAGTCGGTGACACCGGCTGACAATGTGATAATTGTACTATTAGCAGTGACACCGAGATCATATGGAGGTATCACCCCTCCCCCACCCCATATGTCTCTACATTAACCAGCGAGCCCTGTTCTAGGATTTGCCGCAGAAGTGCGTCCAAACATGGCACCCATAATGTTGTCATCGTCCGTGGATGGGGAACGCGGCGTGACGCTGGAGAGGCGGGCACTGCGATATACTCAGATATATATATATATATATATACGCCGTATTCACCGTCTGCTCAGGAAACCCGAGCGCCATTTTATGCGATTCGGATTAAATCTCGAATACAATAAATGCGACAAATCCAGGAGCGCCCCTCCCCCGATAATGACCTCTCTATATTTTATGACATTTTTTTTTGTTTCTTCGATTTTCCTGCCGTTACATTTAATGACCTTTTTTGATTTGAGTAATAAAATTAAAAAAAAAAAAAACGAACGGACGATAGTTTTCTGCTCCTTGGAGACCAAAACCCACCGCGGCCATCACACGACGCAAACCGCCAGACGTGAGAACGGCCAACACAGCGCCCCGGACCGGAGAAACTGAAATTCCGACATTTTCCGCCGTCGCCCGAACTGCGCCGCTCCCTCTATCGTCCGCGGAGGAAGGCGGGATAGAGATTGGGATGGAAGGAAGAGGAAAGATTTTTGTAACATTGTTTCATTAATGAGAGAAAAGATTTCACACTTCGGGAATGACAGGATCAGAGCTGGAACATTCCTGACCATTTGGAAAGGGCCCGGGGTCAGCAGGGGGCCCCATGAGATGCCCCTGGTGCCTTTTTCATAGGCTTTTTTGAGTTTGGGCAAGGACACAGGGGCCCCATGATCCCCTATTGCCCGGGGGCCCCATGAGTTGTCAGTCCGCCCCTGTTCCAGACACGAACAAATGGAAACAATACCAAGTCGGGAAATAATCTGCGAGTGGAATTCTCTCCGGGACACCTCCGGGGGAGTTCTGATCCGGTGGAACCAGATATCTCTGTGGTAATGGGTGGGTCTGGAGACAAGTGCCCTTCTGTGACATCTGGAGGCCAACTATTGTCCCCCTGAGATCAGGCCAGAGATGGAGGTCTCCACATGGGGCATAGACATGTACGTTGGGCCCCAACAAGCATCATTTGTGAACCTTTCACCATCGCACCGGTGAGCCTTGCCCTTCCAAAATAATGGCCGCTAATATGGAGTTGCCCTCCTCCCCCCACTACAGCCAATACGAAGTTGTCCCCCACAACCGTGGGTATTAATACGAAGTTGTCCCCCACAACCGTGGGTATTTAATACAAAGTTGTCCCCCACAACCGTGGGTATTAATACGAAGTTGTCCCCCACAACCGTGGGTATTAATACGGAGTTGTCCCCCACAACCGGGGTATTAATAATTGTCCCCCACAACGTGGGTATTAATACGAAGTTGTCCCCCACAACCGTGGGTATTAATACGAAGTTGTCCCCCACAACCGTGGGTATTAATACGAAGTTGTCCCCCACAACCCCGAAGTTGTCCCCCACAACCGTGGGTATTAATACGAAGTTGTCCCCCACAACCGTGGGTATTAATACAAAGTTGTCCCCCACAACCGTGGGTATTAATACAAAGTTGTCCCCCACAACCGTGGGTATTAATACGGAGTTGTCCCCCACAACCGTGGGTATTAATACGGAGTTGCTCTACCCCATGGTTGTTGTTATAGAATTGCTCCCCCACCTAAGGCCATTATTATGTAGTTGCCCCCCTCCCTTTCCATAATCAATAATATGGAGTTGCCATCCCATCATGGCCATTAATATGGAATAATCCAGTTTGTATGGTCATTATTATTGAGTTGCTCCCCACCCCATAGTCATATTATGGAGTTACCCCTCCCCCCCGGAGCTATTAATATGTAGTTGCCCCCCCCCATTGTCATTAATATGGAGTTACCCTCCACTATAGTCATCAATAGGGAGATGTTCTACCCCCCATGGCCATTACTATGGAATTACCCCCTCCCCACCCAGGGCTATTAATATGCAGTTCAGATTCAAATGGCTATTAATATTGAGTTGGCCTCCAACCCCATGGTCATTAATACAGAACAGCTCTACCTTGTGCCCAATGATATGGGGTTGGCCTAGTGGTCATTAATATGCAGTTGCCCCCCTTCATGGTCAATAATATGGAGTTGCCCCCACCCCCCCTCCCCATGGCCATTAATATGGAGCTGTCCTCCTTCATGGCCATTAAGATGGAGCTGTCCTCCTTCATGGCCTTTAATATGGAGTTGTCCTCCTTCATGGCCATTAATATGGAGCTGTCCTCATGGCCATTAGTATGGAGATGTCATGGCCTTTAAGATGGAGATGTCCTCCTTCATGGCCATTAATATGGAGATGTCCTCCTTCATGGCCATTAATATGGAGATGTCCTCCTTCATGGCCATTAAGATGGAGCTGTCCTCCTTCATGGCCATTAATATGGAGATGTCCTCCTTCATGGCCATTAATATGGAGCTGTCCTCCTTTAGTATGGAGCATGGCCATTAATATGGAGATGTCCTCCTTCATGGCCATTAATATGGAGTTGTCCCCTTTGTGCCTATAACATGCTCTTCTGGGAAGACTTTCCACAAGATTTTGGGTGTCTGCGGGAATTTGTACCATTTGTGAGGTCAGGTTAGGAAGACCTGGCTCACACCTTGAGCCTCACGTTGGACACAACAAAAAAAAAAAGACCTAGCTCAGAATTAGTGTTCCAATTATTTCATCCCCAATGTAGGGTTGAGGTCAGAACTCTGTACAGGACATTCTATGTCCTCCACACCAAACTGGTCATCCATGTCTTTATGGAGCTGGTTTGGACATAGGGGACAGTCAAGCTGGACCCAAAAGGGACCTTTTCAAGACTGGTGCCATGAGGCTGGAAGCGAAGGGGAAGGCCTGAGGTCCGGTACTGATGTTGGATGAGAAGACCTAGCTCACCATCGGGGTTTCAGTCATCTCAAAGGTCCTCAGTAGGGTTGAGGTCAGGGCTCTGTGCAGGATATTCGAGTTCCTCCATGACGTCAAACCTACTGAACACTTTTGGGATGAGAAAACCTCATAACTAAGGTGTTCCATAGGGTTGAAGGCAGGTACTGATGTTGGGTGAGAAGACCTGGCTCACCATCGGGGTTCCAGTCATCTCAAAGGTCCTCAGTAGGGTTGAGGTCAGGGCTCTGTGCAGGATACTTGAGTTCCTCCATGACTTCAAACCTACTGAACACTTTTGGGATGAGAAACCTCATAACTAAGGTGTTCCATAGGGTTGAAGGCAGGTACTGATGTTGGGTGAGAAGACCTGGCTCACCATCGGGGTTCCAGTCATCTCAAAGGTCCTCAGTAGGGTTGAGGTCAGGGCTCTGTGCAGGATACTTGAGTTACTCCATGACGTCAAACCTACTGAACACTTTTGGGATGAGAAAACCTCATAACTAAGGTGTTCCATAGGGTTGAAGGCAGGTACTGATGTTGGGTGAGAAGACCTGGCTCACCATCGGGGTTCCAGTCATCTCAAAGGTCCTCAGTAGGGTTGAGGTCAGGGCTCTGTGCAGGATACTTGAGTTCCTCCATGACTTCAAACCTACTGAACACTTTTGGGATGAGGAAACCTCATAACTAAGGTGTTCCATAGGGTTGAAGGCAGGTACTGATGTTGGGTGAGAAGACCTGGCTCACCATCGGGGTTCCAGTCATCTCAAAGGTCCTCAGTAGGGTTGAGGTCAGGGCTCTGTGTAGGATACTTGAGTTACTCCATGACGTCAAACCTACTGAACACTTTTGGGATGAGGGATGAGGAAACATCCTCTCAAAGGTGTTCCATAGGGTTGAAGGCAAGTACTGATGTTGGGTGAGAAGACCAAATGTCTTTCAAAAATATAGGTTGAGGTCAGGGCTCTGTACACGCCAAACTGGTCAAACCAAGTCTTTATGGAGGAAGCTTTGTCCACAGGGGACAGTCATGGGGGACCCATATAGGGGCCTCACTGTAGAAGTTGGATCTCCTGCCCTCCATCTATGGTCACCCTAAACCAGGAGGAGGGTGGAGTTTGGTTGAGTGGCATCTGGCAGTGAGGTATATAGAAGTGAGATATAGGAGACGGTGCTGAGATATTATATATGAATGACAGCTCTATACATCGGAGGAGACAGCCCCCCCCCCCCCCCCATCTCACTCCTGCTGGGAATGTGATAATCTATACATAACGCTGGCGCGTCTCCACCACAAATCAAAAGGAGCAACGCAGATGTCGCAATTAGAGAAACACCTCATCTTCACAGTCCCGGCAATGGAAGCTGAGCGGCCAGGGATCGCCGAGATCCTATTGGACGCGGCAGAGGTTGTAGGACCGCCATCTTCATTGTCCTGTTGTACCGATGATCGGAAAGGGTCACGCCGAGTGCGATGTCAACCCCACTGTGTTCTCTGTGTATCAGGAATATATTTCCATTTCTAAATATACGCTTTCCCTTCTCTTTTCCCCCCTTTGTCCCATCTCAGTGCTGCGGATCTCCTGCAGCCTCTTTGCAGCCACTTCCTGTCTACATGCACTCCAGGGACGGCTGCATGGCATATCTGAGGGCGGGGCCCCTTTCACACGGAGTGTCCCTTTAAGCCGTGTTGGAATTCAGGATAAGAGGGTGGAGCGACGCACGGACAGACCGCCAGTCACACAGCGACACAATGGCGGCACAGTTCCCCCGCGCCTCCGCGCCACCGGAAAGGATTTTACTGATGTTATTCTTGCTGCTCGTTAAACTGAAATCTGCGGAATCTGTCTGCCCCGACCCACCAATTCCACGGGAAACGGAAAAAATGGACTTCGGTCACTGTGTGCGTTCCGCCGTCCTAATATACAGATATAATTCCGCGTTCCGCCGTCCCGACCGCCGTCCGATGCAGATACAACGCGTTCCGCCGTCCCGACATGCAGATACAACGCGTTCCGCCGTCCCGACATGCAGATATAACGCGTTCCGCCGTCCTGACATGCAGATACAACGCGTTCCGCCGTCCTGACATGCAGATACAACGCGTTCTGCCGTCCCGACATGCACAACGCGTTCCGCCGTCCCCGACATGCAGATACAACGCGTTCCGCCGTCCTGACATGCATTTATAACGCGTTCCGCCATCCTAATATAGAGATATGTGTGCTACTGATATATATATATATGTCTGTACGGGGGGGGGGGGGGGCGGGCACTCATGTAATATTAATAAGGAATATAGAAGTGACTATATATGATGGTAGAAATATATACAGATATGATAACGATACAATACATACAGTATACACAGATATGATACAGATACAATACATACAATATACACAGATATGATACATACAGATACAATACATACAGTATATACAGATATGATACATACAGATACAATACATACAGTATATACAGATATGATACAGATACAATACATACAATATACACAGATATGATACATACAGATACAATACATACAGTATACACAGATATGATACAGATACAATACATACAATATACACAGATATGATACAGATACAATACATACAGTATATACAGATATGATACAGATACAATACATACAGTATACACAGATATGATACAGATAAAGATAATACGCTTCAGATGCAATATTAATAAGAAATAGAGAAGTAATAATATGTGTATAATTAATACAGAGAGATCAGATGTATATAATATTCTAGGAGTAGGAGCGGATATAGGAAGATGTGATATAATACAGATATGAGACATATAGTGTATCTCAAATATATTCCAGTAGCAGGGGTGGGGCGGTGCCCCTCGGCGGTCATACCATAATATTATGGAATACAGAAGTGACAATATATGATACAGATATAAATATATATATGTGATATAGACAGATACTGCTCATGTGATATTAATAAGAAATGCAGAAGTGATGATACAATACCTACAGATATGATATAGATATAATCTGTATACTCTAGCAGTAATTGGGTGGGCGGTGCCCTCGGTGCTCATGTGATATTAATGAGGAATACAGAAGTGACAAGTGATGATACGATATATACAGATATGATATAAATATACATCTGTATACTCCAGTAGTAGTAGGGCGGTATATTATATTCAATATGCAATATTAATAAGGAATACAGAAGTGACTATATATGATATGACATATACAGATATGATATAGATACAATATAGATAAGATATGATACAGATATAATATGATATAGATAAAAATATAGAAAATACGATATAATATACAGATATGATACAGATATAATAAAGATATAGATAAAGATAATATAGATTAGATATGATACAGATAAAAAAAATATATATAAAGATACAATATATATAAAGATACGATATACATCTGTATACTCCAGTAGCGGGGCGGGCGGTGCCCTCGGCGCTCATGCGATATTAATAAGGAGTACAGAAGTGAGTATATAAATATATACAGATATGATAACAGATACAATATATAGATATAATACAGATACGATATATATACAGATAAAATATAGATATAGATACAGATACGATATAGATACAGATACAAATAGATACAGATACAATATAATACAAAAAAACAAATAAAATACAGAATACAAAATAATACAGATACAATATAATACAGATACAATAATAATAAAAGAACAATATAGATACAGATACAATAAGATACAGATACGAAAATAATACAATAAAATATACATCTGTATACTCCAAAGCCGGGGCGGGCGGCGCCCTCGAAAAAATGCGATATTAATAAGGAGTACACAAGTGAGTATATAATAAGATATATACAGATATACAGATAAATATAAATATAAATATAATATAAAAAATATAGATAAAAGATAAATATACAGATACAGATACAATATAGATACAGATACGATATATATACAGATACGATATATATACAGATACGATATAAAATACATCTGTATACTCCAGTAGCCGGGCGGGCGGTGCCCTCGGCACTCATGCGATATTAATAAGGAGTACAGAAGTGAGTATATATGATATAGATGTATACAGATACAATTATACAGATACGATACAGATATGATACAGATACGATATATATACAGATACAATATAGATATAGATACGATATACATCTGTATACTCCAGTAGCCGGGCGGGCGGCGCCCTCGGCGCTCATGCGATATTAATAAGGAGCACACAAGTGAGTATCATGGCTGTCAGCAGGATTTGCATGCCGGAGAGCTCGCCGTATGACAGACGGAAATCATCAACAATACTGAAGATAACGACATTATTTTTTATGCTAATTACAGCTGCAGCTCATTTGCATACTAATTTCCAGTACAAAACCCTCTTTAAGCCGGAGTGCGGCATCGCCAGCTGCACGCGAGTCAAAGGCCTTCGTACAGTCTCCGAAAAAGACAATTTCCCTCCGCGCATCAATCAGCGCATTCGCACGTCCCAGAAAGTGGCGCTGCGACTCGGAGCCCCAGCTGGGGTTCGGGGCCCTTGATGGAAAGATGGGCTTTTTGCGGCACAATGGGGAACATTGAGACGTCACGTGGCGAGGGGGAAGATCGCGTCCGCGGGCGCCCTGTGCCGGATTCTGCTGATTAAGCACAAACCGGAGCTGAACATTCTCATTTCTTCTCTCTGGGCGGTGAGCGGGCGCGCCGAGTCGCACGCCGTACTCGCCCTTTAAAGGCCGACTCCACCCAGAATTTTCACACTGGCGTTTTCATTCTGGAGGGAGCTGGACCTTCGGGTGGATCGGAAACGTCTCCAGAACACGTGGCGGGGGGAGCAGACCTGTCTCCTGTCCTGTACAAGGCATGCGCAGGCTCTAAAGGTATCCATGTCAGCCAACTAAATCACCGAAGTTTTATGTTCGATGATTCTGGAAGGGTTGACATTTATCGCACCCAAACATAAAACGATCGTTCCAAAACTTCAAACCCAACCTAACCTCCTAATCCTAATCCCTGAACCTTCGCCTCATACGAAGTAGACTGCCAGAAATCCACCAATAAGAACACTCCATTGGCTACATCTGAGGGCAGCTGACTATTGGCCGATGAGACCAGCAATGCCACCAATCACAGGATATCCTGTACAGGCGCAGAGCCGCCCCCACCAGGCCTCTTAGCAAACTGGGGAACTCCCAGGATTCCCCTCGTGAAGAAATCATGTGATCTGAATTGTGCCATCATCCCCGGGGATTCCCCTCTTGAGGAAATCATGTGACCTGCGTTGTAACATCACCCCCGGGGATTCCCCTCTTGAGGAAATCATGTGACCTGCGTTGTAACATCACCCCCGGGGATTCCCCTCTTGAGGAAATCATGTGACCTGCGTTGTGACATCACCACCGCGAATTCCCCTCTTGAGGAAATCATGTGACCTGTGTTGTGACATCATCCCCGGGGATTCCCCTCTTGAATAAATCATGTGACCTGTGTTGTGACATCACCCCCGGGGATTCCCCTCTTGAGGAAATCATGTGACCTGTGTTGTGACATCATCCCCGGGGATTCCCCTCTTGAGCAAATCACGTGATCTACATTGTGACATCATCTCCAGGGATTCCCCTCCTGAGAAAATCATGTGACCTGTGTGTTGTGACATCATCCCCGGGGATTCCTCTCCTGAGGAAATCATGTGATCTACATTGTGAAATCATCCCCAGGGATTCCCCTCCTGAGGAAATCATGTGACCTGCATTGTGACATCATCCCCGGGGATTCCCCTCCTGAGGAAATCATGTGACCTGTGTTGTGACATCATCCCGGGGATTCCCCTCTTGAAGAAATCATGTAACTTGTGTTGTGACATCATCCCCGGGCATTCCCCTCTTGAGGAAATAAGTGGCGATGTGTCCTCACTTCCTGTTTGGTCACCTGTACAGGAAGTGAGGGTGAACCTCTCCTTCCCTTCTCTTCTAGAACATTCATTTCTGTTGTCTGCGCTCCACATTTCCTGTTCCATCTCATTGAGGAGAAATTTCCTAGGCCTAAAGAACAGAATAGATGCCAAATGTCCTGGATTGGCTGGGATAGTCCCATATGTTGGACCTCAGTCTTTATGATGCTGTGTCCTGGGCCATGTCCTGGATTGGTTGGGATAGTCCCATATCTCAGACCTCAGTCCTGATGATGCTGTGTCCTGGGCCATGTCCCGGATTGGCTGGGATAGTCCCGTATCTCAAACCTCAGTCCTGATGATGCTGTGTCCTGGGCCATGTCCCGGATTGGCTGGGATAGTCCCGTATTTCAGACCTCAATCCTGATGATGCTGTGTCCTGGGCCATGTCTCGGATTGGCTGGGATAGTTCCGTATCTCAAACCTCAGTCCTGATGATGCTGTGTCCTGGGCCATGTCCCGGATTGGCTGGGATAGTCCCGTATCTCAGACCTCAGTCCTGATGATGCTGTGTCCTGGGTCATGCCCCGGATTGGCTGGGATAGTCCCATATTTCAGACCTCAGTCCTGATGATGCTGTGTCCTGGGCCATGTCCCGGATTGGCTGGGATAGTCCCGTATTTCAGACCTCAGTCCTGATGATGCTGTGTCCTGGGCCATGTCCCGGATTGGCTGGGATAGTCCCGTATCTCAGACCTCAGTCCTGATGATGCTGTGTCCTGGGTCATGCCCCGGGTCATGCCCCGGATTGGCTGGGATAGTCCCATATTTCAGACCTCAGTCCTGATGATGCTGTGTCCTGGGCCATGTCCCGGATTGGCTGGGATAGTCCCGTATTTCAGACCTCAGTCCTGATGATGCTGTGTCCTGGGCCATGTCCCGGATTGGCTGGGATAGTCCCGTATCTCAGACCTCAGTCCTGATGATGCGGTGTCCTGGGCCATGTCCCGGATTGGCTGGGATAGTCCCGTATTTCAGACCTCAGTCCTGATGATGCTGTGTCCTGGGCCATGTCCCGGATTGGCTGGGATAGTCCCATATTTCAGACCTCAGTCCTGATGATGCTGTGTCCTGGGCCATGTCCCGGATTGGCTGGGAGAGTCCCGTATTTCAGACCTCAGTCCTGATGATGCTGTGTCCTGGGCCATGTCCCGGATTGGCTGGGAGAGTCCCGTATTTCAGACCTCAGTCCTGATGATGCTGTGTCCTGGGCCATGTCCCGGGGTCACAGTGTCACTTTTGAGTTACTGCACATTTGTGAACGGGGGCTGAGAGTGGGTGGTCCCCGCATAATTAGAGGTCAGGTTTGGGTGGGTCAGTGCAGTCAATGGGTGTGGTCAGGGTGGGAACAACTAGTCACTGGGCGTGCCTAAGGCAGACTGTGGGCGGGGTTAACTGTCTCCTGCGGGCTGGAACTGACATGTATGTAATATGTATGCAGATAATAAAATGTTAGCAGGGGGCGGAGCTATTCCTGACAACTCCAAAACTTTACAAAATGTTTGTCCTGGAGTCAGGAAATCTCCAATCATTTCACTTCTATATTACAATACAGGGCTGGCAGAATGACCCTCACTCCACCCACATATGCCCCAACACACGGGCGACCCATCACTGCCCCAACACACGGGCGACCCCTCACTCCGTCCCCCACACATGGGCGATCCCTCACTCCGCCCACACACGGGCGACCCCTCACTGCCCCCCACACACGGGCGACCCCTCACTCCCCCCCACACACGGGCGACCCCTCACTCCCCCCCACACACGGGCGACCCCTCACTCCGCCCCCACACGGGCGACCCCTCACTCCGCCCCACACACGGGCGACCCCTCACTCCGCCCACACACGGGCGACCCCTCACTCCGCCCACACACGGGTGTCCCCTCACTCCGCCCCCACACACAAGCGACCCTCCCTCTGCCCCACACACGGGTGACCCTTCACTCTGCCCCACACACGGGTGACCCTTCACTCCGCCCACACACGGGCGACCCCTCACTCCGCCCCACACACGGGCGACCCTTCACTCCGCCCCACACACGGGCGACCCTTCACTCTGCCCCACACACGGGTGACCCTTCACTCTGCCTCACACACGGATGACCCTTCACTCCCCCCCACACACGGGCGTCCCCTCACTCCGCCCCACACACGGGCGACCCCTCAGTCCGCCCCACACACGGGCGACCCCTCACTCTGCCCCACACACGGGTGACCCTTCACTCCGCCCACACACGGGCGACCCTTCACTCCTCCCACATATGGGCGACTCCTCACTCTGCCCACACATGGGTGACCCCTCACTTTCTTTCAGATAAGGGTGACCCTCTACTCCCCCTAGACTTGAGAGACCTCTCACTCCCCCCTGAACATGGGTGACCCCTCATTGCCCTGGTAAAGATCCCCCATGGATCATTGTCACCCCCCCCCCCCCCCCCAGAACATTGTCATTCTTCACCCTTACCTTAGATCACTGTTACTGCCCCCCCTACCCCAGACTATTGTTACTGCCCCCCATACCCCAGACTATTGTTACTGCCCCCCTACCCCAGACTATTTTTACTGCCCTTATACCCCAGACTATTGTTACTGCCCCCCATACCCCAGACTATTGTTACTGCCCCCCATACCCCACAGTAATGTAACAATGTCACCCGGTTTCCCTACCCCAGTAACATCCTACTCCCCTCCCTTGGTAGAAATGTTAGTCTCCTCCCCGACAGTCACTCTCCTTCCTTCCTTCCCTGCTAGTGGAGACATTCTCATCCCTGTACCCCGATGGTGGAGACATTCTCATCCCTGTACCCCGATGGTGGAGTCACTTTCCTCCCTGTACCCCAATAGCGGAGTCACTTTCCTCCCTGTACCCCGATAGTGGAGTCACTTTCCTCCCTGTACCCCGATAGTGGAGACATTCTCATCCCTGTACCCCGATGGTGGAGTCACTTTCCTCCCTGTACCCCGATAGTGGAGTCACTTTCCTCCCTGTACCCCAATAGTTGAGCCACTTTCCTCCCTGTACCCCACTATTGGAGTCACTTTCCTCCATGTACCCCACTATTGGAGTCACTTTCCTCCCTGTACCCCTATAGCGGAGTCACTTTCCTCCCTGTACCCCGATGCCGAAGTCACCTTCCTCCCTGTACCCCAATATTGGAGTCACTTTCCTCCCTGTACCCCTATAGTGGAGTCACTTTCCTCCCTGTACCCCAATATTGGAGTCACTTTCCTCCCTGTACCCCTATAGTGGAGTCCCTTTCCTCCCTGTACCCCTATAGTGGAGTCACTTTCCTCCCTGTACCCCAATAGTGGAGTCACTTTCCTCCCTGTACCCCAATAGTGGAGTCCCTTTCCTCCTGTACCCCAATAGTGGAGTCCCTTTCCTCCCTGTACCCCAATAGCCCCTTTACCCAGAGCGAATGTCGCCATTCTACCTGTTCCCTAGTCCCAGCATTGACATCAAGTACCCAGCAGTTCCCACCACAGTTCCCCTCACTTGCCCCAGGGGCGGACTGACAACTCATGGGGCCCCCGGGCAATAGGGGATCATGGGGCCCCTGTGTCCTTGCCCAAACTCAAAAAAGCCTATGAAAAAGGTACCAGGGGCATCTCATGGGGCCCCCTACTGACCCCAGGCCCTCGGGCAGTGCCGTGTTTCCAAATGGTCAGTCCGCCCCTGGTCCTACCCCTTCCTTACCCATCCCCCGCACTCGGCGGTTCGATCTCTCAGTATCCGGGATAAAACGACAAAAATCAACATTTCCTGAAATGACTGAAACGGCGATAATTGTGGGCGGGACTCTACCTTTGATCTCTCCTAGTAGTTCGCTTGTGTTTAGTCGTTCCATTTTCTCTTTCCAGTCTTTAGAAAGGAGTTTCTCCATGCAGGAAGAATCTACGAAAACCAAACAATAACTTTATTAACAAAAAAATTGTACCAAACCCCACAAATCGCACATTTCGCCCTTCTGTCGTGTAAAACTCAACAACCCCCCCAAATATAGGAAAACAGACCGGAGAGTCGTCCATCGCTTTTACCCCGAGCAGAAACTCCGGAAAATCCGAGGCTGTCCAACTTTCCTTGGTCAGCGCTCAGATTTCAGCCTCATAACTCGGTTTTTCCCTCAAGTCATGTAGAAAAGGTACGAAAACAAAACATCGTTTATGTCGAGTAACCCAACCGCCGCGCTGATGGGAAACCTTGTTTATTCGTTTCCACAGAGAAAACAGCAGAAACTGAATGGAATCCAAAGATCCATTCCTGACTAAGCTCTCCTGGACTGACCAATCACATGTCATCCCGGACAAGCCCCCAATCTCTAGTTACGCGTCGTCATGTATGGTGACAACTCCAGTTATAAAAGAACGATCCATCGCCTCCATGCAGTAACGATTCCGCGGTTTGTTTGTTTTTATCACTCAAAGAAACACAAACATTATTGTTTGGCATCTACAAAGGATATCTCGGCTCCCATCAAGGTCCAGGCCAAGATATCTCGGCTCCCATCAAGGTCCAGGCCAAGATATCTCGGCTCCCATCAAGGTCCAGGCCAAGATATCTCGGCTCCCATCAAGGTCCAGGCCAAGATATCTCGGCTCCCATCAAGGTCCAGGCCAAGATATCTCGGGCTCCCATCAAGGTCCAGGCCAAGATATCTGGGCTCCCATCAAGGTCCAGGCCAAGATATCTGGGCTCCCATCAAGGTCCAGGCCAAGATATCTGGGGCTCCCATCAAGGTCCAGGCCAAGATATCTGGGCTCCCAACAAGGTCCAGGCCAAGATATCTCGGCTCCCATCAAGGTCCAGGCCAAGATATCTCGGCTCCCATCAAGGTCCAGGCCAAGATATCTGGGCTCCCATCAAGGTCCAGGCCAAGATATCTGGGCTCCCATCAAGGTCCAGGCCAAGATATCTCGGCTCCCATCAAGGTCCAGGCCAAGATATCTCGGCTCCCATCAAAGTCCAGGCCAAGATATCTCGGCTCCCATCAAGGTCCAGGCCAAGATATCTCGGCTCCCATCAAGGTCCAGGCCAAGATATCTGGGCTCCCATCAAGATCCAGGCCAAGATATCTCGGCTCCCAACAAGATCCAGGCCAAGATATCTCGGCTCCCATCAAGGTCCAGGCCAAGATATCTGGGCTCCCATCAAGGTCCAGGCCAAGATATCTGGGCTCCCATCAAGGTCCAGGCCAAGATATCTCGGCTCCCATCAAGGTCCAGGCCAAGATATCTCGGCTCCCATCAAGGTCCAGGCCAAGATATCTCGGCTCCCATCAAGGTCCAGGCCAAGATATCTGGGCTCCCATCAAGATCCAGGCCAAGATATCTCGGGCTCCCAACAAGATCCAGGCCAAGATATCTCGGCTCCCATCAAGATCCAGGCCAAGATATCTGGGCTCCCATCAAGATCCAGGCCAAGATATCTGGGCTCCATCAAGGTCCAGGCCAAGATATCTCGGCTCCCAATCAAGATCCAGGCCAAGATATCTGGGCTCCCAACAAGATCCAGGCCAAGATATCTCGGCTCACATCAAGGTCCGGGCCAAGATATCTGGGCTCACATCAAAGTTCAGGCCAAGATATCTCGGCTCACATCAAGGTCCGGGCCAAGATATCTCGGCTCACATCAAGGTCCAGGCCAAGATATCTCGGCTCACATCAAGGTCCAGGCCAAGATATCTCGGCTCCCATCAAGGTCCAGGCCAAGATATCTCGGCTCCCATCAAGGTCCAGGCCAAGATATCTCAGCTGCCATCAAGGTCCAGGCCAAGATATCTCGGCTGCAATCAAGGTCCAGGCCAAGATATCTCGGCTCCCATCAAGGTCCAGGCCAAGATATCTCGGCTCCCATCAAGGTCCAGGCCAAGATATCTCGGCTGCCATCAAGGTCCAGGCCAAGATATCTCGGCTGCCATCAAGGTCCAGGCCAAGATATCTCGGCTGCAATCAAGGTCCAGGCCAAGATATCTCGGCTGCCCATCAAGGTCCAGGCCAAGATATCTCGGCTGCCATCAAGGTCCAGGCCAAGATATCTCGGCTGCAATCAAGGTCCAGGCCAAGATATCTCGGCTCCCATCAAGGTCCAGGCCAAGATATCTCGGCTGCCATCAAGGTCCAGGCCAAGATATCTCGGCTCCCATCAAGGTCCAGGCCAAGATATCTCGGCTCCCATCATCAAGGTCCAGGCCAAGATATCTCGGCTCCCATCAAGGTCCAGGCCAAGATATCTCGGCTCCCATCAAGGTCCAGGCCAAGATATCTCGGCTCCCATCAAGGTCCAGGCCAAGATATCTCGGCTCCCATCAAGATCCAGGCCAAGATATCTCGGCTGCAATCAAGGACCAGGCCAAGAGCCGGGCATCACGTAAAGAGCGAGACTTCGAGGCCACAGGACGACCCCCTTCAGCTCCAGATTGCAGCCGACACATGTAGCAGTTGCCGTTCCACCGCTCATTATCCGCAGAGCGGGTTTCCCTCCCATAAGTCCGAGGGATAAAGTCGCATTCCCTGGAAGCGGCCCAGGTAATCACCGAGCAATCACCGAGCATTAGGTCATGTCTACGAGACGACCCCAATCCAGCCGGCAAATTCGCATCGCTCCTACGCCGAATCAAACGCTTCATTAGCATATCTTACATCTTAGGTCTTAATTAGTGACTTTGCAGCAGAAGGTGTACGAGACGGGCGGAAAAAAAAAAAACGTCTGAAAACACAGGAAATAACCACAAAACGCAGGACAAGCGACATTTCTCACTTCTACGCCAAACAACGGCACGGCTGGGAACGTTTCAACGTCGGCTGTCAGCGAGTTTGTTTTTTTTTTTTTTTTTTTTTCTAAGTACAAATTTAGGGTTTATAATTAATTACTGCTTCACTGACCGTGCTGGGAAAAAAAAAAAAAAAAAAAAAAGGATGACGATTTAGGTTAGGCTATCGTTTATTTTTATTTTTAAGAACCGCAATACACAGAACAAGCGACATTTCTCACTTCTACATCAAACAACAGCAGTGCTCAGCTGTCAACAAATTATTATTTTTTTTTTATTTTTATTTTTTTTTTTTTTTTTAATTTTGCTGAAGAAAAAAAAAAAAAAAAAAAAAAAAAAAAAGGATGACGTTTCAGGTTAGCTTTTTATGCGACTATCGTTTATTTTTATTTTAAAGAACCAGAAAACACAGAACAAGCGACATTTCTCACTTCTACACCAAACAACAGCAGTGCTCGGCTGCCATCGATTTTTTTTTTTTTTTTTTTTTTTATACAGAAGGAGGGTGTATAATTAAATAATTAATTACTGCTTCACTGACCGTGCTAAAAAAAAAAAAAAAAAAAAAAAAAAAAAAAAAAAAGGGATGACGTTTTAGGTTATGTTTTTACGTGGCTATCGTTTATTTTTATTTTTTTATTTCTGCTAATTCTATAGCACCGTCAATTTACGCAGTAAATTGTTCTGCAATATTGTACGTTCACATCAGTCCCTAATCCTCCCGGGGTGTGCAATCTGAGGTGTATTTTAAAAAGTTTAACTATTTTTTTTTTTGTCATAGCAAAGAAAATACAATAAAGAAAATATAATAAATACAGGATTTATATATAAATATGATAAAGAAAATGTATATATAAATATAATAAAGAAAATATAATAAATACAGGATTTATATATAAATATATAAAGAAAATATAATAAATACAGGATTTATATATAAATATGATAAAGAAAATATAATAAATATAGGATTTATATATAAATATGATAAAAGAAAATATAATAAATACAGGATTTAAATAAATATAATAAAATAAAATATAATAAATACAGGATTTATATATAAATATGATAAAGAAAAAAATAATAAATATAGGATTTATATATAAATATAATAAAGAAAATATAAAAATATAGGATTTATATATAAATATATAAAAGAAAATGTATATATAAATATAATAAAAAAATATAAAATAAAATACAGGATTTATATATAAATATAATAAAGAAAATATAATAAATACAGGATTTATATATAAATATAATAAAGAAAATATAACAAATAATTTATATATATAAATATAATAAAGAAAATATAATAAAAGATTTATATATAA
This sequence comes from Staurois parvus, assembly GCA_951230385.1. Lineage (NCBI taxonomy): Eukaryota > Metazoa > Chordata > Amphibia > Anura > Ranidae > Staurois > Staurois parvus. The sequence goes on along the minus strand of CATNWA010000850.1, from coordinate 421,811 downwards.
ATATATAGATTGTCAGCTCCCAGGTTCAGGCCCTCCTATCCCTCTTGTATTGATCTGTATTGTATCCCGTTATATTGTACAGCGCTGAGCAAACTGTTGGCGCCATAAATCCTGTATAATAAAAAATATAATAAAGAAAATATAATAAATGCAGGATTTATATATAAATATGATAAAGAAAATATAATAAAGGATTTATATATAAATATATAGATTGTAAGCTCCCAGGATCAGGGCCTCCTATCCCTCTTGTATTGATCTGTATTGATCTGTATTGTCTCCCGTTATATTGTAAAGCACTGAGGACACTGTTGGCGCTATAAATCCTGTATAATAATAATATAATAAAGAAAATTTATATATAAATATAATAAAAAAAATATAATAAATACAGGATTTATATGTAAATATAATAAATAAAATATAATACAGGATTTATATGTAAATATAATAAATAAAATATAATAAATACAGGATTTATATAAAAATATAATAAATAAAATATAATACAGGATTTATATGTAAATATAATAAATAAAAAAATAATAAATACAGGATTTATATAAAAATATAATAAATAAAATATAATACAGGATTTATATGTAAATATAATAAATAAAATATAATAAATAAATTACAGGATTTAAATAAAATATAATAAATAAAATATAATACAGGATTTATATGTAAATATAATAAATAAAATATTATAAATACAGGATTTAAATAAAAATATAATAAATAAAATATAATACAGGATTTATATGTAAATATAATAAAAAAAATAATATAATAAATACAGGATTTATATGTAAATATAATAAATATTTATATGTAAATATAATAAATACAGGATTTATATAGCGCCAGGATTTATATATAAATATATAGATTGCAAGCTCCCAGGAACAGGCCCTCCTATCCCTCTTGTATTGATCTGTATTGTCTCCCTTATATTGTACAGCGCTGAGGACACTGTTGGTGCCATAAATCCTGTATAATAATAATAATAATAAATAAATAAAATGTATATATAAATATAATAAAGGAAATAGAATACAGGATTTATAGAGCGCCAGGATTTATAGAGCGCCAACAGTGTGCGCAGCGCTTTACAAAATGAAGGCAGACGTTGCGGCGACCAATTTTGGTAAAAAAAAGAGGAATCAGAGGGTCCAGCTCGTTATTTTTAAAATATAATTAGTTTTTTTCCTTTTTTTTAATAGATAAAAAAATTGCAATAAAAATAATAAATTGCAATAAAAAAAAAATAATAATCCAGTTTGTGACGTATTCCAAAACGATACATTTCTACAGAATTTCAGTTATTGTACTACAATCGATAATTGTCTAAATACAAATCTTCTAATTTGTTACATATCCCAAAGCTGTGACTTTCTAAAGAATTCTAATTATTGTAAAAAACAACAAACTGTAATTCTGATCCTGAAAGATCAGCGAGAGGCATATCAGAGAATAAAATGTAATGACTTATTAGCGGCATCGACATTTCCCAACAACATAAAACCAAATCATGATATTAGCAGCAACAAGAAGCAATTATGTCGCCATCCTGGATCTGCAAACACTTATTAGCTACAAAGTAAAAAAAAAAAAAAAAAAAAAAAAAAAAATCTACGTTTTTTTTTTTAATCACAGAGGAAGAAAAAAAAAAAAAGGAAAATGATGCAATAAAAGGATGGGATGGAAGCCGCCTCGCCGTCCGCATCAAAGAGCGTCTCGGCCGTTATTCAAATGAGACAAACGTCACCTTGTTCCCAGGAAGGCGAAGCGATCGCTCTCCCTGACTGCCGGCTCCGCACGCTCGACGCGTCCTTTAAATGCATCGCAGCTTCCCCTTCCACTCGCCACTTGCTGAGCCGCGGGATTTTTTTTTTTTTTTTTTTAGCGCTTCTGTTTTTGGTGTTTAAAAAAAAAAAAAAAAAAAAAAAAAGTCAAGGTTTAAATGACGGCGGGCTAGCTGGTGGATACGGTTTTTTTTTTTTTTTTTTTGCGCCCCGCTGCCGCGCGCTACGCCGCACAACTTGATTCCCCGCGTGCTCTGCCACTTGGCTGATTGCTGCTTTCAGATTTTCAAGGCCGTATTTGCAACCACAGAATCACTAAGTAGCTTGTAATTGCATTACATTTGCACAAGTTTTGCTGGAAAGACAACACAGCTTGAAAATGTTTTTGGGTAATATTTGAGCAGAAAAGGCAATTTATTTACTAATTACATCTTTCAGCGAGCGCGGGGAAATTAAGAAGCTGCAAGTTGCGACGGAGGGGTATCAAAATACTTGTTATGCAATAAAAACAAAGAATCTAATTTTAACAATTAGGAGCATATATTATTATTATTGTTATTTTGTTTTTTTTTTGTTTTTTATAGGCTCTGGCCCGATAACAGAAGATTCTTCATACAACCGCCAATTACCGATAGAACACAATAATTTGTCCTGTAGAGGGATATCATCATCTAATGAGGCGTCTCGCCTTCCACGAAAACAATCCCGTCATCTGGTCGCAAATAAAGTATTGCCGTTAAGTCACACGCTAGGAAATTAAAAAGCACTCATTTTTCTTTCCTTAAATTTCTGATTAATTTTTTTTTTTTCAATTCTGAAATGTAAAAACAAAAATAAATACAATTCCACATCAAAAAAAAATTTCTCAGAAAGTAAAATAATAAAATTCCCATCCAATTCTGAAATATGAAATTTTGTGAATTTTTGTTATTATTTTTTTTTTTTTTTTTTACAATTTAGAATTGGATGGAAATGTTATATTTTTTTTTATGTGACATTTTTTGATGTGAATTTTTGTTATTTTTGTTTTACAATTTAGAATTGGATGGAAATGTTAATTTTCTTTTATGTGACTTTTTTTTATGGGAATTTGTGTTATTTTTTTTTTACAATGTAGAATTGGATGGAAATGTTATTTTTTTTTATGTGACTTTTTTTGATGTGAATTTTTGTTATTTTTGTTTTACAATTTAGAATTGGATGGAAATGTTAATTTTCTTTTATGTGACTTTTTTTTTTATGGGAATTTTTGTTATTTTGTTTTTACAATTTAGAATTGGATGGAAATGTTAATGTTTTTATGTGACATTTTTTGATGTGAATTTTTTTTTTACAATGTAGAATTGGATGGAAATGTTATTTTTTGATGTGACATTTTTGATGTGAATTTTTGTTATTTTTGTTTTACAATTTAGAATTGGATGGAAATGTTAATGTTTTTATGTGACATTTTTTGATGTGAATTTTTTCTTTTTTTTACAATTTAAAATTGGATGGAATTTTTTTTTTTTTTTAAATAGTAACAAGGATCTCCTGCACTACTGAGAAGCGATAAATCAAACGTGTGGGAGCTGCAAGCACCTAATCATATACCAAGTGGAAATAATGAATAACTAAATAAAATGATGCAGCGAATGTTTGGGGGTTTTTTTTTTTTTTTTTTACATTTTAGAATTGGATGGAAATGTTAATTTTCTTTATGTGACTTTTTTTTATGGGAATTTTTGTTATTTTGTTTTTACAATTTAGAATTGGATGGAAATGTTAATGTTTTTATGTGACATTTTTTGATGTGAATTTTTTTTTTTTTACAATTTAAAATTGGATGGAAATTTTTTTTTTTTTTTTTAAATAGTAACAAGGATCTCCTGCACTACTGAGAAGCGATAAATCAAATGTGTGGGAGCTGCTAGCACCTAATCATATACCAAGTGGAAATAATGAATAACTAAATAAAATGATGCAGCGAATGTTTGTTTGTATTTTTTTTTTTTTTTACATTTTAGAATTGGATGCAAATGTTAATTTTCTTTTATGTGACTTTTTTATGGGAATTTTTGTTATTTTTCTTTTACATTTTAGAATTGGATGGAAATATTAATTTTCTTTTATGTGACTTTTTTTATGGGAATTTTTGTTATTTTTTTTTTACAATTTAGAATTGGATGGAAATGTTAATTTTTTTTAATGTGAATTTTTGTTATTTTATTTTTTACATTTTAGAATTGGATGGAAATGTTATTTTTTTTTATAATAGTAATAAGGATCTCCTGCGCTACTAAAAAGCGATAAATCAAACGTGTGGGAGCTGCTAGCACCTAATCATATACCAAGTGGAAATAATGAATAACTAAATAAAATGATGCAGCAAATGTTTGTTATTTTCTTTTTTTACATTTTAGAATTGGACAGAAATGTTGTTTTTTTATGTGACATTTTTTGATGGGAATTTTTGTTATTTTCTTTTTTTACATTTTAGAATTGAATAGAAATATTATTTTTTTACGTGACATTTGTTGATAGGAAGTTTTATTTTTTTTTATTTTACATTTTAGAATTGGATGGAAATGTTGTTTTTTTTTTATGTGAATTTTTGTTATTTTTTTTTTATAATAGTAACAAGGATCTCCTGCACTACTGAGAAGTGATAAATCAAATGTGTGGGAGCTGCAAGCACCTAATCATATACCAAGTGGAAATAATGAATAACTAAATAAAATGATGCAGCAAATGTTTGTTATTTTTTTTTATTTTACATTTTAGAATTGGATGGAAATGTTATTAATTTTTTATGTGACATTTTTTGATGTGAATTTTTGTTGTTATTTTTTTTTTTTTTACATTTTAGAATTGGATGGCAATGTTATTTTTTTTTTTTTTATGTGAAATTTTTTGATGTGAATTTTTTTTATTATTTTTTTTACATTTTAGAATTGGATGGAAATGTTATTATTTTTTTTTATAATAGTAATAAGGATCTCCTGCGCTACTAAGAAGTGATAAATCAAACGTGTGGGAGCTGCTAGCACCTAATCATATACCAAGTGGAAATAATGAATAACTAAATAAAATGATGCAGCAAATTTTGTTGTTATTTTTTTTTTTTTACATTTTAAAATTGGATGGAAATGTCTTTTTTTTTGTTTGTGAAATTTTTCTATGTTAAAAAAAAAAACAAATAAAATTCTACATCCAAAAATTCCACAGAATTCTAAAATGTGAAAATAATTTTTTTTTTTTTTTTTTTTTTTTTTACATTTTAGAATTGGATGAGAATTTTATTATTTTATTTTATGTGAATTTTTTGGATGTAGAATTTTATTTGTTGTTTTTTAACATAAAAAAATTTCACAAACAAAAAAAAGACATTTCCATCTAATTCTAAAATGTAAAAAAAAAAAAAAAAATAACAAACATTTGCTGCATCATTTTATTTAGTTATTCATTATTTCCGCTTGGTATATGATTAGGTGCTAGCAGCTCCCACACGTTTGATTTATCGCTTATTAGTAGCGCAGGAGATCCTTATTACTATTATAAAAAAAATAAAAAACATTTCCATCCAATTCTAAAATGTAAAATAAAAAAAATAACAAAAATTCACATCAAAAAAATGTCACATAAAAAAAAGCATTTCCATCTAATTCTAAAATGTAAAAAAAAAAAATAACAAAAATTCCATCAAAAAAATGTCATGTAAAAAAAATAACAACATTTCCATCCAATTCTAAATTGTAAAAAAAAAAATAACAAAAATTCCCATCAAAAAATGTCATGTAAAAAAATAATAACATTTCCATCCAATTCTAAATTGTAAAAAAAATAATAACAAAAATTCACATCAAAAAATGTCACAAAAAAAAATAACATTTTTTTCCATCCAATTCTAAAATGTAAAAAAAAAAATAATAAGTAAATAATATTTCCCATAAAAAATGTTCACCTAAAAAAAAAAAACATTTCCATCCAATGGGCAGCACAGTGGCTAAATGGTTAGCACTTCCGCCTGGCAGTACTCGGGTCGTTGGTTCAAATCCCAACCATGGCTCAACCTGCCTGGAGTTTGCATGTTCTCCCTGTGCCTGTGTGGGTTTCCTCTGGGTACTCCGGTTTCCTCCCACACTCCAAAGACATCCTGGGATGTTAACTGGCTCCTGTCTAAATTGTCCCTAATATGTGTATGTATGGATGGGAGTTCAGGGACCTTAGATTGTACGCCCCTTGGGGGCGGGGCCTGATGTGAATGTATGGATGTGTGTAGGGACCTTAGATTGTACGCTCCTCGGGGGCGGGGCCTGATGTGAATGTATGGATGTGTGTTAGGGACCTTAGATTGTACGCTCCTCGGGGGCGGGGACTGATGTGAATGTACAATATATATGTAAAGTGCTGCGTAAATTGACGGCGCTATATAAGTACCTGAAACAAATAAATAAATAATTCTAAAAAAATAGATAAATAACATTTCCCATAAAAAAATGTTCACATACAAAAAAAAAAAAATCATTTCCATCCAAATCTAAAATATTAAAAAAAAATAATAATAACAAAACTGCACATCAAAAAATGTCTCATAAAAAAAAAAATTCCAACCAATTCTACCATATAAAAAAAAAAAAAATAATAATAATAATTAAATTTTCATATCAAAAAATGTTCACATTAAAAAAAAAAAAAAAACATTTCCATCCAATCTAAAATGTGAAAAAAAATAATAATAACAAAACTGCACATCAAAAAATGTCTCATAAAAAAAAAAATTCCAACCAATTCTACCATATAAAAAAAAAAAAAAATAATAATAATAATTAAATTTTCATATCAAAAAATGTTCACATTAAAAAAAAAAAAAAACATTTCCATCCAATTCTAAAATGTGAAAAAAAATAATAATAACAAAACTGCACATCAAAAAATGTCTCATAAAAAAAAAAATTCCAACCAATTCTACCATATAAAAAAAAAAAAAAAATAATAATAATTAAATTTTCATATCAAAAAATGTTCACATTAAAAAAAAAAAAAACATTTCCATCCAATTCTAAAATGTGAAAAAAACATCACATTAGAAAAATAATAAAATTTCCATCACATTTTAAAATTTCAAAAGATAATAATACAATTTTACCATCTATATACGTAAAGCGCGGCGTGAATTGACCGCCATACAAGTACCTGAAATAAATGAAAGAAATAAATCTAATCCAATAAAAATGTTAGGATTAATTAAAAAAGAAAAAAAAAAAGCATGAAAAAGTAACTAATGTTTAAATATCAGATGAATCTTTGTTTTAAATATTTAAATATTATTATTATTATTATTATTATTATTATTATTATTATTAAAAAATTAAAAATAATTTGGCGATTGCAGAAAATTCAACACATTTACTTGGCAGAATTTGTAGGTATTTTTTTTTTCCAGAGCAAAAAAGTAATTTGATTTTTTTTTTTTTTACTCTTTAGAAAAAAGAGCCACTGCAGAAAGGGCGGCTGTTTTCTGTGCTGGAGGAAGGTTCTCCCCGCACGCGCAGTTGGCTGCCGAGTGCATCAGCGACCTTAAAGGGGAAGCGCGCGGTATATAACGCTCGGTGGTTCTGGTCATCGCCGGGTCCAAGCAGATCCTTCGTTGGCTCCCTGACAAGGCGGCTAATTGCTGCCACAACTCACCAGTGGGAGCCGCTGTCAGTGACAGGATCTTGGCGTTGTTACCGCCCCCACAAACTGGAAGGACGGGACTGCCGGGGGATCCGCGGAATTGCGCACTTCTCCAAACCAACGGAAACCCTCGAAGACCAACAGATCCACTCGCAGCCAATCACGCAGAAATCGGTCTTTTGTCAAATATTTGTTTTCAGGATAATCCGGAATAAATGAAGGAGATCGCCGGACGCCAAAAAATCAGAGAAGACATAAAAAAAAAAAAAAAAAAAAAAAATTTCTGAACTCTCAGATTCACTCGCGGATTGCAGGGCCAGCAAATCTACTCATCCAGTCCCACATCTGCCGGTGTGTGTGTATAGAATAGGTTTTCATTGGTTACAAAAAAAAAAAATGACAAAAAGAGCGCCAGAAAAAGAGCGCGAGAAAAAGAGCGCAAGCGAAGCGCGAGAAAAGAGCGCGAAAAAAAGAGCGCCAGAAAAAGAGCACGAAAAAGAGCGCCAGAAAAAGAGCACGAGAAAAAGAGCGCAAGAAAAAGAGCGCAAGAAAAAAACAGTGCAAGAAAAAGAGCGCAAGAAAAACAGCTCGAGAAAAAGAGCACGAGAAAAAGAGCGCAAGAAAAAGAGCGCAAGAAAAAGAGCGCAAAAAAGAGAGCGCAAGAAAAAGAGCGCAAGAAAAAGAGCGCAAGAAAAAGAGCGCAAAAAAGAGAGCGCAAGAAAAAGAGCGCAAGAAAAAGAGCGCGCAAGAAAAAGAGCGCAAGAATAAAACAGCGCAAGAAAAAGAGCGCAAGAAAAACAGCGCAAGAAAAAGCACAAGAAAAAGAGCGCGAGAAAAAACAGCGCAAGAAAATCAGCGCGAGAGAAACAGTGCAGTGCAGCGGATGGCCCCGCGGGGCCCGTCTTCTCTAAGGGGGGGATTTACTAAAGCCTGAGCACTCCGCGGGGGCGGGCACACAGAGCTCAGGAAATGGGGCGGGGCTTCACTTTACAAAGAATACCCAATCGCATGCGAGGAATAATTTAACAAACAGCCTTTTTTCTTGCACCTGATTGGATGACGGAGTCCTGGGAGAAGATTGGCCCCGCGGGGCCCGACGCTGCGCTGAGCGACGGTTTTCCTTGCGCTGGTTTTGTACATTTTTTTCTGTTATTTTTGCGTTTTGTAACAAATAAAAAACATAATAAAAGTCTATTTAGGAAATCAACCCCCAGATCTTCCCGCCCCCCAATTCTGCAACACGCCCCCTCACCTCGTGAAGACCCATGTGACCCCCTCACCTCGTGAAGACCCCTGTGACCCCCTCACCTCGTGAAGACCCCTGTGACCCCTCACCTCGTGTAGACCCATGTGACCCCCTCACCTCGTGAAGACCCCTGTGACCCCCTCACCTCGTGAAGACCCCTGTGACCCCCTCACCTCGTGTAGACCCATGTGACCCCCTCACCTCGTGTAGACCCATGTGACCCCCTCACCTCGTGAAGACCCCTGTGACCCCCTCACCTCGTGAAGACCCCTGTGACCCCCTCACCTCGTGAAGACCCCTGTGACCCCTCACCTCGTGTAGACCCCTGTGACCCCCTCACCTCGTGAAGACCCCTGTGACCCCCTCACCTCGTGAAGACCCCTGTGACCCCCTCACCTCGTGTAGACCCATGTGACCCCCTCACCTCGTGTAGACCCATGTGACCCCCTCACCTCGTGAAGACCCCTGTGACCCCCTCACCTCGTGAAGACCCCTGTGACCCCCTCACCTCGTGTAGACCCATGTGACCCCCTCACCTCGTGAAGACCCCTGTGACCCCCTCACCTCGTGAAGACCCATGTGACCCCCTCACCTCGTGAAGATCTATGTGGCCCCCTCACCTCGTGAAGATCTATGTGGCCCCCTCACCTCATGAAGACCCCTGTAACCCCCTCACCTCGTGTAGACCCATGTGACCCCTCACCTCTTGTAGACCCATGTGACCCCCTCACCTCGTGAAGATCTATGTGGCCCCCTCACCTCGTGAAGATCTATGTGGCCCCCTCACCTCATGAAGACCCCTGTGACCCCCTCACCTCTTGAAGATCTATGTGGCCCCCTCACCTCATGAAGACCCCTGTGACCCCCTCACCTCGTGAAGATCTATGTGGCCCCCTCACCTCATGAAGACCCATGTGACCCCCTCACCTCGTGTAGACCCATGTGACCCCTCACCTCGTGAAGATCTATGTGGCCCCCTCACCTCATGAAGACCCCTGTGACCCCCTCACCTCTTGAAGATCTATGTGGCCCCCTCACCTCATGAAGACCCCTGTGACCCCCTCACCTCGTGAAGATCTATGTGGCCCCCTCACCTCATGAAGACCCATGTGACCCCCTCACCTCGTGTAGACCCATGTGACCCCTCACCTCGTGAAGATCTATGTGGCCCCCTCACCTCATGAAGACCCCTGTGACCCCCTCACCTCGTGAAGACCCATGTGACCCCTCACCTCGTGAAGATCTATGTGGCCCCCTCACCTCATGAAGACCCATTTGACCCCCTCACCTCGTGAAGACTCATTTGACCCCTTCACCTCATGAGGATGTGCGGAAAGAACGCAGCCGCCACGCATGCACAGTGTGAACCTCGCCTTAGAGGTGGCCCCAGACCCGTGCCAGCTGTCAGGGTGCCCCCTCCCCCCTCTGATAGTGTGTCAGTGCTGACTGGACCTCAGAAGAAAAAGGGGGCCCACCCTGAAAAAGCCCACCCCCTACAGGTGCCACAGACGGAGCGCGCACCCACGTCACATGTAGGTTGTTCATTTACATTGGCTGCCCTATGTGCCACAAACGCGGACAAAAAAAGTCCCCGCCCCCTTTCTTCCAAAATCACGCCGCACCGAACCGCAAGATGCAAAAAATGCGCAGGTTAGCGGGGAGTATGGGGGGGATGTATGGTGGGGAGTATGGGGGGGTGTATGGTGGGGTGTATGGGGGGGTGTATGGGGGGGTGTATGGTGGGGGGGTACACAATCAACAGCAACGCCATGCGTTTGCTAAAAGGAGCGCGTTTCTGGGCCCACATCCCGCACACGAGCCCGGGGCCCCTTCACACCTCTGCAGTTTGCGGTCGATCCGTTTCTGCGGTGCGTTTTGCATTTTTTATGTATTTTTGCAGCCTTTTTCTTCAACTTGTTGCTGGGCAGAATAAAACGCAAAAAGCATCAAAAATGCATCAAAAACGCACTCCATGCATTTCTGCAGCGCCACCAGAACTCCAGGCAGAACCGGATCAGGAGACCAGAACCCGGCGCCACCCAGAACTTCGGGCAGAATGTGGTCAGGAGACCAGAGCCCGGCGCCACCAGAACTCCAGGCAGAACCGGGTCAGGAGACCAGAGCCCGGCGCCACCAGAACTCCAGGCAGAACCGGGTCAGGAGACCAGAGCCAGGCGCCACCAGAACTCCAGGCAGAACCCGATCAGGAGATCAGAACCCGGCGCTACCAGAACTTTGGGCAGAACGGGGTCAGGAGACCAGAGCCCGGCACCACCAGAACTCCGGGAAGAACGGGGTCAGGAGACCAGAGCCCAGTACCACCAGAACTGCAGGCAGAACCGGGTCAGGAGGCCAGAGCCCGACACCACCAGAACTCCAGGCAGAACAGGATCAGGAGACCAGAACCCGGCACCACCAGAACTTCGGGCAGAATGTGGTCAGGAGACCAGAGCCCGGCGCCACCAGAACTCCAGGCAGAACCGGGTCAGGAGACCAGAGCCAGGCGCCACCAGAACTCCAGGCAGAACCCGATCAGGAGATCAGAACCCGGCGCTACCAGAACTTTGGGCAGAACGGGGTCAGGAGACCAGAGCCCGGCACCACCAGAACTCCGGGAAGAACGGGCTCAGGAGACCAGAGCCCAGCACCACCAGAACTGCAGGCAGAACTGGGTCAGGAGGCCAGAGCCTGACACCACCAGAACTCCAGGCAGAACCGGATCAGGAGACCAGAACCCGGCGCCACCAGAACTCCGGGCAGAACGGGGTCAGGAGACCAGAGCCCGGCACCACCAGAACTCCAGGTTGAACCGGGTCAGGAGACCAGAGCCCGGCACCACCAGAACTCCGGGCTGAACCGGGTCAGGAGACCAGAGCCCGGCACCACCAGAACTCCAGGCAGAACAGGGTCAGGAGACCAGAACCCGGCGCCACCAGAACTCCAGGCAGAACGGGGTCAGGAGACCAGAGCCCGGCACCACCAGAACTCCAGGCAGAACCGGGTCAGGAGACCAGAGCCCGGCACCACCAGAACTCCAGGCAGAACCGGGTCAGGAGACCAGAGCCCGGCACCACCAGAACTCCGGGAAGAACGGGGTCAGGAGACCAGAGCCCAGCACCACCAGAACTCCAGGCAGAACCGGGTCAGGAGACCAGAGCCCGGCACCACCAGAACTCCAGGCAGAACCGGATCAGGAGACCAGAACCCAGCTCCACCAGAACTCCAGGCAGAACCGGGTCAGGAGACCAGAGCCCGGCACCACCAGAACTCCAGGCAGAACCGGGTCAGGAGACCAGAGCCCGGCACCACCAGAACTCCAGGCAGAACCGGGTCAGGAGACCAGAGCCCGGCACCACCAGAACTCCAGGCAGAACCGGGTCAGGAGACCAGAGCCCGGCACCACCAGAACTCCGGGAAGAACGGGGTCAGGAGACCAGAGCCCAGCACCACCAGAACTCCAGGCAAAACCGGGTCAGGAGACCAGAGCCATGCACCACCAGAACTCCAGGCAGAACCGGATCAGGAGACCAGAACCCAGCTCCACCAGAACTCCAGGCAGAACCGGGTCAGGAGACCAGAGCCCGGCACCACCAGAACTCCAGGCAGAATCGGGTCAGGAGACCAGAGCCCGGCACCACCAGAACTCCAGGCAGAACCGGGTCAGGAGACCAGAGCCCGGCACCACCAGAACTCCAGGCAGAACCGGGGAGCTGAACATGATTAGGATTCGGGACACTCAGCATTCAATCAGAGGAGGAATGATCGGAATCCGAACGCGGATTATCACCAACATTCCTGTGCTAATACAAGCCAGCTCCATCCCCACATACCTGCAACCCGCCCGGCGCGCAGCATTGTGCGCCGCACCCCCGCACCGGATTCCCTCCATTCTTTTATGTATTGTTGCAGAATCAAGATTAGGAGGGCTCTGCGTCTTCCCGAGCCGGACCACAATCACCGCCCAAAAATGGCAACAAAATTCAAGCTTTTCTTTTTTTATTGCGTTTGCTTCTTTAATTTTTAAATTCTAAAACTGCAATCTCTGCCGAATATAATTCTGCACACAAAAAAAATAAAATAAATATATTATTATACAGTATTTATTATACATATATATATATTATTATTATTATTATTTATTTATTTTTACTATTTACACACATATATATATATATAGAGAGAGAGAGAGAGAGAGGGCAGCACAGCGGCTGAGTGGTCAGCACTTCTGCCTGGCAGTACTCGGGTCGTCGGTTCAAATCCCAACCACGGCACCTCCTGCCTGGAGTTTGCATGTTCTCCCTGTGCCTGCGTGGGTTTCCTCCGGGTACTCCAGTTTCCTCCCACCCTCCAAAGACATGCTGGGAGGTGAATTGGCTCCTGTCTAAATTGTCCCTAGTATGTGTATGTATGAATGTGAGTTAGGGACCTTAGATTGTACGCTCCTCGGGGGCGGGGACTGATGTGAATGTATGAATGTGAGTTAGGGACCTTAGATTGTACGCTCCTCGGGGGCGGGGACTGATGTGAATTCACAATATATATGTAAAGCGCGGAGTACATTGACAGCGCTATATAAGTACCTGAAATAGATAAATAATTAAATATATATATAAAAAAAAATTTTTTTAATTATTTATTTACTATTTATACACACACATATATATATATGTAATTAGCCATTAAGAAAAACAAAAAAAAAAATCAAAAATCAGAAAAGTTTAGCTTCTACTAAACAAATGCTATTTGATCAGTTTTTGGAATATTTTTATTTTTATATATATATTTTTTTACAATAACAATAATGGTGATAATTAAATAACTTAGACCTGTTATAGCCTGGAGTTGCCCCAAAATTGTATTTTCTGTTTTTGTATTTTTTATATTTTTTTTTATTTTTGCAATAACAATAATGGCGTAAAGGTGATCATAAAATTACTTGGACCCGCGATAACCCGGAGTTGCCCCAAAAATTTGCTCCCCCATTTCTGATGTTCCTCAACCCACAATGAGCCAATCGGCTTCTGTGATACCAATGTTATTTGGTCAGAATTTTCTGGCTGTTTTTGTAATTTTTTTATTTTTTTTAGTATTTTTGCACCAACAATGACGGCATAATGGCGATCATTAATTTGGATCTGTTATAACCTGGAGTTGCCCCAAAAATGTGCCCAGCTATTTCTGATGTTCCTCACCCCAAAATGAACCAATCGGCTTCTGCCGAACAGATGTTATTTGATCAAAACATTTTTTGGGTTTTTTTTTTTCCCCAACAATAATGGCATAAAGGTGAAAATAAAATAACTTGGACCTTTTATAACCAGAGTTACCCCAAAAATGTGCTCAGCTGTTTCTGGTGTTCCTCAACCCACAATGAACCAATCGGCTTCTGCTATACAAAATGCTATTTGGTCAGAATATTTTTTCAGTTTTTGTAACATTTTTATTTTTTTTTAGTATTTTTGCACCAACAATGACGGCATATTGGCGATAATCAATTTGGATCTGTTGTAACTCAGGAGTTGCCCCAAAATTTTGCTCAGCCATTTATGACGTCCCCCAACCCACAATGAGCCAATCGGCTTCCGCAAAACAGATGTTATTTGGTCAGAATTTTTTTTGTAATATTTTTATTTTATTTTTATCTTTTTTCCAGTAACAATAATGGTGATAATTAAATAATTTGGACCCGACCGTAACCCAGAGTTACCCCATAAAATTTGCTCAGCCATTTATGACGTCCCCCAACCCACAATGAACCAATCGGCTTCTGCAAAACAGATGTTAATCGGTCAGGATTTTTTAAATGCTTTTGTAACATTTTTATTCATTTATTTTTTTTACGATAATCGTATAATGGTGATAAAAAAATAATTTGGACCCGACGTAACCCAGAGTTACCCCAAAAATCTGCTCAGCCATTTATGACGTTCCTGAACCCTCAATGTACCAATCGGCTTCTGCAAAACAGATGTTATTTAGTCAGATTTTTTATTTTTTATTTTTTTTTATCTTTTTCCAGTAACAATAATGGTGATAATTAAATAATTTGGACCCGACGTAACCCAGAGTTACCCCAAAAATCTGCTCAGCCATTTATGACGTTCCCCCTGAACCCTCAATGAACCAATCGGCTTCCACAAAACAGATATTATTTGGTCAGAATTTTTTTTAAATATTTTTATTTTTTTTTTTTTTCTTTTTCCAGTAACAATAATGGTGATAATTAAATAATTTGGACCCGACGTAACCCAGAGTTACCCCATAAAATCTGCTCAGCCATTTATGACGTTCCCCAACCCTCAATGAACCAATCGGCTTTCGCAAAACAGATGTTATTTGGTCAGAATTTTTTGTAATATTTTTTATTTTTTTTTATCTTTTTCCAGTAACAATAATGGTGATAATTAAATAATTTGGACCTGAAGTAACCCAGATTTACCCCAAAAATCTGCTCAGGCATTTATGACGTTCCCCCACCCTCAATGTACCAATCGGCTTCTGCAAAACAGATGTTATTTAGTCAGATTTTTTTTTGTATTTTTTATTTTTTTTTTATCTTTTTCCAGTAACAATAATGGTGATAATTAAATAATTTGGACCCGACGTAACCCAGAGTTACCCCAAAAATTGCTCAGCCATTTATGACCATTTATGATTCCTGAACCCTCAATGAACCAATCGGCTTCCACAAAACAGATATTATTTGGTCAGAATTTTTTTTGTAATATTTTTTTTTTTTTTTTTTTTTTTTTTTTCCAGTAACAATAATGGTGATAAATTAAATAATTTGGACCCGACGTAACCCAGAGTTACCCCATAAAATTTGCTCAGCCATTTATGACGTCCCCCAACCCTCAATGTACCAATCGGCTTCTGCAAAACAGATGTTAATCGGTCAGGATTTTTTAAATGCTTTTGTAACATTTTTTTTTTTTTTTTTTTTTTTTTTTACGATAATAAATGGTGATAATTAAATAATTTGGACCCGACGTAACCCAGAGTTACCCCAAAATTTGCTCAGCCATTTATGACGTTCCCCAACCCTCAATGTACCAATCAGCTTCTGCAAAACAGATGTTATTTAGTCAGATTTTTTATTTTTTTTTTTTTTTTATCTTTTTTTTTTCGTAACAATAATAATGGTGATAATTAAATAATTTGGACCTGAAGTAACCCAGAGTTACCCCAAAAATTTGCTCAGCCATTTATGACGTCCCCCACCCTCAATGTACCAATCGGCTTCTGCAAAACAGATGTTATTTAGTCAGAATTTTTTTTTGTAATATTTTTTTTTTTTTTTTCCTTTTCCAGTAACAATAATGGTGATAACTAAATAATTTGGACCTGACCGTAACCCGAGTTACCCCATAAAATTTGCTCAGCCATTTATGACGTCCCCCAACCCACAATGAACCAATCGGCTTCTGCAAAACAGATGTTAATCGGTCAGGATTTTTTAAATGCTTTTGTAACATTTTTTTTTTTTGTATTTTTTTATTTTTTTTTTTTTTCGATAATCGTATAATGGTGATAAAAAATAATTTGGACCCGACGTAACCCAGAGTTACCCCATAAAATTTGCTCAGCCATTTATGACGTTCCCCAACCCACAATGTTTTGTACCAATCGGCTTCCGCAAAACAGATATTATTTATGGTCAGAATTTTTTTGTAATATTTTTATTTTTTATTTTTATCTTTTTCCAGTAACAATAATGGTGATAATTAAATAATTTGGACCTGAAGTAACCCAGAGTTACCCCAAAAATTTGCTCAGCCATTTATGACGTTCCCCCAACCCTCAATGTAACCAATCGGCTTCTGCAAAACAGATATTATTTAGTCAGAATTTTTTTTGTAATATTTTTATTTTTTTTTTTTTTTTTTTTTCCAGTAACAATAATGGTGATAACTAAATAATTTGGACCCGACGTAACCCGGAGTTACCAATTGGCTTATGCAAAACAGATGTTATTTGGTCAGAATTTTTGTGTAATATTTTTTTAAATTTTATTTTTTTTTTTTTTTGCAATAACAAAATTAAATAATTTGGACCCGACGTAACCAGCAGAGTTACCCCAATCGGCTTCTGCAAAACAGATCAGGATGCTCAGCCATTTATGTGTTCCTGAACCCTCAATGAACCAATCGGCTTCCACAAAACAGATGCTATTTGGTCAGAATTTTTTTGTAATATTTTTAAATTTATTTTTATCTTTTTCCAATAATAATAATGGTGATAATTACATAATTTGGACCTGAAGTAACCCAGAATTACCCCAAAAATTTGCTCAGCCATTTATGACGTCCCCCAACCCTCAATGTACCAATCGGCTTCTGTAAAACAGATGTTATTTAGTCAGAATTTGTTTGTAATATTTTAATTTTATTTTTATTTTTTTGCAATAACAAAATTAAATAATTTGGAGCCGACGTAACCCAGAGTTACCCCATAAAATTTGCTCAGCCATTTATGACGTCCCCCAACCCACAACGAACCAATCGGCTTCCACAAAAACAGATGCTATTTGATCAGAATTTTTCAATCTGTTTTTGTAATATTTTTATTTTATTTTTTATTTTTTTTTTTTTATTTTTTTGCAATAACAATAATGGTGATAATTAAATAATTTTGGACCCGTTGTAACGTAGAGTCGCCTAAAAAATTCGTTCAGCCATTTACGATATTCCTCAACCCACAACGAACAATCGGCGGCGAGGATTTTTCACGCATTTTGGGAAACGCCAGGATTAACCTTTCAAAAAAAAAACAAACCCCTTCTTCCGATGGCCGATTCGTGGCCGCGTCTGCAGAAAGTCTGGAGAATAGTCATTAGTCTAAACATCACTCTCATTACCGGCGGCGGAAGCCGCGTGCATGTTTTGCTCCTGCGTGTTTTATGTTTTATACACTCGGAACGCACAAAAAAAAAAATCGCAGAAACCTAAATGTAATAGCGGACGCGCGGAACATCAAAGCGGCGAATGGCGGCCCTTATTATTTCATATCAGCTTTGACTTTTAAAGACTTAATAAAGTGCGGCGGCGGCGGCAGAAGCGGCTCTATTTATATCAGCCGTATCAATGAAAATAATGATGGCGCCTTCATGTTCCCGCGTCTAATGACTGAACCATTTTCTGATTTAACGGGATGAGCTGTTTGGAAATGCCGCCGCAAATCCCACATCACAGGCGAGATCAGATGAGTCGCGGCGCTCATTGTCCGCCGCACCGCCACCTGATCATTCGGGTTCAGGGAAAAAAAAAAAAAAAAACCTTTAACCCGCCGTGGACAGAAGGCTCACAGCGCAGAGACACCAAAAGTTTTTGGGTTCAAATCCGATCCTCCGAAGGTCATTCGGACCACCATGACGTCCGGTACGCGACGCCGCGCCCACTGCGGACATTACATGCGAGAATGATCCGACCGCCCTCAGGATTCCCCACCCAAAGCCCACTACGTGAGCATGGTCACAGAACGTGGCGCTGACCACGGACTGGGCTGAGCATCCGCAGCGCTGACCACAGACTGGACTGAGCATGTGTGGCGCTGACCACAGACTGGGCTGAAAATGTGCGGCACTGACCACAGACTGGGCTGAAAATGTGCGGCACTGACCACAGACTGGGCTGAAAATGTGCGGCACTGACCACAGACTGGGCTGAGCATGTGCGGCACTGACCACAGACTGGGCTGACCATGGCGCGATGCTGACCACAGACTGGGCTGAACATGGTGGTGCCGCGCTGACCACAGACTGGGCTGAACATGGTGCAGTGCTGACCACAGACCGGGCTGAACACGGTGCGGCGCTGACCACAGACTGGGCTGAGCATGGCACGATGCTGACCACAGACGGGGCTGAACACGGTGCAGTGCTGACCACAGACCGGGCTGAACACGGTGCGGCGCTGACCACAGACTGGGCTGAGCATGGCACGATGCTGACCACAGACGGGGCTGAACACGGTGCAGTGCTGACCACAGACCGGGCTGAACACGGTGCGGCGCTGACCACAGACTGGGCTGAGCATGGTGCGGCGCTGACCACAGACAGGGCTGAGCATGGTGCGGCGCTGACCACAGACAGGGCTGAGCATGGTGCGGCGCTGACCACAGACAGGGCTAAGCATGGTGCGGCGCTGACCACAGACAGGGCTGAGCATGGTGCGGCGCTGACCACAGACAGGGCTGAGCATGGTGCGGCGCTGACCACAGACAGGGCTAAGCATGGTGCGGCGCACCTTCATCTGGACTGAGCCATGACAATCACCCCGGAATGTTCTGTATATTAAATCTGCTTATGACGCCAAACATCCAAAATTTACGACGGGAAGGCGGAGACCCCGAGGGACGAAACACACAGGGGCCCAGACGCGGGTCTGACACTTTTTACAAAATTTATTTGGCAGAAGAGATTAAAAAAAAAAGAACCGTGGGGCGGGGGGGGGGTGGACATTAGAGCGTAAGCTCCTCTGGTACAGAGACTGATGTGACTGTGGGGGAGGACATCAGAGTGTAAGCTCTTCTGCTACAGAGACTGATGTGATTGTGGGGGAGGGGACATTAGAGTGTAAGCTCCTTTGACACAGGGACAGTGGGGGACATTAGAGTGTCAGCTGCTCTGGGCTCTATATTCCATATATCAGTGTGGGTCTCTCTGGGCCCCGGGCCCCCCCATCTTTAATGGGAACATTTTATTGAGCGGTGACCTCAGAAAACATCTAAATGAACATTCAATATTTATTTATTAATTTCCATGTGGGCGAATTGCGCACATTCCGGCAGTGGAAGGAGATCGGCGCGATGTCTCAGTCCGGGGTGAATTATTTATGAGGTGTGTATGAATCTCATTAGTATGTGTGTGTTTTTCTGCGCGTTGCCACGACCGCGGATCTTGCTGGTAACAATATTAGCAGTGGTAATGGTGGCTGCGGGCACCGAGGAGTTAACCGGATTAGTAAAGCGCAGCAGCAAACGCAGAAGGGAAAGGCGGGTATCCTGCGTCAGACGCTCGCCGCGCTCGGGGATTTCACCATGGTCTGGAATGGATTGATCTGTCGTGTGAACGCTCCGGTCTGGGAGGCGGCAGAGATTGCGCTCACTCCTACGGATAATTGGCGTTGCGTTCAACCGCCAGATCCAGGACTCCCAGCAGTCACACAATACAGAGAGGCTTCATTAATTACGTCTGGGAATAAAAATCTGAAATCTGCTAATTAATTAAAAACACAGAAATATTTAAATAAAGGCCGACTTGTAGTACGCAGAGAGCGAATAATTAAACGCAGCCCGGCCGCACGGCGTGAAAACCAAACGCGGCTCTCCCTCCAGCCGCTCTATTTGTCTAACAATTACCTCCTTGTTTGGCCTCATTCATATCGCCCGTTTTATGAGGAAAGGCAACGCAAGCGCGTTTATTCACCGCAGACTCCGCCCTTTTCTTCTGTTTTATATGAAAAATAACAAAATCTTAGTTATGAAATTATTCATCATTTTCCTGCAGAGAACGTTCATTGACCCCAAAATGTGGAGATCGATCTGAACGAAAGACCTCGATCAACTCAGAGAAAGTATACTGGAGAGAGACAATCCGGCCCAGCCAATCAGATTCCAGATTACCCGACACATACTACATAAAAGAAAATGCTTTTGTTCTTTAATCCCACCTACAGTAAAACACGCTGACCCCCGGCCTTTGACCTGACCTCTGACCCCGACCCTAACCCAGACCAAGATCCAACCCAGATCACACTATTCTTTTTCATTATAACTTTTCTTTCTTTACACTTCTGTCCTCACACATGTCTTGTATTATATACTATATCCTGTATGTATACAATGTATTATATGATATATCCTGTATGTATACAATGTATTATATGATATATCCTGGATGTATACAATGTATTATATAATGTGTCCTGTATGTATACAATGTATTATATAATATATCCCGGTTGTATACAATGTATTATATAATATATCCCGGATGTATACAATGTATTATATAATGTGTCCTGTATGTATACAATGTATTATATAATATATCCCGGTTGTATACAATGTATTATATAATGTGTCCCGGATGTATACAATGTATTATATGATATATCCTGGATGTATACAATGTATTATATGATATATCCTGTATGTATACACAATGTATGATATAATATATCCTGTATGTATACAATGTATTATATTATATTATCCCGGATGTATACAATGTATTATATGATATATCCTGTATGTATACAATGTATTATATAATATATCCTGTATGTATACAATGTATTATATAATATATCCCGGATGTATACAATGTATTATATAATATATCCCGGATGTATACAATGTATTATATAATGTGTCCCGGATGTATACAATGTATTATATAATGTGTCCCGGATGTATACAATGTATTATATAATATATCCCGGATGTATACAATGTATTATATGATATATCCCGGATGTATACAATGTATTATATAATGTGTCCTGTATGTATACAATGTATGATATAATGTATCCTGTATGTATACAATGTATGATATAATGTGTCCTGTATGTATACAATGTATGATATAATGTGTCCTGTATGTATACAATGTATTATATAATGTGTCCTGTATGTATACAATGTATTATATAATGTATCCTGTATGTATACAATGTATGATATAATGTGTCCTGTATGTATACAATGTATTATATAATGTGTCCTGTATGTATACAATGTATTATATAATATATCCCGGATGTATACAATGTATTATATATATATCCTGTATGTATACAATGTATTATATAATATATCCCGGATGTATACAATGTATTATATAATATATCCTGTATGTATACAATGTATTATATATGTATATATGATATAATGTGTCCCTGGATGTATACAATGTATTATATGATATATCCCGGATGTATACAATGTATTATATAATGTGTCCTGTATGTATACAATGTATGATATAATATATCCCGTATGTATACAATGTATTATATAATATATCCCGGATGTATACAATGTATTATATAATATATCCTGGATGTATACAATGTATTATATAATGTGTCCTGTATGTATACAATGTATTATATAATATATCCTGTATGTATACAATGTATTATATAATATATCCTGTATGTATACAATGTATTATATAATATATCCCGGATGTATACAATGTATTATATAATGTGTCCTGTATGTATACAATGTATGATATAATGTGTCCTGTATGTATACAATGTATTATATGATATATCCCGGATGTATACAATGTATTATATAATGTGTCCTGTATGTATACAATGTATTATATAATATATCCCGGATGTATACAATGTATTATACAATATATCCCGGATGTATACAATGTATTATATAATATATCCTGGATGTATACAATGTATGATATAATATATCCCGGATGTATACAATGTATTATATAATATATCCTGGATGTATACAATGTATTATATGATATATCCCGGATGTATACAATGTATTATATAATGTGTCCCGGATGTATACAATGTATTATATAATATATCCCGGATGTATACAATGTATTATACAATATATCCCGGATGTATACAATGTATTATATAATATATCCTGGATGTATACAATGTATTATATAATATATCCTGTATGTATACAATGTATTATATAATGGATCCTGTATGTATACAATGTATTATATAATGGATCCTGTATGTATACAATGTATGATATAATGGATCCTGTATGTATACAATGTATGATATAATGTGTCCTGTATGTATACAATGTATTATATAATATATCCCGGATGTATACAATGTATGATATAATGGATCCTGTATGTATACAATGTATGATATAATGGATCCTGTATGTATACAATGTATTATATAATATATCCCGGATGTATACAATGTATGATATAATGGATCCTGTATGTATACAATGTATGATATAATGGATCCTGTATGTATACAATGTATTATATAATATATCCCGGATGTATACAATGTATTATATAATGGATATCGTGTATGTATACAATGTATTATATAAATGTGTCCTGTATGTATACAATGTATTATATAATATATCCCGGATGTATACAATGTATTATATAATGGATCCTGTATGTATACAATGTATTATATAATGTGTCCTGGATGTATACAATGTATTATATAATGTGTCCTGTATGTATACAATGTATTATATAATATATCCTGTATGTATACAATGTATTATATAATGTGTCCTGTATGTATACAATGTATTATATAATGTGTCCTGTATGTATACAATGTATTATATAATGTGTCCTGTATGTATACAATGTATTATATAATATATCCTGTATGTATACAATGTATTATATAATGGATCCTGTATGTATACAATGTATGATATAATGTGTCCTGTATGTATACAATGTATGATATAATGGATCCTGTATGTATACAATGTATTATATAATGGATCCTGTATGTATACAATGTATTATATAATGTGTCCTGTATGTATACAATGTATGATATAATGTGTCCTGTATGTATACAATGTATTATATAATGTGTCCTGTATGTATACAATGTATTATATAATGTGTCCCGGATGTATACAATGTATGATATAATGGATCCTGTATGTATACAATGTATTATATAATGGATCCTGTATGTATACAATGTATTATATAACGTGTCCTGTATGTATACAATGTATGATATAATGGATCCTGTATGTATACAATGTATTATATAATGGATCCTGTATGTATACAATGTATTATATAATGGATCCTGTATGTATACAATGTATTATATAATGGATCCTGTATGTATACAATGTATTATATAATGGATCCTGTATGTATACAATGTATTATATAATGGATCCTGTATGTATACAATGTATTATATAATGGATCCTGTATGTATACAATGTATTATATAATATATCCCGGATGTATACAATGTATGATATAATGTGTCCTGTATGTGTACAATGTATTATATAATGGATCCTGTATGTATACAATGTATTATATAAATGGATTCTGGATATATACAATGTATCTTTTTCTACATTCCAGAGGAGAAAGCAGCACAGGGGTGGGCTGTACAGTGCCATCACTGTGATAGCCAATCAGAGAACATCACTGCGATCAGGTGATTGGGAACCTCCCATTTTCTGATCATTTGGAGTCATCCCCGACGGTTACATTTTACAGGACAAATTTTTGGAGGTCCATCCCCTTGTCCTCCGAGAAACATCATGAAGATGAAACTTCTCTTCCATGGAAGAAATCCACAAACTGAGATGAGAAATGAATCTGATTCGTCCAGCAGATCATGATGAGCGGTGAAGGACTCCTCCTCCTCCCCCCTCCCCTCCTCCTCCTCCCCCTCCTCCTCCCCCCTCCTCCTCAATGACCTCCATTCATTTGGGAAAAACATTATTAAAAGGAAGTAAAGAATGTCACAAGTGCAGAAATACGGCTACAATCACCTCAAGCTAAAAGGAAATAAAAAATCAAAATCCATTTCTTGGCTGGTGACGGCTTTCCATCGTTCCCGATGACTCCTCCCCAATCGCGGTGCCCGCCTCCGCCCGCCAGTAGCATTTCTCTCTTTTCTCCCTCCAGACTAGACAGGAAGACGGATCCGCCGCGGATCAGCGCCGCGCCCATCGCATTGTGTATAAATATTTCATGAACTTTTCCAATTGTCTAATCAGCATAAATTGGCGTCTAATAAGTGATGGCGACGTCGCGGAATCACGGATGTAAATATCGGATATTAATGATCCTCGCCTTGTCACCACAATCAGCCGAATGCAACCGAATCCCTCCGACGCAGCGCTGGGTGTCGGTCCTGAGGGACCCAAACCAGGACCACGGGGGAAGGGGGGATTCAAAGACAGGAGGGGGATTTCTGTCACCTGAGGTGTCCCTGGAGTCTGAGAAATGACAAAAGGACCAGCGCATGGAGTCCAGGAGGGCCGTATTGTACATGATAGGACTAGACGCCGACATGTCCCAGCTCAGAGCTCCTCCCTCATTGGGGATCACAATGACTGAGGGGAAAACCGAACAAGAATTATGCTGAAGAAAAGCAGAGAAATGGCGTCTGTTAGGGGTCTCCGGTCAGGTGGGGGTCCCCAGTCCCAATACTGAGGGAGCTCCGAGCATCTGAAACGCGTTGCCTTTTCTTGTCATAAAATATGAGGATCCGCCGGACTCATACTAGTCTGTATACATTGTATCCTTCATCCGGTCCGGTCTGTATATCATTGTATCCTTGTATCATCCGGTCCGGTCTGTATACATTGTATCCTTCATCCGGTCCGGTCTGTATACATTGTATCCTTCATCCGGTCCGGTCTGTATACATTGTATCCTTCATCCGGTCCGGTCTGTATACATTGTGTACTTCATCCGGTCCGGTCTGTATACATTGTATCCTTCATCCGGTCCGGTCTGTATACATTGAATCCTTCATCCGGTCCGGTCTGTATACATTATATCCTTCATCCACTCCGGTCTGTATACATTGTATCCTTCATCCGGTCCGGTCTGTATACATTGTATCCTTCATCCGGTCCGGTCTGTATACATTGTGTACTTCATCCGGTCCGGTCTGTATACATTGTATCCTTCATCCGGTCCGGTCTGTATACATTGTATCCTTCATCCGGTCCGGTCTGTATACATTATATCCTTCATCCACTCCGGTCTGTATACATTGTATCCTTCATCCGGTCCGGTCTGTATACATTGTATCCTTCATCCGGTCCGGTCTGTATACATTGTATTCTTCATCCGGTCCGTATACATTATATCCTTCATCCACTCCGGTCTGTATACATTGTAAACCCTCATCCGGTCCGGTCTGTATACACTGTATCCTTCATCCACTCCGGTCTGTATACATTGTATCCTTCATCCGGTCCGGTCTGTATACATTGTGTCCTTCATCCGGTCCGGTCTGTATACATTGTATTCTTCATCTGGTCTGGTTCCTGGTCACTGTCCCCAGCCCCCCCCCTCTGGTCACTGTCCCCATCCCCCCCCCCCTCTGGTCACTGTCCCCAGCCCCCCCCCCCTGGTCACTGTCCCCAGCCCCCCCCCCCCCCTGGTCACTGTCCTCAGCCCCCCCCCCTCTGGTCACTGTCCCCAGCCCCCCTTCCTCTGGTCACTGTCCTCAGCCCCCCCCCTCTGGTCACTGTCCCCGGGCCCCCCCCCTGGTCACTGTCCCTGGGCCCCGACACCGTCCCTGGCAGAAGCAGCCAGAACATCTGCAGCGGGCTCTGGGAGAAGGGAGACCCCCGGGCCGGCGACCCTCCTCTGGGTTTCAGTAGCAGCGGGGGAGGTGTGTGATCCGGTGCCAGATGGCAGACTCCATCCCTTATTACAGGCTTATAACAGCAACCATCCCCGGCATCTCCGACCCGACAAACTCTGAGGTTTGGCAAATTCCGGAGAATTCGGCTCCACATTAACCCTTCGATGTTCAGGCAGAACGATGCTTCACCTCCATCCACAACTCCAGCCGGGATTTCCAGACCATCTTCTCATTGGCATTCAGTGGCTTCTGGGCCGCGACCGCCATCCGGTCATTGTGGACAGGAACCGTCTATGGGAGGCGCTCTCCGGCCAAAGCCGGGTAATATGGTGATTGGCAGATATCAGAACGATGGGTTGGGGGTGTCTATGGGCTGCCGCCAATGTCTGAGGGTCGCTCAATCTTCAACAAGAAGAGACACAGGCCATGGCGCTGTACAACGTACCCGCCCCACGCGGTTCCATCTCCAGGATCTCTGGTCAGACCTCGCCCCATGACACCCAGATCACCGCAAGGAGCCGATTCCCGTCTTCTGGAAGATCTCGCTGTCCATGGCGTCTCTATCATTGATGGCTGAAGGACACTCCAGGTTGGGAACCCCAATCCTAACCTGTAATGGAAGCCATGGCAGGTTCCTCTCTCGTGACGCGCTCTTCGCGAGGTTGGACGCACTCCGCCTGGCCACAGACGATCGGCGGAGGACGAGGATTTCACTCACATTCCATCTGCATCTTCCAAACTCTCCAAGTAACTCTAGAAGCGTCTTCATTTGTCTGCGGAGCTCCCGATGGATTTCCTCTATAATTTCCCCCATTTAGAAGACTTTACGGAACGGCCGTGCGATGCGACGGCGGTAATCCAGACCGCAGATTACGTGTTTACATTGTGCCGTAGACGCGGAGGGTATAATGTGCTCCAGACGTGCAGCGCTGGCACCGGTACTCCACAATTACGTCTCCACAGTCTGTTCTACAAGATGGCAGTCTAATCCCGCGTGTGCGTCCATCAATCTCCCCGCAGCGCGCTCGCCATGACGAAGAACGCCCCCGAATTTCCCCATTACTGTCCTGACCCTCCAGACCACTTCTACCATTGTGGGGGACAGAGAAGGCGACTAAAAGCACCCGGCGATGTCCGACCCTCCCACCGCGTGCCGAGATGAAACCTTCCTTGAGGCCAATAGAATGTCGCAGCGTCCGGTCCAGAATACGACGCAATATGAACACAGACGCTCCAATCCAACATGGCTGCCGGGAACCTCGCGGGAAAATCGCAGAACTCAGCTGTGTACATTATATTGATATTTTATTACATTTATTTATTCAGATTTTATCTATATTTATATACTTCACTAAAAACACAACTGGACTGTCCAATCAAACGGTCCAAATTCACCTTCCTCCTCCCCTTCCTCCTCCCCTTCCTCCCCACCTTCCTCCTCACCTTCCTCCTTCCCTTCCTCCTCCCCTTCCTCTCCACCTTCCTCCTCACCTTCCGTCTCCCCTTCCTCCTCCCCTTCCTCTTCACCTTCCCCCTCACCTTCCTCCTCCCCTTCCTCCTCACCTTCCTCCTCCCCTTCCTCCCCACCTTCCTCTTCACCTTCCCCCTCACCTTCCTCCTCACCTTCCTCCTCACCATCATTCTGACTGCACCCACCCAAGTCTGATGATGGGATCAGAAGACGCATCTCAAGAGATCATCTATGGAGAACACAAACCGTTCACATCTCCCCTCCCCTTCAGTCTTGCACAGGTGTACTGGCTCCTCCCCTCCAGTCTTGCACAGGTGTACCTGCTCCTCCCCTTCAGTCTTGCACAGGTGTACCGGCTCCTCCCCTTCAGTCTTGCACAGGTGTACCGGCTCCTCCCCTTCAGTCTTGCACAGGTGTACCGGCTCCTCCCCTTCAGTCTTGCACAGGTGTACCGGCTCCTCCCCTTCAGTCTTGCACAGGTGTACCGGCTCCTCCTCTTTAATCTTGCACAGGTGTAGCGGCTCCTCCCCTTAGGTCTTGCACAGGTGTAGCGGCTCATCCACCTTCAGTCTTGCACAGGTGTAGCGGCTCCTCCCCTTCAGTCTTGCACAGGTGTACCGGCTCCTCCCCTTCAGTCTTGCACAGGTGTACCGGCTCCTCCCCTTCAGTCTTGCACAGGTGTACCGGCTCCTCCCCTTCAGTCTTGCACAGGTGTATCGGCTCCTCCTCTTTAATCTTGCACAGGTGTACCGGCTCCTCCCCTTCAGTCTTGCACAGGTGTAGCGGCTCCTCCCCTTCAGTCTTGCACAGGTGTACCGGCTCCTCCCCTTCAGTCTTGCACAGGTGTACCGGCTCCTCCTCTTCAGTCTTGCACAGGTGTACTGGCTCCTCCCCTTCAGTCTTGCACAGGTGTAGCGGCTCCTCCCCTTCAGTCTTGCACAGGTGTACCGGCTCCTCCCCTTCAGTCTCGCACAGGTGTACCGGCTCCTCCCCTTCAGTCTTGCACAGGTGTACCGGCTCCTCCTCTTCAGTCTTGCACAGGTGTACCGGCTCCTCCTCTTTAATCTTGCACAGGTGTACCGGCTCCTCCCCTTCAGTCTTGCACAGCTGTAGCGGCTCCTCCCCTTCAGTCTTGCACAGGTGTATCGGCTCCTCCCCTTCAGTCTTGCACAGGTGTACCGGCTCCTCCTCTTCAGTCTTGCACAGGTGTACTGGCTCCTCCCCTTCAGTCTTGCACAGGTGTAGCGGCTCCTC
Source organism: Staurois parvus (assembly GCA_951230385.1). Classification (NCBI taxonomy): domain Eukaryota; kingdom Metazoa; phylum Chordata; class Amphibia; order Anura; family Ranidae; genus Staurois; species Staurois parvus. The sequence continues at coordinate 393,005 of CATNWA010000850.1, read as the reverse complement.
CCCTTCAGTCTTGCACAGGTGTACCGGCTCCTCCCCTTCAGTCTTGCACAGGTGTACCGGCTCCTCCTCTTCAGTCTTGCACAGGTGTACTGGCTCCTCCCCTTCAGTCTTGCACAGGTGTAGCGGCTCCTCCCCTTCAGTCTTGCACAGGTGTACCGGCTCCTCCCCTTCAGTCTTGCACAGGTGTACCGGCTCCTCCTCTTCAGTCTTGCACAGGTGTACTGGCTCCTCCCCTTCAGTCTTACACAGGTGTAGCGGCTCCTCCCCTTCAGTCTTGCACAGGTGTACCGGCTCCTCCCCTGGACTGGAATGGCTTCCTCTGATGTCACTGCACACTGGGAACTTCTCACAATGTGCATTAGAAGCTGCAGCCAGTCAGATAGAGCTCCGCCTCATTTCCTGGCTGGAGGACGTCCAGCATCATCTAGTACTTTCCTCCCCAGCCGGACTGCCCGTGGCCCCACCCCTTTCAATTATCAGATTTCTATGTACAGCGTCCTGCTGGCCCCTCCCACCAGCCATCATCTGCCTGCATTGCACAGAGAATCACAGAGACCCAGTGATGACATCACTGTGTATAAATAAAAAAAGGTCTGTAATGAAAATGGAAAGGCTTAGGGGGGGGGGGGGGGGGGGCAGGGGAGGGGGGGGGGCAGGGGAGGGGGGGGCAGAGAAGGTAAAATATAAGCAGATTGAACCTCCCCCAGCAGTTCCTATTTCTGTCTTTATGACTTGTCAGGGAGCGGTCTGTTCCCCGTATACAATCTATATACACATCGGGGCTGAGCTGTGTATATGGAACGCGGCCGGGATAAATCGCTTCCTGAGCAGGCTGGTGATCGACCCCGGAACCGTCATCACGTGGTACAAACGTTCGATGTGTTCGACGCATTGAATCTCCTTCCTGTTATCTGTTCTGATTAATTGGGGGGTTGATGGACGCCCAAAAATGGAAACTTCTGGGGGGGGGGGGTATGAATACTTTTCCTGTTTGCTGGGAACCCGCCGAGAAGTCGCCCTTCTGACATCGCCGGGTGTGTCCGTGCCGCGCTATTCTGGATGAACAAATGATGAGAGAAGGAGATGAATATCACTCCAGGACCGCGCCAATCTCTGCGCCAATCTCTGCGCCAATCTCTGCATCAATCTCTGCGCCAATCTCTGCGCCAATCTCTGCGCCAATCTCTGCGCCAATCTCTGCGCCAATCTCTGCGCCATTCTGTGCGCCAATCTCTGCATCAATCTCTGCGCCAATCTCTGCGCCAATCTCTGCGCAATCTCTGCGCCAATCTCTGCGCCAATCTCTGCGCAATCTCTGCGCAATCTCTGCGCCAATCTCTGCATCAATCTCTGTGCCAATCTCTGCATCAATCTCTGTGCCAATCTCTGCATCAATCTCTGCGCCAATCTCTGCGCCAATCTCTGCGCCAATCTCTGCCATCTCTGCGCGCCTCTGGCGTCCCGCTAGTCGCAGGTACACATGCGCAGACTCAGTTCCTCGAGTTCACAAACCACAACTATCCACAGCTGGAGCTGCCAGGCTTTGGCTGGAGGCCACCGACTTAACCCTCCGAGTGCCGGCAGCGCCGTGCAGGTGAACGAGTCGCCTCGGGGTGGCCAGCGGCAGTCGGAGGGTTAAGTCGCCTGGAGGATTTCTGGCTGCCAGCGGAGGCCCCCCACATAATGGCGGCAGGTTTGTGTACAATCCTTGTAATTACGACCTTCAGATCAGACGCGGTGCGCTCCGGCGTCGTGTCGGGATGTGTCGTTACACGCTGCGCGCTGCAATACGCCGCCGTCAGATCTACGGGAAGATCTCAACGTAACAATGACTGCGGGATAACGGGGGGCAAAATGGCGGCTTCATTGCTGACGGCGCCAATTATCATCGACACAAAGAATTAATAACCAGCTTCACTCACTGGCATCAGACATCGCTCCAATGTAATGCCACAATCGCTCCGCCTGCAACTGAGACTCCGCCTAGAAATAAGACTCCGCCTAAGACTGAGACTCCGCCTAGAAATACGACTCCGCCTAATACTGAGACTCCGCCTAGAAATACGACTCCACCTAATACTGAGACTCCGCCTAGAAATACGACTCCACCTAATACTGAGACTCCACCTAGAAATACGACTCCGCCTAATACTGAGACTCCACCTAGAAATACGACTCCGCCTAAGACTGAGACTCCGCCTAGAAATAAGACTCCGCCTAGAAATAGGAATCTGCCTAGAAATAAGACTGCCTGAGACTGTGACTCCAGCAATAGATGCCAGGAGGGAACAATGGACCCTAAGAGCATACACTGGATGCCAGGAAAGAACCATGGATTCCATGAAAGCACAGTGGATCCCAGCAGAGTACAATGGACCCTGAGAGAGCACAGAAGGTTCCAGAAGAGTACCAGAGAAATCAGCAACACACAGCAATGTTATCATTAAATGTTGTCATTGAGCTCCACTCACTGGTTTTGCCAAGATGATGTCATCAGTCTCCTCCCCTGGCAATCTGACTGTACATTGTAACTTTGTAGAAGGGGGAGGAGACATTTCCTCAGTCTCCTCCCCCAGTGATCAGACTGTACATTGTAACTTTGTAGAAGGGGGAGGAGACATTTCCTCAGTCTCCTCCCCCAGTGATCAGACTGTACGTTGTAACTTTGTAGAAGGGGGAGGAGGCATTTCCTCAGTCTCCTCCCCCAGTGATCAGACTGTACGTTGTAACTTTGTAGAAGGGGGAGGAGGCATTTCCTCAGTCTCCTCCCCCAGTGATCAGACTGTACGTTGTAACTTTGTAGAAGGGGGAGGAGGCATTTCCTCAGTCTCCTCCCCCAGTGATCAGACTGTACGTTGTAACTTTGTAGAAGGGGGAGGAGTCATTTCCTCAGTCTCCTCCCCCAGTGATCAGACTGTACATTGTAACTTTGTAGGAGGAGGAAGCATTTCTTCAGTCTCCTCCCCCAGTGATCGGACTGTACATTGTAACTTTGTAGAAGGAGGAGGAGTCATTTCCTCAGTCTCCTCCCCCAGTGATCGGACTGTACATTGTAACTTTGTAGAAGGAGGAGGAGTCATTTCCTCAGTCTCCCCTCCCCCAGTGATCAGACTGTACATTGTAACAGTCCAGATGGTGACCCTGGATGATGCCTGAACAAAGATGGTGCCGCCATTCTGGAGGGAAAAGCAGATCGCGGCCTCTGTGATCTCTGAGAGGGTACAAGGACCTGGATGATCCCCCCTCATCCTCATCCTCATCCTCTTTATATTGGTAACCTGAAAGGACCGATCGTAGAATCTCCTCCCGCCAACCCATCAGCGGTCACACAGCCAACGCCGACGTATCTCCGGCTGAACCCCGGACCGCGCGGCCACTTCACACAAAGCAGCAGAATAAAGCGTCGGCGAGGCGGTGGCGGAGGAGGACGCATTGTCCTCGTACAAATGAACATATTATAATCGCAGAATCCACGGAAAGAAGAAAAAAAAAAAAAAAAAAAAGGGCCACAAAACGTGTTTTGTCATTTGTGATGAAGTTCTAAACACAACAGACATTGAATGTGCGTTGCGCGGCGCCTCAATCTGTCATAATCACAACGTATTGAAGGGAGGACAAAACGCGGCTAATTGCATAGGAGCAATCTGCCGCCAATAGGTTAGACATCCAGCCTCGCGGCACAATGCGAATACCCCCCCCCACAACGCCGCCAGCGCGCCGCAGAATGTCATCGCTCATTTTCAGGCAATTACCTTCCTTCTTGTCAACAGTTTTAATAACCTCCATCATCTCTAAAAGAGTTTTTTTTTTTTTTTTTTTTTTTGCTTCAGTTAAATAATTTGCAGCTTTTTAATATGCAAATGCGGTTGTTGGTATTCGCGGGTGAAGAGTCTGGCGCTCTTCAGCGTGTCATTACAATGTGTAGCACCTGCACCTCGGGGGAACCGCGCTTTAATTGACACCTAATACCGTTCATTATTCCACTTACTGAGCACCTCCTATTAGTCACCTGTAGCTGCGCCGGCCCGCCGCGGCCACCAACCCGGCTATATATAGGCCACACTGGGGGGGGGGGGGGGGGGGGGGGGGGGGGGTGGGGGGGACTCGCCGCTCGCTCGGCTGCTTCCGGATCATTAGGCACCAGGTAAGCGCACAGCTGCGGGTAATAACGCACAAGCGGGATGGATTTCGCCCGGCGCCCTCCGATATTAGATAATGAGCGGTTAGAAATCGGGCCGCGGCTTCCGCTAATGCGCAGGAATCAAATACAAACATGATTGTTCTATAGGGAGGTATGGAGGGCGCAAAACGCTCGCCGACGAGGCCCCGCCCATAACGCCGTGATGTGGGAAAATGGGGGGGGGGTCACCGAGCGCCGATACCACCACAGCCCCACCCATAACGCCGTGACGTGGGAAAATGGGGGGGGGGTCACCGAGCGCCGATACCACCACAGCCCCACCCATACCGCCGTGACGTGGGAAAATGGGGGAGGTCACCGAGCGGCCGATACCACCACAGCCCCACCCATAACGCCGTGACGTGGGAAAATGGGGGGGTCACCGAGCGCCGATACCACCACAGCCCCACCCATACCACCGTGACGTGGGAAAATGGGGAGGGGGTCACCGAGCGCCGATACCACCACAGCCCCACCCATACCACCGTGACGTGGGAAAACGGGGGGGGGGGGGGGGAGGTCACCGAGTGCTGTTACCACCACAGCCCCGCCCATACCGCCGTGACGTGGGAAAATGGGGGGGGGGGGGGGGGGTCACCGAGCGCCGATACCACCACAGCCCCACCCATAACGCCGTGACATGGGAAAACGGGGGGGGGGGGGTCACCGAGTGCTGATACCACCACAGCCCCACCCATAACCGCCGTAACATGGGAAAACGGGGGGGGGGGGGGTCACCGAGCGCTGATACCACCACAGCCCCACCCCATAACGCCGTGACGTGGGAAAATGGGGGGGGTTACCGAGCGCCGATACCACCACAGCCCCGCCCATAACGCCGTGACGTGGGAAAATGGGGGGGGGTCACCGAGCGCCGATACCACCACAGCCCCGCCCATACTGCCGTGACATGGGAAAATAGGGGGGGGGGAGATCACCGTGCGCCGATACCACCACAGCCCCGCCCCCCGAATACCCCAATAATACAGTCTGACCCAGAATTACAGGGAAGTGGGACTGTGCAGAGTCCATACATACAGAATGAGGACAGATACCGAGAATGACACCCGGCATCCAGGACAGGAAGTGGGACTGTGCAGAGTCCATACATACAGAATGAGGACAGATACCGAGAATGACACCCGGCATCCGGGACAGGAGAGGTGGGACTGTGCAGAGTCCATACATACAGAATGAATGTGCCACAAATCTGATGAAAGTGCGGGAAGTGTTCGATGGTGGGATGGACGTCCAACGCATTTCTGGTCAGGACTTTCTTTCATCAGATCTGAGATTCTGTCTGGAGGAATGCAGGACAATAGAAGTGATAATAGGGGGCGCCGGTGAGGCTGCATCACACATCCGATATCATTTTCTGTGGCAGTTTATTGTCCTGCATTCCTCCAGACAGAATCTCAGATCTGATGAAAGAAAGTCCTGACCAGAAACGCGTTGGGCATCCATCCCACCATCGAACACTTCCCGCACTTTCATCAGATATGGGGCGACCCCTAGGTGACCCCCAATGTTTATGGAGCCGACTCTTTCATTTGGATTTTCAGGCCTTTTCCTTTCCCTACATTGGGCACAACGTGCCACCAACATTCCTCCTCCTTAAAGGGGGACTACGGTCAAAACGTCATATTTTATAGCCCAGTAACCACTAAAGAGTCCCAGGCATGGATACTACTATGGAGTTACATTGTTCCGGCCTGGACCAACCATGTATATACCAGAGCTGGGGGGTCCCTCTAGAAGCTGCACATCACTGAGAGAGACAAAGCTACTATACTGCTACTACACTGCTACTACACCCCTACTACAAGGCTACTACACCCCTACTACAAGGTACTACACCCCTACTACAAGGCTACTACACCCCTACTACAAGGCTACTACACCCCTACTACAAGGCTACTACACCCCTACTACAAGGCTACTACACCCCTACTACAAGGCTACTACACCCCTACTACACCGGTACTACACCCCTACTACAAGGCTACTACACCCCTACTACAAGGCTACTACACCCCTACTACACCGGTACTACACCCCTACTACAAGGCTACTACTACACACCCCTACTACAAGGCTACTACACCCCTACTACACCCCTTCTACAAGGCTACTACACCCCTACTACAAGGCTACTACACCCCTACTACACCGGTACTACACCCCTACTACAAGGCTACTACACCCCCACTACACAACTACTACACCGCTACTACACCCCCTACTACAAGGCTACTACACCCCTACTACACCGGCTACTACACCCCTACTACTACTACACCCCTACTACAAGGCTACTACACAACTACTACACCCCTACTACAAGGCTACTACACCCCTACTACACGGCTACTACACCCCTACTACACAGCGACTACACCCCCTACTACACAGCTACTACAAGGCTACTACACAACTACTACACCCCTACTATAAGGCTACTACACAACTACTACACCGCTACTACACCCCTTCTACAAGGCTATTACACCCCTACTACACCACAACTATACCACTACTACACAACTACTACAGTACTATTATACTGCTACTTCACCCCTACTACACCCCTACTACAAGGATACTACACGACTACTACACCACAACTACACCACTACTACATCACTAAAAGAGACAAAGCTACTATAAGGCTACACACCGCTACTACAAACTACTACACCACAACTACACCGCTACTACACCACAACTATACAGCTACTACAACTACTGCTACTGCACAACTACACCCCTACTACATAACTACTACAGTACTACTATACTGCTACTACACTACTACACTGCAATTACTACATCACTGCTACACCCGCTACTACACCAACTACAGTACTACTACACTATTACCACAATGCAACTACACCGTTACTACATCACCACTAGAACATAATTGCTACACAGCTACTACATCACTAGTACAGCACCACTCCACCACCACGAAACCGCTACTACATAAGTACTACACTGCTGTGTCACCACTACTACACCATTACAATGTGGCTACACCATTACTACAGCACTACTACATTGCTGCTACACCAGTACAACATGGAACATTACTGCACCACTACTACACTGCTACAACACAACTACTACACCATTACTACAGTTCTACAACACCAGTACAATATTACTACTACAACAGCACTACACCACTTCTTCACCACTACCACACCGCTACTACAGCACTACTACACCATTTCTTCACAACTACACCACTACTACACCAGTACAACACTGCTGCTACTACTACACTTCTACTACACCATTTCTTCACCACGACTACATCGCTACTACACCAGTACAACATTGGTACTTGTCAGGAATAGACTCGCCAATGGTGGTGGGACTCACCTGCCTTGTGGGCTGCAGTACCAGGGCTGACCAGCGGGTGCTCTCAGCAGCCAGAATCTCACTCCTGCAATCAGGCCATCACCTGAGGCTGATTGCAGGAGGTGTATTTTAAGCAGGACCAGGCCTGTGATCAGTGCCTTGGTGTATGTTTCCCATGAGCCCCTGTACCTGCATCCTGCCTGATCCTGATCCTGCTTTGATCCTGACTCTGAAAGAACTCTGCCTGTTCTGACCTCGGCTATTCCTGACCACTCTCCCGCTCGCTCCTCCTGTACCGTTTGCCTGTTTGCTACCGACCCGGCCTTCCCGACTACGCTTGATTGTATATATAGTTATCTGTTGGAGGTTGGGTTGTTTGCACTGCGTTATGTTTACCTTGCACTGCGTTTGTGTTGTTTAGTCTTTTAATAAATGTTCTTGTTTACTCCATACCTGAAGCCTGCGTTTCCCTCTGTCAGTCCGCACACCTCTGGTCATACCTGAAGCCTGCGTTTCCGTGTCAGTCCGCACACCTCTGGTCATACCTGAAGCCTGCGTTTCCCTGTGTCGGTCCACACACACCGCTGGTCATACCTGAAGCCTGCGTTTCCCTGTGTCAGTCCACACACCTCTGGTCATACCTGAAGCCTGCGTTTCCCTGTGTCAGTCCACACACCTCCGCTGGTCATACCTGAAGCCTGCGTTTCCCTGTGTCGTCCACACACCGCTGGTCATACCTGAAGCCTGCGTTTCCCTCTGTCAGTCCACACACCTCTGGTCATACCTGAAGCCTGCGTTTCCCTGTGTCAGTCCACACACCTCTGGTCATACCTGAAGCCTGCGTTTCCCTGTGTCAGTCCGCACACCTCTGGTCATACCTGAAGCCTGCGTTTCCCTGTGTCAGTCCGCACACCTCTGGTCATACCTGAAGCCTGCGTTTCCCTGTGTCAGTCCGCACCTGCCTCTGGTCATACCTGAAGCCTGCGTTTCCCTGTGTCAGTCCACACACCTCTGGTCATACCTGAAGCCTGCGTTTCCCTGTGTCAGTCCACACACCGCTGGTCATACCTGAAGCCTGCGTTTCCCTGTGTCAGTCCACACACCGCTGGTCATACCCGGACCCTGAAGCCTGCGTTTCCCTGTGTCAGTCCACACACCGCTGGTCATACCTGAAGCCTGCGTTTCCGTGTGTCAGTCCACACACCTCTGGTCATACCTGAAGCCTGCGTTTCCCTGTGTCAGTCCACACACCTCTGGTCATACCTGAAGCCTGCGTTTCCGTGTCAGTCCACACACCTCTGGTCATACCTGAAGCCTGCGTTTCCCTGTGTCAGTCCACACACCTCTGGTCATACCTGAAGCCTGCGTTTCCCTGTGTCAGTCCACACACCTCTGGTCATACCTGAAGCCTGCGTTTCCCTCTGTCAGTCCGCACACCTCTGGTCATACCCGGAGCCCTGACAGTACTACAGCACTACTACATAAACATCCGGGTCCTGGCTGCACTGCTGGAGGTCGGCCGCTGGCGCCATTAGAGAATGTTCTGGATTTTCTCAATGAATGCAAAGCATTCTCTGATTGGATGAGGTGGAGAGGCGGGGCGATGATGTCACAATCTCCACCTCGTCCAATCAGTGAACACTTTGCATCCCTAAATGGCACCTGTGCCCGTCCGCCGCCCTCCCCGTGTTCACATCGCGGTGCCGCCACTCGCCACAGGGAAAGGAAAGGCAGAAAACCAGAAAAGGAAGGCAGCCGCCACATGGAGGGATCGGTGAGGAAATGAGGGCGACAATGTGGACCAATTAGAACCCGAGTGCCCAATGTTGGTGTTACATTGTTACAGATCAGCCGGATTCCACTGGAAGGGACAACAATGTAGCCAACGATTCCCAATTGATGGATTCCTGCGATCTGCAGAACATTGGCTGACAGCGAATCGATCGACAGAGAGCCGCATCGATCTTCCGACTCGGCACAACCGCCCCACACACCTCCCCCCGCTCATCATTCCGGACTTTCACCAATTTCTGCCATTATTTGTTACCAAGCGAGCAGAATGCGGAATTTCCGGGAATGAGAGCGAGCGCCCCCCAGCGCAGCCCCCCCGCATCTCACAGCAGATCCTTCCGCCGCGATCTCACAGAATGTGCGTCCGCGAGAGGACAGGAAATCTCGCTGTCACCATCGGTGGGCCGGGAATGAGAGCGCCCCCCACAGCGCAGATCCTTCCGCCGCGATCTCAAAGAATGTGCGTCCGCGGAGAGGACAGGAAATCTCGCTGTCACCATCGGTGGGCCGGGAATCAGAGCGCCCCCCACAGCGCAGATCCTTCCGCCGCGATCTCACAGAATGTGCGTCCGCGGAGAGGACAGGAAATCTCGCTGTCACCATCGGTGGGCCGGGAATGAGAGCGCCCCCCACAGCGCAGATCCTTCCGCCGCGATCTCACAGAATGTGCGTCCGCGGAGAGGACAGGAAATCTCGCTGTCATCATCGGTGGGCCGGGAATCAGAGCGCGCCCCCCACAGCGCAGATCCTTCCGCCGCGATCTCAAAGAATGTGCGTCCGCGGAGAGGACAGGAAATCTCGCTGTCACCATCGGCGGGCCGGGAATCTCTGAGCCGCAGACGGGCATCTGCAGCACAGCTGGTGAACAGGATTAATGTCACAACAAAGATACTAAAGTCGACATATGTCGCAGCCCGCGGTGCTTCGCTCGTCGCAATCGTACCCCGCCCCAGAGCCTGTGTACAGCTGGAGAGCGCCGCTGCGCCCAGCGCCGCGCGCCCCGCAAGGTCACCGCCGAGGAAAGTCTATACAGACCAGAGGTCACAGCAACTTCTGCAGATACAAGACGGGAACTTCACAGGGTCGCATTCCGAGAGAAATCCGTGAAATACCGCGCCGCAGGTCGCCGCGCTCCGCCGTACTAACCCACAATTGTGAGACAGTCAAATTCCAAATCAGCAATTTCAATGTGAAGAAGGAAAAACGTAATGAAAAAAATGTAAATAATTATTAAAAAAAAAAAGAAAATATAAAAAATATAGATATTAAAATAATCATTTGAAAAAAAAAAAAAATAATAGTAATCGTTGCAACAACATGAAATAAGAAAAAAATGTAAAAAAAAAAAAAATATAAAAAATATGAAAAAATATTAAAATAATATGAAAAGTAAGAAAAATATAATTTAAAAAAATAATAATTCTAATAACAATAAGAAAAAATAACATTAAAAAAAACTAATATTAATTAAAAAATAATAATATGAAAAAATTATTGAAAACATTTTGAATAATAATATAATTGTATGGAAAACAAATAATAATAATAATAATAATATATAAATAATAGTAATGATATTAATAATAAAATGTGAAAAGAAGAAGAAGAAAAAATGATAAGAAATTTATAAGAAAGAAGAAGATGAAAAGAAAAAAAAAAAAAGAAAGAAGAAAAAGAAGAAAAAAAGAAAAAGAAGAAGTAAAGATTTAGGAAGAAGGAAGAAGGAAGAAGAAGAAGGAGGAAGAAGTAGAAGGAAGGAAGGAAGGAAAAGAAGAAGTATAGAAGAGAAGAAGGAAGGAAAGAAATAAGAAGAAAGAAAAAGAAGGAAGGAAGAAGAAGGAAGAAGGAAGAAGAAAAGTAGAAGAGGAAGGAAAATTAAGAAGAAAGAAGCAGAAGAAGAAAGAATAGGAAGAAGGAAGGAAGGAAGAAGAAGAAGAAGAAAAAAAAAAAGAAGGAGGAAGAAGAAGAAGGAAGAAGAAGAAAGAAGAAAGGAAGGAAAGGAAGAAAGAGTAGGAAGAAGAAGGAAGGAGGAAGAAGAAGTAGGAAGAAGTAGGAAGGAAGGAGGAAGAAGAAGAATAAAGGAAGGAAAAGAAAAGAAGAAGAAGAAGGAAGAAGGAAGAAGAAGAAGAAGAAGGAAGGAAGGAGGAAGAAGAAGGAAGAAGAAGAAGTAGAAGGAAGAAAAAAAAGAAGAAGAAGGAAGAGGAAGAAGAAAGAAGAAGGAAGAAAGTAGGAAGAAGAAGGAAGGAAGAAGAAAGTAGGAAGAAGAAAAAGGAAGGAGGAAAAGAAGAAAAAGAAACGGAAGGAAGAAAGAAGGAAGAAGAAGAAGAAAAAGAAGAAGAAAAGAAATAAAAGGAAGAAGAAGAAGAAGAAAAAAGAAGAAGGAATGAAAGGAAGAAGAAGAAGAAAAAAGTAGAAGAAATAATAATACTGAGAACAACAATAATATAAAAAAAAAAAAAGAAAAGTAAAATTCTCAGCAGAAATGGGAACAAAGTCTGTCCATCTCTATTGTTGATAAAGGATGGCGGCTTTTTTTAGGGTGGAGCTAAAGTGCAAAGTTCTGAATAAAGTGGCGAGGGGCAAACCCCAGACATCACTTTTCCCATTGGCTGGCTCTCACCCTCCGTCCTCCAATCACGGTCACCGATCACTTTGTGTATTGTACATTTGAAGACATTAAATGTCCGATTTTATTGACTCCACAATGACTGCGGATCTGCCGGGCGCACCTCTGCTGTGTAAATCCACGTACAACGCGCACCTGGCCAATGAGGGCTCTCGGCTAAACTCCGCCTCTATATCCCTGCCCATCCCCCGAATGTACATATCTGGACAATGTTTTATAACGTCGCTCCTCATTCTCCTCACAATACCGCAATAAATCGCCGGAGCACACTGAAGTCTGATTGGCTGTTTATTCGGGAATTTCTCCTTTACAAATATCATCAAATGTATCAATTTGTATCAAAGTCCAGAAGATAGAAATTCTTCAGTGATGCGAAGACGATGTTCTCACAGATCCCCCCCCCCCCGTCCCCCCCCCCCCCCCCCAAACGCGGCTTCGCCTTTCACAATAACTAATAATTAATGAAGGCCTGTCATTCCGTCTACGTCCGCAATCCGCAGAAATCGCGATCCGCGTCCGACCGAAGGAATTCTTCTATCAGAACACGACAGCCCGCACCTATAGATCCATTATATCTGAATACGGAACGTCAGCTCAGGAGGCTAATTAGGAGGTTATAAATACTCGCGCTAATTAATGGCGTCGCTTTAAAATTACCTTGAAGGAAAATAGAGTATAATTTGTGTTCGCTGACAGATCTGAGACGCAAAACGTCGCTCCTCGCGCGTCCTGACGGGAAATCAGAACGCGAAAAGTTCTCTCCTCTTTGTGAGAAATATCAGTGGACAACGTAAAGTATACACTATATATATAATAATATATATATATACCTCACTCAGGGGGTCCGCAAAATCCGATATACACTGCAACGTATATATATATATACACTACATGAAGGAGATATATATACTGTATATACCTCAATTTGTATTTTTTTTTTTATACATTGTGTGTATATATATATATATATCAGAGTCCTCACACTCCTATATACGCTAAAACAATAATATATATATATATATACACATTATGTAAGGTGTGTGAGGACCCTGATATAATATATATACACACATATATAATAGTGTGAGGAAATTTATAGACAGAAAAAAACACACATACATACAAGATATAAATATATCCTATATACTGTATATGTGTGTATATATATATATATATTGTAGCGTATATAGGAGTGTGAGGACTCTGATATATATATATATACACACACACAATGTATAAAAAAAATAAAAAATTGAGGTATATACAGTATATATATCTCCTTCATGTAGTGTGTGTATATATATATATACATTGCAGTGTGTATCGGATTTTGAGGACCCCCTGATTGAGGTATATATATACACACATTCATACACACAAAATATATATATATATATATCAGGGTCCTCACACTCCTATATACAGTATAAAGTGTATATATACTGTATATATATATATATAAAAATATATATATATATATATATATAATACACACACACAATATATAAATACACTTTATACTGTATACAGGAGTGTGAGGACCCTGATATATATATATATTAATATATACATATCATCACAAGAATACTATCTATCTATAATCAATCAGGTCTTCACACTCCTGTATACACTACAATGTATATATATATATATACACACACATTATGCAGTATATAGGATATATTTATATCTTGTATGTGTATATATATATATCACGGTCCTCACACTTCTAATACGCTACAAACATATATATATATATATATATATATATATATATACACAACATATGGTATACTGTATATAGGAGTGTATGATATATATATATATAAATATAAAACACACACACACATAAATATATATATATATACACACACTATATAGTATATATTTTTTGTATATATATATATATCAGGGTCCTCACACTCCTATATATATGTGTTTTTATATATATATATATTTATAGCGTATATAGGACACATATATGATATATATATATATATTAATAATACAAAATACAATATATATATATAATAATATATATTAAAATTTAAAAAATATAATATAATAATGTGTGTGTATATATATATATATTAAAGGTCCTCACACTCCTTAATATACGCTATTACTATATATATATATATATACACAATTATATAGGAGTGTGAGGACCCTGTATATATATAAATACAATATAACAGGAGTGTGAGGGACCCTGATTATATATATATATATAAACAGCGTTATACAGGAGTGTGAGGACCCTGATATATATATATATACACACATATACAGGATAAATTAACCCTTATATAATAATAAAAAAAAATAGTATATATATATATAATAAAATTATACAGGATGTGAGGACCCTGATTATATATATATATACACATACAGGAGTGTGAGGACCCTGATATATATATATAAATACATACAGGAGTGTGAGGACCCTGATATATATATATATACACATACAGGAGTGTGGAACCCTGATATATAGACACTGGTTATCAGTGTATATATTGTGGTCCCGACAGTCATGTATACGGCTTGTAGTATATATATATATATATATCGCGATTTATCACAATTGGCAGCCATGTTGTCAGCCTGCCGCGTCCTCGGACCTGCTGGGAAGCCCGGTGACCACACGGCTGACAGAACATCCTAACCACGAGGAAGTGGTCACCCCCCCCACAGGAAGTGATGTCACTGGCAGGATCTCCAGGGAAGAAACTTTGTATCATAAATATCGTATTTGTCAATCACGCCGATGAATCGGTAATAATCTCGGGAGCGGCTGAATCTTTCCAAATCAGCCAATCAGCTTCATGGATGTGTGTGACTCCGCCTCCCCCCCTATCACAGATCTGCTCCATAGGACCCCCTATGTGACCACCTCAGGGTGGGCCGAGTCTCCAAGTCATGTCTGTGATAAGAGTCAGGATTGGCTTGTTATAGCTCCGCCCTAAGGCTTCAGCTCCGCCCTCTGTAGAGAACCTGTCATGTGACCAGAGGCTGCAGGGCTACTCAGGGCCACTATGAGAATCCCCCTGAAAAAGATCATCTTCGATGTGCGTTACTCCCCCTGTGGTGGTATTTCCTGGATGGATTTCACCCGCCGCCAGGAGTCGCCCTTTAACTGCCGCGTCCGCGTTGGATTCTCTCTGAAATACGGAATGTCAGATCTGCGCACGGCGGGCGTCGCAGGGCGAGAATACATCGAAATAACAACATTTCCAGGGATTATATAATCCTGACACAGATGTAAATATTTGTATTACTCCCCGCACACCTCCGCCATCGCGGGACGCGGAATTTTTTAAATGCGCCAGATTCCGGGCAGACATTAATTCCTCGCGTGTTTACCATCAGCGAGTTCCGAGATATTTATCTTACAGGAGGATACGGGATCGATCGCCGATCTGAACCGCGCACCCCATCCGCCATCATTGAAGGAGAGGATCAAGAAGACTGACCACGTAAACCGTACAGCACGCTGGAAAATATCTGCCGCCTTTCCTATCCCGAGCACTCAAACCCACCAATGGACACTCAGCCCCCCGTGACACAAGCTCCTCCCACACCGCCATTCCCATTTCTCTTTCCACCATTTCTTTTTGGATAACAGATACAATATTACAACATAGAAATAAATCACAATCACAAAAAGTCGACACAAAGTCGTCCGGAAGGTAACAATCGTCTCTCGAGTATTAGTGATCATATAAATATATAATAATTAATTATAGAAATAAATACATAAACAATATATAAACTGAAAAATATTAATAAAAAAATAATAATAATACTTTAAATAATAAAAATAATTAAAAAAAATATACAATATAATAATAATTTATATTATTATTATTAAATAATAATAATAAAAAATATTATTATTAGTAGTAGTAATATTATTATTATTATTATTATTAATAATAATATATTTAATAATAACAATAATAATAATAATATTTATTATATTATTATTATTAATAATAATAGTAATGATAATAATATTATATAATAATAATATATAATAATAATTATTATTATATATTCTTTTCATTACTATTATTATTAATAGAATAATAATTAAATATTATTATTATTATTATTAATATAACAATATATTATTATTATTTATTATTAATTATTATTAATAATAATAATAATAATAATAATAATATAATAATAATTATTATTATTACTAAAAATAATAATAATAATATATTATTATTATTATTATTGCTATAAAAATAATAATAAACAAATATAATAAAAAAAAAACAATTTTATGATTATTTTATTTATTTATATTTTACAAAATATTAATCACATCGCGCTCGGAGTGTCATCGCAGGCTAACGGCAACCAAAACGCAATTGTGGTGCGTTTTGGAATCACGGGGCGCAATCACGGCAATTCCCAATTGCGAAGAGTGAGTGGAGCCCCGGGGGCCGGCTGACGTGCGATCCGGGTGCAGTGCAAATTCAGCCCTTTAATTAGAAATGGCGCCAGACTGCGGCAAAAGTAGCGCATGGAGTTGTTTTGGAGATAAACTGCATCCCATGATACTTCCGTACCGTGCGATCCGGTGCTGGAAAACGCACAGGGGTGGTGTTAACATGTCACTGACACCTGCTGAGGGTCGCAATGGGCAGTGCGTTTTGATCATGTCTGCAGGAAACGCACACGAAACGCAGGTTTGCTGCACCTCGGCCCTCAGGGCTCATTCACACTGCCTGCTGGACGCAACCCTATCAGCTGCTCTGCAACCTCCTACCAACCGCCCGCATTGCATGCGCCAGCGCAGGGTCCAGGAAGGTACAGCAAGTGGCCAGGAGGGGATACAACGCCGCCTCGCCGGCTGCCAAATGCTCTCTGAAGAGCGATCTGAACGTGGATTACTCTTTCGAGAGAAAAGCTAGTGTGACCCTCCTAGCGGTTGGTGGTCGTTTTTCATACAATCAGCATTTGAGGGTCTTTCAGGGCCAATCAGATCGCTGTGTGTGCATCGGGGGGCTCCTTCGCAGCGTTAGGCAGGTGCATCGGCACGCATCAACATGCGACGGCTGTGACATGCGTTCTTCATGCGTGTCGACGCACGCTACATGGATCTGGAGCGGATAACAGGCGATGACCACGGATTGCCAGATCCTCAAAACGCACGCAATGTACAATACTGACGCGCTGCGACTGGCTTCCCAACGCAGAAAAAAAAAAAAAACTGCGTTGCTTTTTTTAAAAAAAATGCGTTGGGAAGGGACAGGAACTATTTCTGATTACTGGGATCCCGGACGCATGCGTCCCTGCCTGTCGTAACACACGCCTTAAAAACGCAGCGGCGTAAATGCCCCTCCCCCCAGGAAAAAGCGGAAACCGCACGAGGGGGGTCGCCGACAGATATGGAGCGTCACCATTTGCGCATTTTACGCACGATTTGTGTTTTCTTGAAATTCTTCGAAAAGCAACTTTCCGATCCGACGAGCGTCGAATCCTTTTCGAAACCGCCAAATCGCAGTCGGCTCGCAAAAAAAAAAAAAAAAAAAAACAATTTTTTTTAATTTTAATTCCAGACCATGGCGTCCGTCTAACGCAGCGCCGTAAATGCCCCTCCCCCCCAAGGAGGAAGCGGAAAACGCACGAGGGGGTCCACCGACAGATATGGAGCTTCACCATTTGCGCATTTTACACACGGATTTGTTTTTACTGAAATTCTTCAAAAAAGTAACTTTCCGATCCGGCGAGCGTCGAATCCTTTTCGAAACCGCCAAATCGCAGCCGTCTCGCAAAAAAAAAAAAGGAAAAAAAAACAATTTTTTTTTTTTTTATTTCCAGGCGACAGCGTCTTTCTAACGCAGCCGCATAAATGCCCCTCCCCCCCCAGGAGGAAGCGGAAACCGCACGAGGGGGGTCACCGACAGATATGGAGCTTCACCATTTGCGCATTTTACACACGATTTGTGTTTTATTGAAATTCTTCGAAAAGTAACTTTCCGATCCGGCGAGCGTCGAATCCTTTTTGAAACCGCCAAATCGCAGCCGGCTCGCAAAAAAAGAAAAAAAAAAAAAAAAACAATTTTTTTTTTTTTGTTTTATTTCCAGGCCACGGCGTCCGTCTTTTAGAAATAAGTGTCACATTGCAGAGAGCGGCGGCGTGGAAACGTTGCGCAGTCAAAGGGGTTGCGTAGCGAACGGCGGCTAATCTCGGTTTCAGTTTCCCTCTCGCGGCTAATCGCAGATATTCATTAGGAGCCGCACGCCGTAATAAATTATAATAATTTCAAACAAGAAATAAATTGCTAGGTAGCGGCTGAAAGAGCCATTTTTTTCCTTAAGCACCCTATAATCTAACTGTCACTTTCCAAACTGCCGTCCCAATCAGCCCGCCGCCGGATTCTCAATTACTCGTCTACGTTAAATTAATAAAAGGTGCGAATAATGCTGACAAAATTCATCATTATCGCTCGCGGAGATTTAGTAAATTATAAGGTGATCTAAATTGTAAAAAAAAAAAAAAAAAAAAAAAAAAAGGAGCGATTAGCTTTCTTTACAAATAAATGCGTCTCCCTCCTCCGTTCGGCGAGCGGCGCGGCGGGCAGGTACGGCGCAGATTCTGCATATTTTAGACACAAATGATTTAACCTATTGAGACGCGCGACGTGACGAGCTGTCAGAATGCGCCAAACTTTACTCCTCGCTGGCCGTCGTGATTGACGCGGGAGGCGGGGCCTGTGATACAAACTGCGTCCTGTCCTGAGATTCCTTTTCGTGGATTTGGAGTTCGTCAGTCCGGGAGGGGGGAGGGGGAGGTAGCCCGTGGAAGTGCATGCAGGTCGCCCGTTCACTAGGTGCGCAAATGAAGTCCCGGACCCTTTCGTGAAATCACGCTGCGCTGCGATGCAGTTTGGCGTAAAAAACCGCGCAGGTTAGCAGATGCATGAGGGCGCCATTAACAGTGAATGGCTTGGCCGCACGTCTGCTGAAGGGAAATGCGTTTCTCTGCAGGTTGGGAAAGAACGCAATTTTGCGCACAATCTCGCCACGCACGAGGCGTGATCCTGGACGAACGACGAACTCCGGAAAAGTAAATATCAACGAAATCCATCGGTCATGTGACTTCTCCCAGATCTGAGCCGTCGTCCAATGGGAGACTTCCTGGAATAAAGACCACCCACTGCTGCCCTCTCTCCTTGTGAAGGGGGACTGGTCTTGTCTCCGCCCCCTCCTGTAGTTTTCTGTAGTGGGTGGAGCCTGCTGGGTCCCTCCCACAGCTCTGCTCTCTCCTTGTGAAGGGGGACTGGTCTGGTCTCCGCCCCCTCCTGTAGTTTTCTGTAGTGGGTGGAGCCTGCTGGGTCCCTCCCATAGCTCTGCTCTCTCCTTGTACACGGTGACTGGTCTTGTCTCCGCCCCCTCCTGTAGTTTTCTGTAGTGGGTGGAGCAGGGGCAGACTGACAACTCATGGGGCCCCCGGGCAATAAGAGATCATGGGGCCCCTATGTCCTCACCCACACTCAAACCACAACCAAAAAAAGTCTATGAAAGGTACCAGGGGCATCTCATGGGGCCCCCTTATGACCCCGGGCCCTTGGGCAGAGCCCGAATGGTCAGTCCGTCCCTGGGGAGCCTGCTGCCCCTGCTGGCTCTCTCCCAGGCGGATTGTCTCTGCTCCCTCCTTGCACAGGGCCTGACTGGTCTTGTCTCTGCCCCCCCCCCTGTAGTTTGCTATAGTGGGTGGAGCCTTCTGGGCTCCTCCCACAGCTGCTCTCTCCTTGTGCAGGGGGACTGGTGTTGTCTCCGCCCCTCCTGTAGTTTAATGTAGTGGGTGGAGTCTACTGGGTCCCTCTGTTCCCTCTTCTTGTGCAGGGGGACTGGTCTTGTCTCCGCCCCCTGTAGTTTTCTATGGTGGGCAGGGCCTACAGGGCCCCTCCCACAGCTCTAGGCTCTCTTCTGTGAAGAGTTACTTGTCATGTCTCCACCTCCTCCCGTCCTGGATGGAGCCTGCTAGGCCCCGCCCACAGCTCTGCTCCTTGCACAAGCTATGTACAGCACAGCGATGATGTCACTGCTTTTTTGCAAGGTAATATCTGGGTTTGCAAAAGAATTTTGGTGCGCAAAAGTGGATTTATATCCATTTGGTTGGTCCTCGGTGGATCACTCGGCCTATTTCTGCCGTCACTTTTCCATGTTTCTCAGATTAAATTGAAATGAAGGTTTTTGTGCCCAAAATTCAGATTTGCCAGAAAAGTGCGCAGAGCCAAATCTTATTCTTCCAGGACTATTACAGCGATATTGTTATCCGAGGAAAATAATAATAATAATAATAATATGATGACAATAACATTCTCTCTGCTGAAGACAAGGTATAAAAATTGTGTATAATAAATAAATAGCAAAATATTGTGTAAAATAATAATAATAATAATAATAATAATAATAATAAAATAATAATAATAATAATAATAATAAAATAATAATAATAATAATAATAAAAATAAATAATAATAATAATAATAATAATGAAATCCTCTCTGACATGGAAAGGTGTGCTGTTTATTATTATTATTTATTAATTATTATTATTATTTATTATTATTATTTATTAACCCCTTGACGCCGACGTAACACAAATATGCGGCCTCACGGACCTGGGCTTTTTTCCGTGGGGCCGCATATTTGCGTACCTGTCTTTGTGCTGGGAGAGCGCCGCTCAGCGCGCTCCCAGCACCAAGACCGCGGTGTCACTGAGAGCCCCGGTCCCGTTCTAACGATCGGGACCCCCGATTCCGGGTCACGTGATCGCTGTGATAGCCTCTGATTGGCTATCACAGTGATCAATCACTGTGCAGCCCGGCCCCCTTGTTTTCTCTCTCTCTATGAATGGAGAAGAGAGATACATTGTATCTCTTATACTCCTGACATAGAGAGAGAAAAAAAAAGTTTGTAAAAAAAAAAAAAGATAAATAAATATTAAAAAATAAAATAAAAAATAAAGAAAAATACCTAGATCAAGGTTTGATCTAGTTCAGTACCAGGGTTAGTGTTTGGGTCAAGGTCAGGTCAAAGGGTCAAAAAGGTCAGGTCAAAGGTCAGGATTTAAAAAAAAATTGGTGTCAGTTAGTGTCAATGTCAATGTCAGTGTGTGTTTTATGTAAAAAAAAAAAAATAAATAAAAAGACAAAAACAAAATGCACACCATTGTTTCTGGACTGTACTACGGGTACAAACAACAAATAACATACACATATATGGTATCGCTGCGATCGTCAAGAACTGGAGAATGTATTTTGGGTTGTTCTTTGGTGGTAGGTTATGGTCGTAACAAGAAACACGCAGTCAAATAAAAAAAAATGATTTTTTTTGTACTATTTTGGCCCAGTTTTCCTTTAATAATAATAAAAAAAATTAGGAGCTATCCATTACCTTTTCCCACCAAATGAAAGCCCAATTTATCCTGAAAAAAACAAGGTATACTCCACCTGGATGTACAAAGTAGTTGTCTCGATATGTACGGTTTTACTAACTCATGTCAACGTTGCAGAATTGTGCTTAGGCATTTAGATTTGTTTTACCCTCAGGCATGAAGGGGTTAATAATAATTTTAATAATAATATTTGCGTATAATAAGAATACTGATAATAAAGATCAGGATGAGGATAACATTGCACAAGGCATTGTAGAGAGTTTGTAACTAATAATAATAAATAATAATAATAATAATAATAATAAATAATAATAATAATAATAATAATAATAAATAATAATAATAATAATAAATAATAATAATAATAAATAATAATAATAATAATAATAAATAATAATAATAAATAAATAATAATAAATAATAATAATAAAATAATAATAATAATAATAATAATAAATAATAATAATAAATAATAATAATAATAAATAATAATAATAATAATACATATACTGTATATATGGTAAGTGGAGTATTATAGAGTAATATATTGTGTATAAATAATAATATTAATAATAACAATCCATCGGCTTTGCAGGAATATTCGCTGTGTGAAGTTTGTTGTTTAGAATATAATAGTCATGACCATAATAATAATAATATTCTCTCCGGCAGACGCGGTATAATGATTATTGTGAATATTATTATTATTATACAGTATTTATAAAGTTGGCTCAGCGCTGTACATTACAGAGGGGGACAGAACATGTGACAGAACAATACCAATACAATGTGATACATGAGGGGATCGAGGGCCCTGATCCTGGAGCTTACAATCTAGGAGGGAGGGGGTGGTGGCACAGGAGGAGATGGCTGTGGGGGATGGAGTGGTAGGAAGAGCGGAGGAGGTCGGCAGGTTAGCAGGGGGTGGGGTAGGCTTCCCTGAAGAGATGGGTTTTCAGGGTGCGCCTAAAGGAGAGGAGAGTAGGTGATAATCTGATGGGTTGGGGCAGGGAGTTCCAGAGGATGGGTGACACCCTGGAGAAGTCCTGGAGGCAGGCATGGGAGGAGGAGACCAGGGAACTAGAGAAAAGGAGGTCTTGTGAGGAGCGGAGTGTGCGTGTTGGGTGGTACTTGGATATTAGGTCAGTGATGTAGTTCGGGGCAGTATGGTGGACGGCTTTGTATGTCAGTGTTAGGATTTTGAATTTGATCCGTTGCGCAATCTGAAGCCAGTGCAAGGGGGGTGGAGGACACTGAGTGGAGGCCAGTGGAGGGATTGGCAGAGGGGGGTGGAGGACTGAGTGGAGGCCAGTGGAGGGATTGGCAGAGGGGGGTGGAGGACGCTGAGTGGAGCCAGTGGGGATTGGCAGAGGGGGGTGGAGGACACTGAGTGGAGGCCAGTGGAGGGATTGGCAGAGGGGGGTGGCGGAGATGGAGCGGTTGGAAAGGTGAATGAGTCTGGCAGCCGTATTCAGGTTGGACTGAAGCGGGGATAGCCTGTGGCGAGGCAGGCCAGTGAGGAGGGAGTTGCAGTAGTCGAGTCGTGATATGATGAGGGAGTGGATGAGCTGTTTAGTGGTTTCTGGGGTTAGGAACGTGCGGATTTTGGCGATGTTGCGGAGGTGGAGTCTGCATGTTGCGGAGGCGGAGTCTGCATGTTGCGGAGGCGGAGTCTACATGTTGCGGAGGTGGATTCTGCACGAGTTTGTTAAAGATTGGACTTGGGGCTGGAAGGATAGGTTGGAGTCCAGAATGACACCAAGTACTCTGGCCTGCAGGGTGGGTTTGATGGTAGCGTTGTTGGATGTGACGGAGAAATCAATGGGGGGTGGTGTCCAGGCTGGGGGGGGGAAGACAAGAAACTCGGTTTTGGAGAGGTTCAATTTAAGGAAGTGGAGCGACATCCAGTCAGATATGTCGCCCAGTAGGTGTGTGATTCGGGCTGAGACCGAGGGGGTGAGGTGGGGGGTGGAGACCGAGGGGGTGAGGTGGGGGGCGGAGACCAAGGGGGTGAGGTGGGGGGTTGAGAGATAGATTTGTGTGTCGTCGGCATAGAGGTGGTAGTTGAAGCCGTGGAGTGTATGAGTTGGCCAAGGGAGGAGGTGTAGATGGAGAAGAGAAGGGGCCCGAGGACAGAGCCTTAAGGGACCCCAACAGAGAGAGAGAGTGAGGGGGAGGTGGTAGCATTATAGGTAACGCTGAAGGAGCGTTGTGACAGGTAGGATGAGAGCCAGGAGAGGGCAGAGTCTCTGATGCCGAGGGAGTGTAGTTTTTTGAGGAGGAGGGGGTGGTGGACTGTGTGGAAGGCCGCAGAGAGGTCAAGGAGTAGGAGCACTGAATAGTGGCCATTAGCTTTGGTGGTTAGCAGGTCGTTGGTGAGTTTGAGTAAGGAGGTTTCAGTGGAGTGTAGGGGGGTTTCAGTGGAGTGTAGGGCGGTTTCAGTGGAGTGTAGGGGGTTTCGGTGGAGTGTAGGGCGGTTTTCAGTGGAGTGTAGGGACGGAAGCCGGACTGTAGGGGATCGAGGAGGTGTTGTTGTCGTTGAGGTGAGAGCATAGGCGGGTGTAGACTAGGGCGCTTGAGGAGTTGGGATGTAAATGGGAGCAGGGAGATGGGTCTGAGGTTGTTCGGGTCATTGGGGTCCAGGGAGGGCTTTTTAAGTATGGGGGTGATGTGTGCATGCTTCAGAGGGGAGGGGAAAGTGCCGGAGGAGAGGGAGAGATTGAAGATGTGGGTGAGGGAGCATAGGATGGAGGGGGAGGGGTAGTGTAAAACAATAGTAATAATAATAATAGTAAATATAATTATTAATAATAAAAATAAATAATAATCCCCGCGGCGCGTTACGCGTGACGTTTTTGGCGTGTATAAATCACGGCTGTGTGATGCGTTTCCCGCGGCGCGTTACGCGTGACGTTTTCTGGCGTGTATAAATCACGGCTGTGTGATGCGTTTCCCGCGGCGCGTTACGCGTGACGTTTCTGGCGTGTATAAATCACGGGTGTGTGATGCGTTTCCCGCGGCGCGTTACGCGTGACGTTTTTGGCGTGTATAAATCACGGCTGTGTGATGCGTTTCCTGCGGCGCGTTACGCGTGACGTTTTTGGCGTGTATAAATCATGGCTGTGTGATGTTTCCCGCGGCGCGTTATGCGTGACGTTTTTGGCGTGTATAAATCACGGCTGTGTGATGTGTTTCCCGGGCTGGCCGGCCGCCCACAGATCCCGGGCACGAGAAGACGGATTTCATGCGCCCGGCGCGGGCTCTAACAAGCTGTTTCGTCTCGCGCTCACTTTGGCGCGGTGGCTCCACATTACCTATTCAGACACAAGCGACGTGCCGCTGCTTCATGATTTTGGCGCAGGTTTTGGCCCAGCGGGAGGCAGGTTGTGTGTATGGGGGGGTCTGGGCAGACGTTCGATGGGCCCTATTACATGATGAGTGATGTGGGGCCAGGCCGGGGGACTTCGGGGGATTCACAATCTGACATGTGAAATACGGAACAGCAGAGCCGCTGACACCGGGTCAGGAACCAGCACTGACATTCTGGACGCCGGCCCAACGCTGCTGAGCCAACGTGCCGCTACAGAAGGACTCATTGCCGGGGCCACACACCTTCCATACAGACGGGGGAGGGGGGGCACCAACTGTGGCACTACAAGTCCCAGCACACCCACCACCAGACACACACTGCCAGAGGCGGCTCCACACAACCAGGAGGACCTGTCCCTGACTTCACATCCTGCATGATATATCTGTCTGTACATCGAGCGACCCGGGGAGACCCTCAGCCAAAAGGGTTAAGGGAATGATTTGCATAGCTCCGCCCACCACCCAGATTTTGGTCACCATGGATAAATCCCGGACAAACCCCCAACACACAGCAACAGGATCCCCGATCCTCCTTCAGCTCCAGTAAGTGGCTCTACCTAGACTGAGACCATGTCATCATTCTGCTGCAGGTGAGAGGAGGCATTTCCTCAGTCTCCCCTCCCCGTGATCAGACCAGTGATCAGGCGTTTCCTCACTGTACATTGTAACTTTGTAGAAGGAGGAGGAGGCATTTCCTCAGTCTCCCCTCCCCCGGTGATCAGACTGTACATTGTAACTTTGTAACTTTGTATCAGACTGTACATTGTAGTAGAAGGAGGAGGAGGCATTTCATTTCCTCAGTCTCCCCTCCCCCCCCCGTGATCAGACTGTACATGTACATTGTAACTTTGTAGAAGGAGGAGGAGGCATTTCCTCAGTCTCCCCTCCCCCCGGTGATCAGACTGTACATTGTAACTTTGTAGAAGGAGGAGGAGGCATTTCCTCAGTCTCCCCCCCGGTGATCAGACTGTACCCTTTGTAGAAGGAGGAGGAGTCATTTCCTCAGTCCCCTCCCCCGGTGATCAGACTGTACAGTGTAACTTTGATCATTTCCTCACTGTGATCAGACTGTACAGTGTAACTTTGTAGAAGGAGGAGGAGTCATTTCCTCAGTCTCCTCCCCCGGTGATCAGACTGTACAGTGTAACTTTGTAGAAGGAGGAGGAGTCATTTCCTCAGTCCCCCTCCCCCGGTGATCAGACTGTACATTGTAACTTTGTAGAAGGAGGAGGAGTCATTTCCTCATCAGACTGTCTAACTTTGTAGAAGGAGGAGGAGTCCCTCCCCTCCCCCGTGATCAGACTGTACATTGTATATATACTCAGGAGGGGCGGAGGTCACATATGTTGTCACACACACATGAATGCCGTGTTGCAGGATCTCAGTACATACATGTATACATTACATACTCAGGAGAGGATAAGGTCACACATGCCCCTCCCCCCCCATACATGTCTATGCCATGATCTCCAAGTGGCCCTGGGAATTCGGACCTCCTGGGGGCCCATTATTGAATACGGGAGGAGTCAGTGATAAGAAGGAACACCCCCCCCCCCCCCCCCCCCCCCCTTGTATATATTTAGACCTCATATAAGGGGACACCTGACCCCCGCGGGATCCCGGCCAATCGGGGCAGAAATAGATTTGTGATCTTATAAAACCGTCAGTCGTCACTCCGCCCCCACGCTGGACGGACGCAAGGTGTGACGCACTCCGTCACTGCGCCTGATGGCACGCCACGCCGATCCGCACTGCCAGTGCCACCGGGGCTTGTTCCCTAAAGGAGAGAAGAACGTTCGATCTGCAAAACGAATTTTCTGTCATTGTAGTAAACGAGATGAATCTGTCCACAGACAGCCCACCAATCGCATGTCGGGAAATAGATATTTTTTGTCTTGCGCCGGATTGGTCGGCTTCAGCTTATTTACTAAACTTGGTGAACATTCGCTTTCCAAAAGTGATCGATCTTTTCCTTCCATTGCCGGTGTCGCTAAATACATGAAAAGTCGTTTAATTGTGAGATGTTATCGGTCTAATATGGTGGGTGGAGCAGCAGGGCGGGTCTTAGGTGGTGACCAGGGGCAGACTGACAACTCATGGGGCCCCCGGGCAATAGGGGATCATGGGGCCCCTGCGTCCTTGCCCAAACTCAAAAAAGCCTATGAAAAAGGTACCAGGGGCATCTCATGGGGCCCCCTACTGACCCCGGGCCCTCGGGCAGTGCCCGAGTTTCCAAATGGTCAGTCCGCCCCTGGTGGTGACCTGGGCTTTGTAGGAGGCGGGGGGGCGGGGCAGTGACACCAAGTCTGCAGGAGTGTTGTAGCTAATGAGGTGTCAGGTGGGGGGTGGGGCTAGTCAGGGGGTTGGGGGGGTGGTCAGGGGGGCATCACAAGAGCAGGAAAATGACTTAGGACCCCTTTCACATGTCTGATGTGAGTTTGTAGGAGGCGGGGGGGCGGGGCAGTGACACCAAGTCTGCAGGAGTCTGACCTTTCCATACACGGGAGTTTGTAGGAGGCGGGGGGCGGGGCAGTGACACCAAGTCTGCAGGAGTGTTGTAGCTAATGAGGTGTCAGGTGGGGGATGGGGTTAGTCAGGGGTTAGGGGGGGGGTAAGGGGTCAGGGGGGCATCACAAGAGCAGGAAAATGACTTAAGACCCCTTTCAGCATGTCTGACTTTCCCATACACGGGTGTTTGTAGCCGTTTGGCTCGCACTTGCCACATTATGGCGGTTTTTCTGCGCGTATATTCAAATGACCTGATTTTCTTCGACATCCGCGCTCAGCCCATCACTTCATCATCTAAATGTCATCGAATTTCTCATCAGGACGATTCGAAGGGCCGGGACAGATTCCAGCCAGAAAGACTCGAGCCGGGAAGTTGATTATCGGTGATTTGTGGCGAGGCGTCGGCGTCCGCCGGGACCGCGAATATACGCCCTAATTATTTCTATGAGGCATTAAGGCTCTCGGCTCCGGTGCTGACATTCCGGATCCTGACGGGCGGCGCCTGGAGACCCGCCGCAAAATAATACATTTCCAATTCTCCGTAAATAAGCGTCGGACGCGGTGCTCGCCGCCCTTACAGCCGGCCGCCCTCTAATAGGGCTTTTACGGGCGAGGACGGCTGTTCGCTCTAATGCAGCGCGCCGTGTGCGAGGAAGCCATTTTCATTCATTAGCGCCGCCAAAAGCACTTAAAGCACTTTCAGGCCCTGGCGGGAAACGGCCGCGTCGGCGGGAGAAGTGAGACCAAATAACAGTCCGTCCCCAGGAAAAGCCCTCCGTCCCCCCCGAGCAGGAGGACAATTCTCCGCCGTAAGTGTCCTCGATAGTTCAGCCGGCAACACCTGCGCGACGAACGCGATTAACCCCCTAACGGCCGGCGAGGGGTCACCGGGGGGAGGGAAGGTTTATTCGATGTATCCAGAGGCAGAAAACAGGAAATGGATTTGGATACTTTTTGTTTCATCGCATTAAACAGGAAATCGTTTGGAGTGTTGATAAAGACGAGGGGGTGTGTTGTGGCGTGATCCATGCGATCCGCGTTCGATCACGGCGTTCGATGTCTGCGACCTTCGGGGGTTTCCACCAAATCTTTTAATTTTATTACTATATGGAAGAAATAAATATAAACAGGAAATGGATTCGGATACTTTTTGTTTCATCGCAAAAAACAAGAAATCGCTTGATTTGATAAAGATAGGGTCTTGTGATCCATGCGATCTGCGTTCGATCACGGCGTTCGTTTGTCTGCGACCTTCGGGGGTTTCCACCAAATCTTTTAATTTATTACTATATGAAAGAATAAATTAACCCAATACTTTTTGTTTCATCGTAAAAAACAAGAAATCGCTCTGATTATTGGTAGTGTCTTGTGATCCATGCGATCCGAGCTCAATCACAACGTTCGATGTAATTCACGCGATCTTCGCAGCCTACTTGTTTTTTTCACCAAGTTTTTGTACTATATTAACATATATAATCAATAAATCTATAAAATAGAATCAATAAATCTATAAAATATAATCAATAAATCTATAAAATATAATCAATAAAAAAAGGACAGGAGTGTTGATAGACATGAAGGGATGTTGTGACGTGATTCATGCGATCCGCGTTCGATCACGGCGTTCGATGTCTGCGACCTTCGGGTTTTTCCACCAAATCTTTTACTTTATTACTATATGGAAGAATAAATATAAACAGGAAATGGATTCGGATACTTTTTGTTTCATCGCAATAAACAGGAAATCGCTGGGAGTGTTGATAGAGACGCGGGGATGTTGTAGCGTCTTGTGATCCATCCAATCGTGGCGTTTTTTAGTCCAATACTATATGTGAGAATTAGAGATGAGCGAATCGAACCAGGCGAAGTGGAATTCGTTTCGAATTTCAGGAAAAATTCGATTCGCGTCGAATCCGAATATTAGCCTACTTCGGGTGCGCGAATCGGATTTTTCCCGATCAGCCGGCAAAAGTGTCCCTGCAGAGAGCTCCGCTATTTCTGACAGTTCCTGACAGTTCCTTCACATGTACAGCGGTTGAAACATTGTATCTATTTGTTTCCATTTAGGATACAGATGTTTTTATTCGGAAACAAATAGATACAATGTTTCAACCGCTGTAAATGTGAAGGAACTGTCAGAGAACTGTCAGAAATAGCGGAGCTCTCTGCAGGGACACTTTTTGCTGTACTGGAATACTTCTTCTTTTCATTCTTCTTTTCATTCTTCTCATTCTTCATTGAGAAGAAGAATGAAAAGAAGAATGAGAAGAAGAATGAGAAGAAGAATGAAAGAAGAATGAAAGAAGAATGAAAAGAAGAATGAAAAGAAGAATGAGAAGAATGAAAAGAAGAATGAAAAGAAGAATGAAAAAGAAGAAGAAGAAGAATGAAAAGAAGAAGAATAAGAATGAGAAGAAGAATGAAAGAAGAATGAGAAGAAGAATGAGAAGAAGAATGAAAGAAGAATGAAAGAAGAATGAGAAGAAGAATGAGAAGAAGAATGAGAAGAATGAAAAGAAGAATGAGAAGAATGAAAAGAAGAATGAGAAGAAGAATGAAGAAGAAGAAGAAGAAGAATGAAAAGAAGAAGAAGAAGAATGAAAAGAAGAATTCAAAAGAAGAAGAAGAAGAAGAAGAATCTTTTCATTCTTCTTCTTCTTTTCTTCTTCTTTTCTTCTTCTTCTTCTTCTTTTCATTCTTCTTCTTCTTTTCATTCTTCTTCTTCTTCTTCTTCTTCTTTTCATTCTTCTTCTTTTTTCATTCTTCTTTTCATTCTTCTTCTTCTTCTTCTCATTCTTCTTCTTCTTCTTCTCATTCTTCTTCTTCTTCTTCTCTTCTTCTTCTTCTTCTTCTTTTCTCATTCTTCTTCTTCTTCTTCTTTTCTTCTTCTTCTTCTTCTTCTCATTCTTCTTCTTTTCATTCTTCTTCTTCTCATCTCTTCTTCTTCTTCTTCTCATTCTTCTTCTTCTTCTTCTCATTCTTCTTCCTCTTCTTCTCATTCTTCTTTTCATTCTTCTCATTCTTCTTTTCATTCTTCTTCTTTTCATTCTTCTCATTCTTCTTTTCTTCTTCATGAAAAGAAGAATGAAAAGAAAGAAGAAAAAGAAGAATGAAAAAGAATGAAAAGAAGAAGAAGAATGAAAGAATGAAGAATGAAAAGAAGAATGAAAAGAAGAATGAAAAAGAAGAATGAGAAGAAGAATGAAAAGAAGAATGAAAAGAAGAATGAGAAGAAGAATGAGAAGAAGAATGAAAAATGAAGAATGAAAAGAAGAAGAAGAAGAATCTTTTCATTCTTTTCATTCTTCTTTTCATTCTTCTTCTTCTTCTTTTCATTCTTCTTCTTTTCATTCTTCTTCTTTTCATTCTTCTTCTTCTCATTCTTCTTCTTCTCATTCTTCTTCTTCTTCTTTTCATTCTTCTTCTTCTTTTCATTCTTCTTCTTCTTTTCATTCTTCTTTTCATTTCTTCTTCTTCTGAGAAGAAGAAGTAGGATGAAAATAAGAAGAATTCCAAGCCAGCAAAAAGTGTATCTGCAGAGCTCCTCTATTTCTGACAGTTCTATGACATTCACATTTACAGCGGTTGAAACATTGTATCTATTTGTTTCCATAAATGGAAACAAATAGATACAATGTTTCAACCGCTGAGCTCTGCAGATACACCTTCTTCTCATCCTCCTTCTTCTTCTTCTCATCCTTCTTCTTCTTCTCATCCTTCTTCTTCTTCTCATCCTTCTCCTTCTCCTTCTTCTCTCATCCTTCTTCTCATCCTTCTCCTTCTTCTTCTCATCCTTCTCCTTCTTCTCATCCTTCTCCTTCTTCTCATCCTTCTCCTTCTCCTTCTTCTCATCCTTCTCCTTCTCCTTCCTCATCTCCAAGGGCATTTAAATTAAAGGTACAGTGTTCTGCACTAATATAAAGGCTCTCTGAAGCCTAGAAACCCTTTTTATAAGTTAAATTCGTAGTGAATAAATTTGCATCGAATCGAATTTCTTCCTCAAATTCGGCGAATCAGCCGAATCGAATTTTTGAATAATTCGCTCATCTCTAGTGAGAATGAAAATAAACAGACAAATCACTGGGGTTGTAGACAAATCGCGTTTATCCATCTCACGGCCGGCGAGGGGTCACCGGGGGGGAGGGAAGGTTTATTTGATGTATTGAGAGGCAGAAAACAGGAAATGGATTTGGATACTTTTTGTTTCATCGTAATAAACAGGAAACCCCTCAGATTACTGAAAAAGACGAGGGAATTTTGTAACATTTTGTAATCTAGCGACGTTTTGTGATTGGCCCGATCCGCGCCCATTCACGGCGTTTGATGTTTGGGGTCTTTTTTCTCACCAAATCTTTTATTACTATATATAAAAAATAGACAGGAAACCCCTCGAATTATTGATGAAGCGAAGGGAGTTTTGTATCGTCTTCTGAACCACCAACTCTGCGCTCAGTTCGCGACGTGCGATCTTCGCGGCCTATTTGTTTTTTCCACCAAGTTTTTTGCACTATATTAGCATATATAATCAATAAATCAATAAATTATAATCAATAAAAAAAAGGAAAGGAAAATCGCATAATCGGGTTATTGATAAAGAGGAAGGAATGTTGTCACATCTCAGCGCCCAATCATGGCGTTCAATGTTCACACCTTGGTTTTTTCCCACCAAAAATTGTATTTTAATACTATTTCTAAAAAAAAAAAAAAAAAACTGATTATCGCGCAGATTATTGATAAAGACGAGGGAGTTTTGAATATGAATATGAAAAGTTCATGTCAATACTTTGTTATATATCCTTTGTTGGCAATGACAGAGGTCAGACGTTTCCTGGAAGTCTTCACAAGGTTGGCACACACTGTTGCTGTTATGTTGGCCCATCCTCCATGCAGATCCCCTCCTCCATGCAGATCTCCTCTAGAGCAGTGATGTTTTGGGGCTGTCGCTGGGCAACATGGACTTTCAACTCCCTCCAAAGGTATTCTATGGGGTTGAGATCTGGAGACTGGCTAGGCCACTCCAGGACCTTGAAATGCTTCTTACGAAGCCACTCCTTCGTTGCCCGGGCGGTATGTTTGGGATCATTGTCATGTTGGAAGACCCAGCCACGTTTCATCTTCAATGCCCTTGCTGATGGAAGGAGGTTTGCACTCAAAATCTCACGATACATGGCCCCATTCATTCTGTCCTGTACATGGATCAGTCGTCCTGGTCCCTTTGCGGAGAAACAGCCCCAAAGCATGATGTTGTCACCCCCATGCTTCACAGTAGGTATGGTGTTCTTTGGATGCAACTCAGCATTCTCTCTCCTCCAAACACGACGAGTTGTGTTTCTACCAAACAGTTCTATTTTGGTTTCATCTGACCATATGACATTCTCCCAATCCTCTTCTGGATCATCCAAATGCTCTCTAGCAAACTTCAGATGGGCCCCGGACATGTACTGGCTTAAGCAGGGGGCCACGTCTGGCACTGCAGGATCTGAGTCCCTCGCGACGTAGTGATGGTAGCCTTTGTTACGTTGGTCCCAGCTCTCTGCAGGTCATTCACTAGGTCCCCCCGTGTGGTCCTGGGATTTTTGCTCACCGTTCTTGTGATCATTTTGACCCCACGGGGTGAGATCTTGCGTGGAGCCCCAGATGGAGGGAGATTATCAGTGGTCTTGTATGTCTTCCATTTTCTAATTATTGCTCCCACAGTTGATTTGTTCACACCAAGCTGCTCGCCTGTTGCAGATTCAGTCTTCCCAGCCTGGTGCAGGTCTACAATTTTGTTTCTGGTGTACTTCGTCAGCTCTTTGGTCTTCCCCATAGTGGAGTTTGGAGTGTGACTGTTTGAGGTTGTGGACAGGTGTCTTTTATACTGATAACAAGTTCAAACAGGTGCCATTGATACAGGTAATGAGTGCAGGAGGAGGAGCCTCTTAAAGAAGAAGGTCCAGGTCTGTGAGAGCCAGAAATCTTGCTTGTTTGTAGGTCACCAAATACTTATTTTCCACCATAATTTGCAAATCAATTCTTTCCAGATCAGCCAATGAGATTGTCTGGATTTGTTTTCTCATTTTGTCTCTCATAGTTGAGGTCTCCCTATGATGCCAATTACAGGCCTCTCTCATCTCTGTAAGTGGGAGAACTTGTACAATTGGTGGGGACTAAATACTTTTTTGCCCCCCTGTATATATATATATACAGTATATAGATGGATGGATGGATAGATATTTTAATTAAAAAAATATATAAAAAGAAATCACTTAGGCTATTAAGAAAAACAAAGGAATTTTGTAACACCTTGTGATCCGCCCCGATCTGCGCTCAATCGCGGCGTTCCATGTTCGTAACCTTTTTGTTTTTTCCACCAAGATTTTTACTGTATTACTACCTGTATATATAAATTTAAAAACAGGAAGTGCCTCAGATTACTGATAAAGACGAGGGAATTTTGTAACATTTTGTAATCTATCAACGTTTTGTGATCCGCCCAATCCGCGCCCATTCACGGCGTTCGATGTTTGAGGTCTTTTTTCCACCAAATCTTTTACTTTATCACTATATATAGAAATAGACAGGAAACCCCTCAGATTATTGATAAAGACGGGAGAGTGTTGTAGCGTCTTGTGATCCACCCAATCTGCGCTCAGTCGCAGCGTTCGATGTTCGCGGCGTTCTTGTTTTTTCCGTCAAGTTTTTTTTACTTTATTACTATTTATGAAAAGAAAAAAAAAACCAGTAAAGTAAAAAAACTTGGTGGAAAAAACAAGAACGCCGCAAACGTCGAACGCTGCGACTGAGCGCAGATTGGGTGGATCACAAGACGCCACAACATTCCCTCCTCTTTATCAATAACCCGAGCGATTTCCTGTCTTTTTTTTATTGATTATTACTATTTATAAAAAAGAAAAAAAAACAGTAAAGTAAAAAAAACTTGGTGGAAAAAACAAGTAGGCAGCGAACATCGAACGCCGCGACTGAGCGCAAATTGGGGGGGGAATCACAAGACGTGTCAACATTCCCTCCTCTTTATCAATAACCCGATCGATTTCCTGTCTTTTTATTGATTACTGTTTTTTTTTTCTTTTTATAAATAGTAATAATCAATAAAAAAAAAAAGACAGGAAATCGCTCGGGTTATTTATAAAGAGGAGGGAACGTTGTGGCGTCTTGCGATCCACCCAATCTGCGCTCAGTCGCGGCGTTCGATGTTCGCGGCCTACTTGTTTTTTCCGCCAAGTTTTTTTTACTTTACTGTTTTTTTTTTCTTTTTATAAATAGTAATAATCAATAAAAAAAAAAAAGACAGGAAATCGCTCGGGTTATTCATAAAGAGGAGGGAACGTTGTGGCGTCTTGCGATCCACCCAATCTGCGCTCAGTCGCGGTGTTCGATGTTCGCGGCCTACTTGTTTTTTTCCGTCAAGTTTTTTTTTTTTACTTTATTACTATTTATAAAAAGAAAAAAAAAAAAACCAGTAAAGTAAAAAAACTTGGTGGAAAAAACAAGTAGGCCGCGAACATCGAACGCCGTGACTGAGCGCAGATTGGGGGGATCACAAGACGCTACAACATTCCCTCCTCTTTATCAATAACCCGAGCGATTTTCCTGTCTTTTTATTGATTACTGTTTTTTTTTTCTTTTTATAAATAGTAATAATCAATAAAAAAAAGACAGGAAATCGCTCGGGTTATTTATAAAGAGGAGGGAACGTTGTGGCGTCTTGCGATCCACCCAATCTGCGCTCAGTCGCGGCGTTCGATGTTCGCGGCCTACTTGTTTTTTCCACCAAGTTTTTTTACTTTACTGTTTTTTTTTTTCTTTTTATAAATAGTAATAATCAATAAAAAAGAGACAGGAAATCGCTCGGGTTATTGATAAAGAGGAGGGAATGTTGATGCGTCTTGTGATCCCCCCAATCTGCGCTCAGTCGCGGCGTTCGATGTTCGCGGCCTACTTGTTTTTTCCACCAAGTTTTTTTACTTTACTGTTTTTTTTTTTCTTTTTTATAAATAGTAATAATCAATAAAAAAAAAAAGACAGGAAATCGCTCGGGTTATTTATAAAGAGGGAGGGAACGTTGTGGCGTCTTGCGATCCACCCAATCTGCGCTCAGTCGCGGTGTTCGATGTTCGCGGCCTACTTGTTTTTTCCGTCAAGTTTTTTTTACTTTATTACTATTTATGAAAAGAAAAAAAAAACCAGTAAAGTAAAAAAACTTGGTGGAAAAAAACAAGAACGCCGCAAACGTCGAACGCTGCGACTGAGCGCAGATTGGGGGGATCACAAGACGCCACAACATTCCCTCCTCTTTATCAATAACCCGATCGATTTCCTGTCTTTTTATTGATTACTGTTTTTTTTTTCTTTTTATAAATAGTAATAATCAATAAAAAAAAAAAGACAGGAAATCGCTCGGGTTATTTATAAAGAGGAGGGAACGTTGTGGCGTCTTGCGATCCCCCCAATCTGCGCTCAGTCGCGGCGTTCGATGTTTGCGGCCTACTTGTTTTTTCCACCAAGTTTTTTTACTTTACTGTTTTTTTTTCTTTTTATAAATAGTAATAATCAATAAAAAAGAGACAGGAAATCGCTCGGGTTATTGATAAAGAGGAGGGAATGTTGATGCGTCTTGTGATCCCCCCAATCTGCGCTCAGTCGCGGCGTTCGATGTTCGCGGCCTACTTGTTTTTTCCACCAAGTTTTTTTACTTTACTGTTTTTTTTTTTCTTTTTATAAATAGTAATAATCAATAAAAAAAAAAAAGACAGGAAATCGCTCGGGTTATTGATAAAGAGGAGGGAACGTTGTGGCGTCTTGCGATCCACCCAATCTGCGCTCAGTCGCGGTGTTCGATGTTCGCGGCCCTACTTGTTTTTTCCGTCAAGTTTTTTTTACTTTATTACTATTTATAAAAAGAAAAAAAAAAAAACAGTAAAGTAAAAAAACTTGGTGGAAAAAACAAGTAGGCCGCGAACATCGAACGCCGCGACTGAGCGCAGATTGGGGGGATCACAAGACGCTAAAAAAATTCCCTCCTCTTTATCAATAACCCGAGCGATTTCCTGTCTTTTTATTGATTACTGTTTTTTTTTTCTTTTTATAAATAGTAATAATCAATAAAAAAAAGACAGGCAATCGCTCGGGTTATTGATAAAGAGGAGGGAATGTTGTAGCGTCTTGTGATCCCCCCAATCTGCGCTCAGTCGCGGCGTTCGATGTTCGCGGCCTACTTGTTGTTTCCACCAAGTTTTCTTTACTTTACTCTTTTTTTTTTCTTTTTATAAATAGTAATAATCAATAAAAAAAAGACAGGAAATCGCTCGGGTTATTGATAAAGAGGAGGGAATGTTGTAGCGTCTTGCGATCCCCCCAATCTGCGCTCAGTCGCGGCGTTCGATGTTCGCGGCCTACTTGTTTTTTCCGTCAAGTTTTTTTACTTTATTACTATTTATAAAAAGAAAAAAAAA
Source organism: Staurois parvus (assembly GCA_951230385.1). Classification (NCBI taxonomy): domain Eukaryota; kingdom Metazoa; phylum Chordata; class Amphibia; order Anura; family Ranidae; genus Staurois; species Staurois parvus. The sequence continues at coordinate 356,280 of CATNWA010000850.1, read as the reverse complement.
ACAGTAAAGTAAAAAATCCCGATCAGCGCTCAGTCGCGGCGTTCGATGTTCGCGGCCTACTTGTTTTTTTTTACCAAGATTTTTTACTTTACTGTTTTTTTTTTCTTTTTTATAAATAGTAATAAAGTAAAAACATTTGGTAAAAAAAAACAAGTAGGCCGCGAACATCGAACGCTGCGACTGAGCGCTGATCGGGATCTTTTATTTTACTGTTTTTTTTTCTTTTTATAAATGGTAATAAAGTAAAAAAATCGCATAATCGGGTTATTAATAAAGAGGAGGGAATGTTGTCACATCTTGTGATCCACCCGATCGGCGCCCAATCATGGCGTTCAATGTTCACGCCGTCTTTTTTCCCCACCAAATATTTTATTTTATCACTAATTATAAAAAAAAAAAAAAAAAAGAATATCGCGCAGATTATTGATAAAGACGGGAGTTTTGTATCGTCTTCTGATCTTCCCTATCGCAGCCTTTGATGTTCTCACCACATTTTTTTATTTTTTTAACTTTTACTTTGTCTTTTATTTATATATATAAAATGGGGTTATTAGTAAAAATTCAGGAATTTTTTTGTACATCTCGTGATCCGCCATAATCTGCGCTCAATCGCGGCGTTCCACGTTCGTAACTTTTTTGTTTTTTCCACCAAGTTTTTTTTACTTTATTACTATTTATAAATATAAAAAAACAGGAAACTCCTCAGATTATTGATAAAGACGACGGAATTTTGTAACCTGATCCGCGCCCAATCACAGCTCGGAATGTTCTCACCTCATTTTCTTTCCCCCAAATCTTTTACTTCATCACTAATTTAAAAAAAAAAAATGCAAAAAAAAAAAAACATGAAATCGCTGGACTTATTAGTAAAAATGAGGGAATTTTGTAACGCCTGCGATCTGCCCAGACACAACGGGGATCATTTACTAAAACTGGAGAGTAGAAACCAATCAGCTGCCAGGATTTATTGTCAACGTTTCATTGAAGAAACTGAAGTTAGAAGCTGATTGGCCGCCATGAACAGCCGCGTCAGATTCACGGGGGCGCTCCAGTTTTAGAAAGTCTCCCCCCCAATGTCCGATGTTTGATGCTGTTTTATTTTTTTCACCAAATATTTTATTTTCGCACTATATAAAAATAAAAAAAATATGAAATGAGGGAATTTTGTAACAATCTCGCGATTCACCGGATCTGCGCCCAATCGATGTTCTTGTCTTTTTTTTCCCATCATGTCTATTATTTTATTACTAAAAGAAAAACACAAATAAATAAATAATTGCTCGGCTTGTTGATAAAGATGAGCCCAATCCGCGACTCCCATCCAGCGCACGGCGCCCGATGTTCACGTTCTGTTCTCTTTTTTTTTCATCAACTGATTCATTTTATTAACAAAATCAGTAACCCCCGGATCACATCTATGCGGCCGTGCGGGCCGCGTTTTGCGCAGGCATGAGCGCCTATTTATTTGAATGGAGTCCCGTGACACGACGGGACGAAATCCCGGCACTTCTCTGGAAAACGCAGCCGAGGTTCCCAGTACGGTTGAGTTTTCCAGTGTGGGCGGCGTGCCGTTAGAAGCGCGGGTCCGCATTCCTCTGTGCGGGTGGGATTTTTGCGTGGATCCGCAGCGGCACCACCCGCGCAGGTTAAAAGGGTCCTCCGCTCCTATTGACACGTCCCTGCTCACAAAGGTCCCATTCACACAATGGCGCTCAGCGGCGAGCGTTTGCGGACGTTTCTGAGCTGCACGCATTGGACAGCCCATTCATTCCAACGGGCTGCCCTACGAGCGATAAACGCACCACAGAAGCTTGAAGAGGAAATGAAACATTTAATCTGCTGAAGAACTACAAGTAGCGGCAAACCCGGCAGTGCGCATGCAGAAAAAGGCGGTGAGAATGAGTCTGCGGTCACACCGATCCCGACTTTGAAATCGTGCGACTTCGCTGGAAGTCAGGTGTCGGCCCGACGTGAGGTATGACTTGGAAGCAGGGGCGGACTGACAACTCATGGGGCCCCCGGGCAATAGGCGATCTTGGGGCCCCTGTGTCCTTGCCCAAACTCAAAAAATCCGATGAAAAAGGTACCAGGGGCATCTCATGGGGCCCCCTACTGACCCCGGGCCCTCGGGCAGTGCCCCAGTTTCCAAATGGTCAGTCCGACCCTGCTTGGAAGACATCTCTGCGACCCCGTGCCAAGATGTCTATGCGAGTCGCACCGGAACTTGTAAAACGTAGTGCATGGAGTATCAGAAATCAGCGCGACTCCAACGGATATGACCGCTTCCATCGCAGACAATAGGGTCACATGATGACAAGTCGCATCGGAGGGTCCGGGGGCTTAAATCCAAGTCACTAAAAATACAAAACATGCAATATTACACGTATGGGGGATGTTTTACCTGACAAAAGTGTTGTAATTCTGTCTATGCAGTGCTGAGATTTACACAGCCCCGTCGGGAGACCTTCGTTTTCTCTGCTGCTGTTAAGCGACACTTACAGGTCTAGCCCCTCCCCCCAGCCTGTGATTGGACAGTAAAAGGAGAATCAGCAGACTGATGAACTGATTTCTCCGCTTTCTCCTCCTATCAGCATGCTCCTTGCACTGCGGTACACCCGACTGGCTCCTTGAGCTGCTTTTTCCTCCCCAGTCTGAGCTCTGCTGTACAGGGACTGCGAGTGGCTGACACCAGGACGCATTCAGGTGACACTGCTTGTATTTAAAAATGTCTCTCATCTGTCCAGAGTTCGGCTTTAACAATTTGCCTTCCAGTTTGTCAGCGGCGCGCAGCGATCGGACATTTATTGCGGAGACTGCAGACTTCAGGACAGCCCGGTGTCACGGACCAGCAGGAGACGCTGAGATCTGTAGCTCCCCGTTTCCGGGACAGCGGGCGGCTGATCAGATGCCAAGTCTGCCGCAGACCCGAGTCTCCCTCGGCCTCTGGCACTTAAAGGGTTTCTGATGCACGAGGAGGACGGTGCCAGGTGACACGCTGCGTCGGCTCGTCACGCCAACTGTTCCATGAACTCGGCCTGGCATCTCCTCTGAAGGGAACCACTAGAGCACCCACCCAATTAGAGGCGAGATGAGTGCCGGGCTGGCAGCAGTTTGGCAGCGATAGATCTTGGCGGGATGACGGATGCGACTGTCACAGGACCGCTCAGGGCCGGCGGTGCCTCCGCTTCACAGCTCCACCAAACCCTGCGCGATCCCCGCATCGGCCACCGAATTTGCAGCCTTGATCACCTGATCGCGGGTCACATTTCCACCCATCGCCGAGGTCTCCTCCGGACAAAAAAAAAGACGCCAATGGTAAATATCACTTTGTGCCCCAACCTTTCCCGGCCCCCCGCCGTCTCTCTCCTGGAGAAAACCCTTTCAGATCTCAGAAATGTCAAAAAGAGAAAAATGTTATCGATTATCTTCATCAAAGAGACCTCTTACCCGCCGGCGGTCATCAGCCGAGAGAGACGACCGGATCAAAGGAACAAAAACTGCACAATGGCTGAAAGGACGGACATGAAACTACAGAACGGGCGAGAAAACCGGGCGAGAATATTAGGGTGAGAAACACAGAATGAACCACCCGCTACCCATACAGGAATATATATATGTGGGACCAGAGATGCAGAGAGAATGACGGCTACAAATATGGGGATAGATCGATCGATCGATGATAGATAGATAGATAGATAGATAGATAGATAGATAGATAGATAGATAATAGATAGATAGATAGATAGATAGATAGATAGATAGATGATAATAGATAGATAGATAGATAAATAGATAGATAGATAATAGATAGATAATAGATAGATAGATAGATAGATAGATAGATAGATAGATAGATAGATAATAGATAGATAATAGATAGATAATAGATAGATAATAGATAGATAGATAGATAGATAATAGATAGATAGATAATAGATAGATAGATAGATAGATAGATAATAGATAGATAGATAATAGATAGATAGATAGATAGATAGATAATTAGATAATAGATAGATAATAGATAGATAGATAGATAGATAGATAATAGATAGATAGATAGATCGATAGATAGATAGATAGATAGATAATAGATAGATAATAGATAGATAGATAGATAATAGATAGATAGATAGATAGATAGATAGATAGATAGATAGATAGATAATAGATAGATAGATAGATAGATAGATAGATAGATAATAGATAGATAATAGATAGATAGATAATAGATAGATAGATAGATAATAGATAGATAGATAATAGATAGATAGATAGATAGATAGATAGATAGATAGATAATAGATAGATAATAGATAGATAGATAGATAGATAGATAATAGATAGATAGATAGATAGATAATAGATAGATAATAGATAGATAGATAGATAGATAATAGATAGATAGATAGATAATAGATAGATAGATAATAGATAGATAGATAGATAATAGATAGATAGATAATAGATAGATAGATAGATAGATAGATAGATAGATAGATAATAGATAGATAATAGATAGATAGATAGATAGATAGATAATAGATAGATAGATAATAGATAGATAGATAGATAGATAGATAATAGATAGATAGATAGATAGATAATAGATAGATAATAGATAGATAGATAGATAATAGATAGATAGATAGATAGATAGATAGATAGATAGATAGATAGATAGAAATAGATAGATAGATAGATAGATAGATAGATAGATAGATAATAGATAGATAATAGATAGATAGATAATAGATAGATAGATAGATAATAGATAGATAGATAATAGATAGATAGATAGATAGATAGATAGATAGATAGATAATAGATAGATAATAGATAGATAATAGATAGATAGATAATAGATAGATAGATAGATAGATAGATAGATAGATAGATAATAGATAGATAGATAGATAGATAGATAGATAGATAGATAATAGATAGATAGATAGATAGATAATAGATAGATAGATAATAGATAGATAATAGATAGATAGATAATAGATAGATAGATAGATAATAGATAGATAGATAGATAGATAATAGATAGATAGATAGATAGATAATAGATAGATAGATAATAGATAGATAGATAGATAGATAGATAGATAGATAGATAGATAGATAGATAGATAATAGATAATAGATAGATAGATAGATAGATAGATAGATAGATAGATAGATAATAGATAATAGATAATAGATAGATAGATAGATAAATAGATAGATAATAGATAGATAGATAGATAATAGATAGATAGATAGATAGATAATAGATAGATAGATAGATATAGATAGATAGATAGATAGATAGATAGATAGATAGATAGATAGATAATAGATAGATAGATAATAGATAGATAGATAATAGATAGATAGATAGATTAATAGATAGATAATAGATAGATAGATAGATAGATAGATTGATAATAATAAGATAGATAGATAATAGATAGATTGATAGATAGATAGATAGATAGATAGATAGATAGATAGATAATAGATAGATAGATAGATAGATAGATAGATAATAGATAATAGATAGATAGATAGATAGATAGATAGATAGATAGATAGATAGATAGATAGATAGATAATAGATAATAGATAGATAGATAGATAGATAATAGATAGATAGATAATAGATAGATGGATAGATAGATAATATAGATAATAGATAGATAATAGATAGATAGATAGATAATAGATAGATAGATAGATAGATAGATAATAGATAGATAGATTATAGATAGATAGATAATAGATAGATAATAGATAGATAGATAGATAGATAGATAGATAGATAGATAGATATATAGATATATAGATAGATAGATAATAGATAGATAGATAGATAGATAGATAGATAGATAGATAATGATAGATAGATAGATAGATAGATAATAGATAGATAATAGATAGATAGATAGATAGATGGATAGTAGATAATAGATAGATAGATAAATAGATAGATAGATAGATAGATAGAGATAGATAGATAGATAGATAGATAGATAGATAGATAGATAATGTAATAGATAGATAGATAGATAGATAGATTGATAGATAGATAGATTGATAGATGATAGATAATAGATAGATAATAGATAGATAGATAATAGATAGATAGATAGATAATAGATAGATAGATAATAGATAGATAGATAGATAATAGATAGATAGATAGATAATAGATAGATAGATAGATAATAGATAGATAGATAGATAGATAGATAATAGATAGATAGATAGATAATAGATAGATAGATAGTAGATAATAGATAGATAGATAGATAGATAGATAGATAATAGATAGATAGATAGATAGATAGATAGATAATAGATATAGATAGATAGATAGATAGATAGATAGATAGATAGATAGATAGATTATAGATAGATAGATAGATAGATAATAGATAGATAATAGATAGATAGATAGATAATAGATAGTATAGATAGATAGATAATAGATAGATAATAGATAGATAGAAGATAGATAATAGAGTAGATAGATAGATAGATAGATAGATAGATAATAGATAGATAGATAATAGATAGATAGATAGATAGATAGATAGATAATAGATAGATAGATAGATAGTTTGATTTGATTGGATGCAGGTACTGTTTGGCCAACAATTTTCGTCCAGTTCCCATGATTTTTCTATCTAAGGATGTCGGGTGTTAGAGGGCTGACAGGGTCACCCACAAAGCAGGTTTATACTTTTGCATTGGTAGCTTACGATTCCTATTCACCAACGACACGCTGACACCACAGTTGTCACCAAACCCCTTGGATGATTCTATATCTCCGCTCCCACTCTTTCAGAAAAAGATTCATCATTTGTGAGGGTGTTGTGTCACCAGGATTGTTTGAGTTAGATGTCAGGTACCCAGGTTGGGTTCAGTCAGGTACTCAGGTAGGGTTGGATACAAGGTACCTAGGTTGGGTTGAGTTGGGAGTAGGTTTGGTTAGGATGGAATGGATTTGGCGTAGGGTACACAGGTTGGGTTGGGTTGGGTATAGGACACTCAGGTTGGGTGTAGGGTAAAGAGGTGGTTTTGGGTGTAGGGTATCTTGGTTGGGTTGGGTGTAGGGTATCTGGGTTGGGTGTAGGGTTCCTAGGTTGAGTTGGGTGTAGGGGACCCAGGTTGGGTTGATGTAGGGTATTGAGGTTGGTTTTGGTTGGGCGTAGGGTACCCAGGTTGGGTTAATTTAGGTGTAGGGTTCCAAGGTTATGTTTTCGATATCTAGGGTGGGTTGGGTTGAGTTGGAAGTAGGTTTCCCAGATTGGGTGTATGATACCTAGGTTATTTGATGGTACCTGGGTTGGGTCTAGAGTACCTGGATTGGATTGGGTTGGATGTAGGATACCCAGGTCGGTTTGAGTTGACTGTAAAGTACCCGGTTTGAGCGTAGAGTACCTAGGTTGGGTTGGTCGTAGGGCACCCAGGTTGGGTTGAGTTAGCTGTAGGGTACCCATATTGGGTGAAGTGTACCCAGGTTGAGTTAGGTGTAGGGTACCCAGGTTTGAGTTGGTTGTAGTGTACCCAGGTTGGGTGTAGTGTACCCAGATTGGGTGTAGGGTACCCAGGTTGAGTTGGTTGTAGTGTACCCAGGTTGGGTGTAGTGTACCCAGATTGGGTGTAGTGTACCCAGGTTGAGTTGGTTGTAGGCTAACCAGGTTGAGTTGGTTGTAGGGTACCCAGGTTGGGTGTAGTGTACCCAGATTGGGTGTAGGGTACCCAGGTTGAGTTGGTTGTAGGGTACCCAGGTTGAGTTGGTTGTAGTGTACCCAGGTTGGGTGTAGTGTACCCAGATTGGGTGTAGGGTACCCAGGTTGAGTTGGTTGTAGTGTACCCAGGTTGGGTGTAGTGTACCCAGATTGGGTGTAGGGTACCCAGGTTGAGTTGGTTGTAGGGTACCCAGGTTGAGTTGGTTGTAGGGTACCCAGGTTGAGTTGGTTGTAGGGTACCCAGGTTGGGTGTAGTGTACCCAGATTGGGTGTAGGGTACCCAGGTTGAGTTGGTTGTAGGGTACCCAGGTTGAGTTGGTTGTAGTGTACCCAGGTTGGGTGTAGTGTACCCAGATTGGGTGTAGGGTACCAGGTTGAGTTAGGTGTAGGGTACCCAGGTTGAGTTGGTTGTAGTGTACCCAGGTTGGGTGTAGTGTACCCAGATTGGGTGTAGGGTACCCAGGTTGAGTTGGTTGTAGGGTACCCAGGTTGAGTTGGTTGTAGGGTACCCAGGTTGGATTGAGTTAGGTGTAGAGTAGACATGTTGAGTTGAGTGTAGGGTAGTTGGGCTAGTTGTAGGGTAACTGGGTTGTGTGTGGGGTACCTTTTGTGCTGATTAACTACCAAGAAAAAGAGGCTGCACTGGTTTTATTTCCGAATTTCCTCCAATCTTAGTTGCCCACCAGACCAGAGTCAGACAAAGTTTCCATCCCTGGTCACGTGTCAGCGGCGCACATTGATAGCCGGAATTTGTTGGGAACACTTTATTATAGAGAGAAGTATCTAGAAGGAGCCTCATCTTCCGATTCTCACCGGCGCATCCTCCGAGATAGAAATTACATTTTAATTCTCAGTAATGATGTCAATCTGTTATCTCTGCCACAGATACATTATTTATTGATCGGCGGAGCGCCCGGGGGGGTACTTATCAAAAGCATGCGGCGGGCGTGGAACGCTGGCGGTGCGATGAACAGGAAACGGGGCCTGCTGGAGCTTTATTATTAAAGAGAGATGAAAACAGCTGCACATTATGCCGCGGCACTCGCAGCAGCCTTTCCAAACAGACGTTCCCCGCAAGACGAGCGCCACTTGACCGCATAAACTGCTGCAGCATCCACATTTCACCAGCTGGGCACAATCTCCCCCGGGCACAAACCTGTTGATTTTGACCTTCTCAATCACGGACCCTCAAATTGACTTCTCATTAGCTGCTTCACTCCCCCGACCCGCCGGGACTTCTTACTTATTCCGCAAATTTGGGGGGGGGGGGTGGGAGATGTATTCTACTTCTTCCTGGCCAAGATCCTGGCCAAGGCTGGAGGACTACAAGTCCCAGAATGTACTGTTACCAGAAATCCAGGGGGAATCACAACAGATGGTTCTTGTAAAAGAGCTCCGCATAAACCTGCTTAGCTAAGTCACAGCCAGCTACTTCTGAACATGCTAGTTGACTGGCTGTCATGTCTAACTTTCCCAACCTGCCCCCTTGTTACATGAAGGTGACTTGGGAAGTATTGAAGCCAGAAAATCAGCATGAGAGTCAGAAGGAGGTCAGCATTGGCAGCCCCTGAATTTCTCAGCTGACAGGTTTCTATCCAAGCAGCATTGACATTACAACACTTAACCAGCTTGGGTTTAGTTAGGTGTCAGCTTCTCAGGATGGGTTGGATGCAGGGTACCTAGGTTTGGTTGGGTGTAGGGTACCCAGGTAGGTTTGGGTGTAAAAATCCCTGGTTTGGTTTGAGTGTAGGGTACCTGGGAAAAGTTGGGTGCAAGGTACTGAGGTTGGTTTTGGTTGGGTGTAGGGTACCCAGTTTGGGTTAGCTTGAGTGTAGGTTTCTCAGGTTGGGTTGGGTGTAGGGCACCTAGGATAGGTTGCATGTAGGGCTTTGAGGTTGTTTTTTGTTGGACGTAGGGTACCCAAGATGGGTTAGGTGTAGGGTAGCCAGTTTGGGTTAGGTGTAGGGTGCTCACAATAGGTTGGATGTGGGGTAATGAGGTTGGTTTTTGGTTGGGTGTAGGGTACCCAGGTTGGTTTGGGTGTAGGGTACCTAGGATAGGTTGAATGCGAGATATTGAGGTTAGTTTTGGTTGGATGTAAGGTATTGAGGTTGGTTTTGGTTGGGTGTAGGATATCCAGGATGAGTTGGGTGTATGGTAGCTAGGATAGGTTGGATGTAGGGGTATTGAGGTTGGTTTTTGTTGGGTGTAGGATAGCCAGAATGGGGTGTAGGTGTAGGGTAACTTGGATGGGTGTAGGTTACCTAGGATGGTTGGAGTTAGGGTATTGAAGTTGGTGTTGGTTGGGTGTAAGATAGCCAGGATGGGTTGGGTGTAGGGTAACCAGTTTAGGTTGGGAGTAGGGTACCTAGGATAGGTTGGATGTAGGATATCATGGTTGATTTTGCTTGGGTGTAGGATAGCAAGGTTGAGTTGGGTGTAGGGTACCTAGGATAGGTTGGATGTAGGGTATTAAAGTTGGTTTCGGTTGGGTGTAGGAAAACCAGGATGGGTTGGGTGTAGGGTAACCAGGTTGTGTTGGGTGTAGGGTACCTAGGATAGGTTGGATGTAGGGGTATTGAAGTGGTGTTTTGGTTGGGTGTAGGAAAACCAGGTTGGGGTTGGGTACCTAGTAGGGTAGGACCAGGTTAGATTAGGTTGGGAGTTGAGGGTAGGGTACCTAGGATAGGTTGGATGTAGGATATCGATGGTTGATTTTGCTTGGGGGTGTAGGATAGCAAGGTTGAGTTTGGGTGTAGGGTACCTAGGAATAGGTTGGATGTAGGATATCGAGGTTGATTTTGGTTGGGTGTAGGATAGCAAGGTTTGAGTGGGGTGTAGGGTACCTAGGATAGGTTGGATTGTAGGGGTATTGATCGAGGGTGTGGGATTTTGGTTGGGTGTAGTAGGATAGGTTGGATGTAGGTTGAGTTGGTTTTGGTTGGGTGTAGGGCACCTAGGGGTGTAGGGTTTGGTTGTGGGTTATTGAGGTTAGCTTTGGTTGGGTGTAGGGTACAGCCAGGTTGAGATTGGGTGTAGGATACCTAGGATAGGTTGGATGTAGTGTATTGAGGTTGGTTTTGGTTGGGTGTAGGGTATTGAGGTTGGTTTTGATTGGGTGTAGGATAGCCAGGTTGAGTTGGGTGTAGAGTACCTAGGATGGTTGGATGTAGTGTATTGAGGTTGGTTTTGGGTTGGGTGGGGGGGTGAGGGTTGGGGGGTAGGGTTTGGTTGGTTTTGGTTGGGTGTAGGGTACCTAGGATGGGTTGGATGTAGGGTATTGAGGTTGGTTGGGTGTAGGGCACCTAGGAATAGGTTGGATGTAGGGTACCTAGGTTGGTTTTGGTTGGGTGTAGGTTAGGATAGGTTGGCATGTAGGGTATTGAAGTTGGTTTTGTTTGGGTGTAGGGTACCTAGGATAGGTTGGATGTAGGGTATTGAAGGTTGGTTTTGGTTGGGTGTAGGGTACCTAGGATGGTTGGATGTAGGGTATTGAAGTTGGTTTTGGTTGGGTGTAGGATGGGTTGGATGTAGGGCACCTAGGATAGGTTGGATGTAGGGTATTGAGGTTGGTTTTGGTTGGGTGTAGGATACCCAGGTTGGCTTGAGTTGGGAGAAGGGTTTTCCTAGGCTGGGTTCTATGGTACCTATGGTAACTGACACCTCCATCAATATCATGCAGACAAAATAAATCATAAAATGTACAATTAAAAAAACAATGTTTGGCCTCCAAGCAGGGAGAACGCTGATTTCACACTCGTGGTCGGCCGGAAGGTCTATGTGGAGCCCGGAGTGAATCTCTCAGCACTGACTCAGCTTCCCCTCTCCCCTTCCTAGGTATGGGCTCTGCACACCATCTGATAAACAAAGCTTCTCTCTTCTGTTCAGTGCCCACAGATAAGTCATCACAGGACATTCAAACCCCGAGAGGTGACAGAAATCAGGAGAGCAGAGATGGCGTTATGACAAGGCCGAGGGTGAAGGAGTTCAGGACGTGTTTCAGCAGGCTAGTCACCGGGTGCAAATGTATTTCTGCTTATATTTTGCCTTCCCTGGTTTCCCTTCCCCCCCCCCCCCCCCCCCCCCCCCCGCCCCCCACACCCACCTCGACGTGCTGAACACATTTTTAAATAAAGCCTTTCCATATTCATTGTATACCTTATTTTATACCCAGCGATGTCATCACTGGGTCTCTGTGCTTCTCTATGCAATGAAAGGTAGGAGGGGCTGGCAGGGTACTGTACATAGGTTCCTGAAAACCTCCCAGCACTCTGCCGCAGGACTTCTCTCAAGAGCCCTCAGTCCCGATGCAAGCAGTGGGCTGGATTTTGGGAGGGGCTATGCAAATATCAAATGTCTTGAAGGGTGGAAGCGACTTATGACTTGCTACAAAGTTACATTGTTGCAATCTGTTCACTGAACAAAATGATACATGATTAAAGAAGGACTTCAACCCGTTGTTGGTGGCTCCACCTCCCCTGAGGCACCGCCATCATGGCTCTCCCTGGCTGGGGGGTCCTGGCCCGGACATGCAGGATATTTCCCAGCAAAGTTTTGGGATTTCCATACTTCCTGTCTTTGCACACGCGCAGACGTATGGGGAAACCTGCGTGTGCCATGGGGGGCTGCCGGGACCCGAAGCACACATGCAGAGTCTGGTGGGGGAGGGGCAGACTCAAATGTCATTCTCACCTAAACGGAGGTAAAACATAAAATAGAAGAGGGGGGGGGAGGAGCCAGGGCAAGATGAGATTCGGTTTAGGGTGGAGGTCCCCTTTAAGGACTCTTTTCTGGTGGTCCCGGCTGCTGACTACTGATTATCTGCGATGGCGGCTGACCCACAGCTAGCAGCCAATCAGCACGCACATGTGCATTGCGGTGGCAGCAAAACCCAATCTACTACTAGGTGGTGGCAGGCGGGGGTCCCCCTAGTAACCAATCAGTGAACGTCTGTCCCCGCCCCTTATAATCTGGTTACACCAGGTGGGGGGGGGGGGGTCCCAGTGTTCAGGGGTGAGAGGGGGAACATTTCTAAATGGAAACTCCAAACTTCGCTCATCATTAACCCCCATACTGTACGCCCCCCCCCCACCCCATCCCATCCCCCACATGTCCACTCCGACCACACCCACATGGAAGAAAAATATATCTGAAATACTAGGATTTTGGCCGTATTCTATATATATATATATTTGCATATACGGCATTTTAAAGTGCATTACAAACTAAATACAAAAAAAATATTTTTATAAATATGTTCTTTCTCATTTTTTTAACATATAAAAAAGTCATTTTTACATATATTTGTAAATGCGTTCCAAAAATGATTCAATGTATTTTAAAAAATATTTTTCATATATTTTGTAATAAAAACGCATTTATATATATATATATATATAAACGGCCAACATTGTAGCGTTTCAAATATATTTTTCTTCCATGTTAGCGATCTGTGTTCTCTCTCATACAATGATGTCCGCAGAGCCCCTCCCCCCTCCGGGGGTCTCTGACTCCTGTGAACTCAGACCCCCCCCTCCATTGCGCCATTGTCGCTCTCAGTGGGATGATCGCGGCGCGCGTTTGATGTGACACAGAAATGATCGTCTATTCAATTTCCCGAGCGTCGGCGTCCGCACACAATGAGCGTTATTGATCGCCACGGAACAATCTGTACAATTCAATTCCAACTGTTACTGCGGGACGCGGACCGCCGCTATCCGCCCGGCGACCCTCCATGTGCAAACCTTTTAGTCCGTTTAATAATATTCATTGTAAAAAGAACAAAAAACAGTTTTTGGATCGATTTCCCGTCCTTCATTCGTTGCGTCACATGAGACATTCATCTCCGGGAATCTCCTTCATGAATCTGTGACGCAACGCGGAAGCCCGCGACGCTGCGAGAACGTTCCCTTCCCTGTCAATCATGTGTGATGTAATGGAGAGGGGGCGGGGCACAAACACTTGTTTCCTACCGGTGGCCTGCATAACGGCGCGGGCATTACCACCCACGCGGTGCGCATGTGTGTCCATGAGAGCGCTCCTAGACAACGCTCGGTCTCTCGCCAGGATTGGCTGTGACAGCCAATCACAAGGCTCACACGATGGGGCATTCTGTCCCGCCCCCCCCCCTTCCACCCCACCTTGGGTGTAAAGACCCTATTAAAAGAAGAAAGCTGGGCAGGAAGGGGTTTAAAGTGGAACTCCGGTTCTTTTTCCATCTCCCATGTTAGAAGAAACTGTACCAAAGTTGTACTTCCCCTCATTTGGCTCCTCCTCCTCAGTCCAGCATCGGCGGGCACACAACAGTCTCGTCATTCTGCCCAATCCCTGTGAGCTCAGCCTGGTATTTACACTCCCCCTAGGGGGGCGCCCCATCACACAGACCACAGACTGGGCCCACACTACTCCAGGACTGAGCGCTACTCATCATGAATGCACTCAGTCCTAGAGGAATACCTGCCACCGCTGCTCCTGCCACCATTGCCACCGCTGCTCCTGCCACCTCTGCTCTGGCCACAACCATCACCACTACTCCTGCCACCATCGTCACCACTACTCCTGCCACCATCGTCACCGCTGCTCCTGCCACCTCTGCTCTGGCCACAACCATCACCACTACTCCTGCCACCATCGTCACCACTGCTCCTGCCACCACCGCCACCATTGCTCCTGTCACTGCCACCACTGATCCTGCCACTGCCACCCCTGCTACCTCCACCTCTGCTCCTGCCACAACCATCACCACTGCTCCTGCCACCATTGCCACCACTGCTCCTGCCACCATTGCCACCACTGCTCCTGCCACCATCGTCACCACTACTCCTGCCACCATCGTCACCGCTGCTCCTGCCACCTCTGCTCTGGCCACAACCATCACCACTACTCCTGCCACCATCGTCACCACTGCTCCTGCCACCACCGCCACCATTGCTCCTGTCACTGCCACCACTGATCCTGCCACTGCCACCCCTGCTACCTCCACCTCTGCTCCTGCCACAACCATCACCACTGCTCCTGCCACCATTGCCACCACTGCTCCTGCCACCATTGCCACCACTGCTCCTGCCACCATCATCAGCACTGCTCCTGCCACCTCTGCTCTGGCCACAACCATCACCACTGCTCCTGCCACCATCGTCATCACTGCTCCTGCCACCATCGTCACCACTGCTCCTGCCACCATCGTCACCACTGCTCCTGCCACCTCCCACCACTGCTCCTGCCACCACCACCACTGCTCCTGCCACCACCACCACCATTGCTCCTGTCACTGCCACCACTGATCCTGCCACTGCCACCCCTGCTACCGCCACCCACCTCTGCTCCTGCCACAACCATCACCACTGCTCCTGCCACCATTGCCACCACTGCTCCTGCCACCATTGCCACCACTGCTCCTGCCAGAATCGTCACCACTGCTCCTGCCACCACCACCACTGATCCTGCCACTGCCACCCCTGCTACCGCCACCTCTGCTCCTGCCACAACCATCACCACTGCTCCTGCCACCACCGCCACCACTGCACCTGCCACCATAGCCACCACTACTCCTGCCACCATAGCCACCACTGCTCCTGCCACCATTGCCACCACTGCTCCTGCCACCATAGCCACCACTACTCCTGTCGCTATTGCCACCACTGCTCCTGCCACCACCGCCACCACTGCTCCTGCCCCCACCATTGCCACCACTGCTCCTGCCACCATCGTCACCACTGCTCCTGCCACCATCGTCACCACTGCTCCTGCCACTGCCACCCCTGCTACCGCCACCTCTGCTCCTGCCACAACCATCACCACTGCTCCTGCCACCACTGCTCCTGCCACCATAGCCACCACTACTCCTGTCACTATTGCCACCAATGCTCCTGCCACTGCCTGCACTGCTCCTTCCACCACTGTTCCTGCCACTGCCACCACTGCTCCTGCCACTGCTCCTGCCACCGCCACCACTGCTCCTGCCACTGCCACCACTGCTCCTGCCACTGCCACCCCTGCTACTGCCACCACTGCTCCTGCCACCATTGCCACCACTGCTCCTGCCACCGCCACTACTGGAGGGAGGAGCAATAAGAAAAAGGTAAGTATATTAAATATAATGGGGGGGTGGGTTTGGAGCATGGTGGGGGGGGGGGGGTGGAAATTTAACTGGAGTTCACTTTAACTATTTGATAAACATTTATATCAGGGCCGGGACAAGGGGTGGGCAGGAGGGGCGGTTGCCCTGGGCGCAGCAGTCTACTATATTGATGGGGGCACCAGTGAACTCCAGAGGATAACTGCTGGGGTAGCATCCCCCCCCAACCTCCTACATAATGAAGGGGGGGCGCAGTTTGGCTTCCTTGCCCTGGGCACTGGCTTACCTTGCCCCGGAGTGGGGGTAGAAGATAAAAGGTACACCCCATCACCCCCCCCCTCCTGCCCCCACTGGGAATGTATCCCAAATATCTCACCAATAAAAGCGTGTCGCAGACAGAACGCACGGCTCCGCCTCCGAGCGCCTAATCTACAACAATGTATAACAATGATTTCCTCTACAGCAGAGATGGCGGGAGTCACGTGACCCGTCATTGCAGCGCCGGGTCTACTGTCAGCAGCATCTGGTCAGCGTCACCGGCCGAGCCGAATTGTTTCAAGGTCGATTTATTATTTTTTTTTCTGAAAACAAATAACTAGAGAAACACAAACCGCCATTGATGGGAGCGCGGCGCCAGCCCGGTGCCAAGACGCTCGCCGCTGCCAGCCCGCGACATGCGACTCCAGCTGTTGTTATGTGAGCCGCGCTCCCTAATGAAGGGTTAATGGTCTCTGGTATGACACAGCTGGCCGGGGGCGGATCTATCGTGTGACTACCACCGCCGCCGCGCCAACGCCAGATAAGAGGCAAACGTTCGCAGAACACAACCAACCAGAGAGCCCCCCCCCCCACCCCCCCCCCCAACGCACCAAAGCTACAGCCTACAAGACAGAAAGTTTCGCCGTGCCAACGCAACACATGTCAGTCATCTTAGCGTTTCCAGGAGGTGTCGCCATGGCAACCCGCGTCTAATCCCTGCCCGGGCCATCGCCAAGTGCGCTCTCTGCATCCCACACACGCGTCTGACAAGCCGCCGCCGCTCACCCTCTTGTTCCGTCCGCGTCATTTCCTCCAGTTTCTTCTGTTTCAGGGTGTCCACCACGTCGGCCAGGCTGCCTTTGCGTTTGCGTCTCTCTGGCGTCCCGAAGTTCACGCTGGTCATCAGATCGCTGCGATCGCGAGCTCCTTCGTCAGGCTTGTGTGGTGAGGTAGACGTGCTTCGGAAGGAATAGAGCGAGCGCAGTTTATTGCTGTCTGAGTCCTGCAAAGACAAACACCGACATTAGCATACGAGCGCCAAAACGGAGCAACGGGACTTACGGGGGCAACTACGGGACTTACGGGGCGACTACGGGACTTACGGGGCGACTACGGGACTTACAGGGCGACTACGGGACTTACAGGGCGATTACGGGACTTACAGGGCGATTACGGGACTTACAGGGCGACTACGGGACTTACAGGGCGACTACGGGACTTACAGGGCGACTACGGGACTTACAGGGCGATTACGGGACTTACAGGGCGACTACGGGACTTACAGGGCGACTACGGGACTTACGGGTGACTACGGGACTTACGGGCGACTACGGGACTTACGGGTGACTACGGGACTTACTGATGACAACAGGATTTACAGGGTGACTACGGGACTTACAGGGCGACTACGGGACTTACAGGGCGACTACGGGCGACTTACAGGGCGACTACGGGACTTACTGATGACAACAGGATTTACAGGGTGACTACGGGACTTACAGGGCGACTACGGGACTTACAGGGCGACTACGGGACTTACAGGGCGACTACGGGACTTACAGGGCGACTACGGGACTTACGGGGCGACTACGGGACTTACAGGGCGACTACGGGACTTGCAGGGCGACTACGGGACTTACGGATGACAACGGGACTTACAGGGCGACAACGGGACTTACAGGGCGACTACGGGACTTACAGGGCGACTACGGGACTTACAGGGCGACTACGGGACTTACGGGTGACAACGGGACTTACTGATGACAACAGGATTTACAGGGTGACTACGGGACTTACAGGGCGACTACGGGACTTACAGGGCGACTACGGGACTTACAGGGCGACTACGGGACTTACAGGGCGATCTTACAGGGCGACCTACGGGACGGGACAAACGGGACTTACAGGGACTTACAGGGGGAGACTACGGGACTTACAGGGTGACTACGGGACTTACAGGGCGACTACGGGACTTACAGGGCGACGACTACGGGACTTACTGATGACAACAGGATTTACAGGGACGACAGGGTGACTACGGGACTTACAGGGTGACTACGGGACTTACAGGGCGGGACTACGGGACTTACAGGGCGACTACGGGACTTACAGGGCGACTACGGGACTTACTGATGACAACAGGATTTACAGGGCGACTACGGGACTTACAGGGCGACAACCGAACTTACAGGGCGACAACGGGACTTACAGGGCGACAACGGGACTTACAGGGCGACAACGGGACTTACAGGGCGACAACGGGACTTACAGGGGAACAACGGAACAACTTCCCTCTCACCCTAATTCACATTTAAAAAATACTTTTTTTCATTATATATCTTATTTTAGACCCAATAATAATCACTGGGTCTCTGTGCTTCTCTATGCAATGCAGGCAGATCGTAGCTGGTGGGTGGGGCCAGTAGGGGGGCTGTATATAGCTTCCTGAAAACATCCCCGCCTCAGTGCTCCTCTCAAGAGACATCATTCCTGATGCGAGCAGTGGGCGGGCTCTTGGGAGGAGTCATGCAAATATCAGTATGGAGGAGTGGGCGTTCTTTGGCAGGTTCATTTACATAGGTAACGCCCAATCATGTTGCTGATCCTCTAGGAGAGACCTGAAATACAACGAATGAAAGGGGCGGGGCCAGGGACAGTCAGGCTGCAGAGGAAAGCGCTAGATGATGCTGGGCCTCCTCCAGCCAGGAAATGAGGCGGAGCCCTATCTGATTGGCTGCAGCTTCTAATGCACATTGTGAGAAGCTCACAGTGTGCAGTGACATCAGAGGAAGCTATTCCAGTCCAGGGGAGGAGCCGGTACACCTGTGCAAGACTGAAGGGGAGGAGCCGGTACACCTGTGCAAGACTGAAGGGGAGGAGCTCGTACACCTGTGCAAGACTGAAGGGGAGGAGCCGCTACACCTGTGCAAGTCTGAAAGGGAGGAGCCGATACACCTGTGAAAGTCTGAAAGGGAGGAGCCGATACACCTGTGCAAGACTGAAGGGGAGGAGCCGATACACCTGTGCAAGACTGAAGGGGAGGAGCCGATACACCTGTGCAAGACTGAAGGGGAGGAGCCAGTACACCTGTACAAGACTGAAGTGGAGGAGCCAGTAACCCTCTGCAAGACTGAAGGGGAGGAGCCGATACACCTTTGCCAGACTGAAGGGGAGGAGCCGGTACACCTATACAAGACTGAAGGGGAGGAGCTGGTACACCTATACAAGACTGAAGGGGAGGAGCTGGTACACCTATGCAAGACTGAAGGGGAGGAGCTGGTACACCTGTGTAAGTCTGAAGGGGCGGAGCAGGTACACCTGTGCAAGATTGAAGGGGAGGAGCCAGTACACCTGTGCAAGGCTAAAGGGGAGGAGCCGGTACACCTGTGCAAGTCTGAAAGGGAGGAGCCGATACACCTGTGCCAGACTGAAGAGGAGGAGCTGATACACCTGTGCAAGACTGAAGGGGAGGAGCCGGTACACCTGTGCAAGACTGAAGGGGAGGAGCCGGTACACCTCTGCAAGACTGAAGGGGAGGAGCCGATACACCTGTGCAAGACTGAAGGGGAGGAGCTGATACACCTGTGCCAGACTGAAGGGGAGGAGCTGATACACCTGTGCAAGACTGAAGGGGAGGAACCAGTACACCTGTGCAAGACTGAATGGGAGGAGCCTGTACACCTGTGCAAGACTGAAAGGGAGGAGCCGATACACCTGTGCAAGACTGAAGGGGAGGAGCCGATACACCTGTGCAAGACTGAAGGGGAGGAGCCGATACACCTGTGCAAGACTGAAGGGGAGGAGCCAGTACACCTGTACAAGACTGAAGGGGAGGAGCCAGTAACCCTCTGCAAGACTGAAGGGGAGGAGCCGATACACCTATGCCAGACTGAAGGGGAGGAGCCGGTACATCTGTGCCAGACTGAAGGGGAGGAGCTGGTACACCTATACAAGACTGAAGGGGAGGAGCTGGTACACCTATACAAGACTGAAGGGGAGGAGCTGGTACACCTATGCAAGACTGAAGGGGAGGAGCTGGTACACCTGTGTAAGTCTGAAGGGGCGGAGCAGGTACACCTGTGCAAGATTGAAGGGGAGGAGCCAGTACACCTGTGCAAGACTAAAGGAGCCGGTACCACCTGTGCAAGGGGGAGGAGCCGATACACCTGTATGCCAGACTAAGAGGAGGAGCTGATACACCTGTGCAAGTCAACCTGAAACTGGGAGGAGCCGATACACCTGTGCCAGACACCTGAAGACTGAAGGAGCTACAACCTGATGACACCTGTGCAAGACTGAAGGGGAGGAGCCGGTGGGAAGGACAGACACAAACTCTACGAAGGCCAGAGTTCACATTTATAATAAAGATAACAATCGGCCTCAGAATTGTACAATCCGGAGCGCGGCGGCAGATCGCACCACCAAACCGGCGCTGTCAGCGTTAACATGGGTTGCAGGATTGGGGGGCTGTGCCCCACCCCCGAGCGCTGTCCCCCCCCTGTTGGCGCTCGCTCTGTTTTGCAGTGGCAAGTGTTTCATGAGGACCCCAGAGAGCGGTGGAGTGTTTGATGTAGAGCGCTATGCAAATCAGCCAACTTTGATCACTTCCATACACCATCAATTAAGGAGGACGAGAGAAAAAGATCAAATTAAAAGCGTCTTCTGCTGCTAATAGTCGTCTCTCCAAGAATTCCGCCATTCGATTCGGATGATAATCAGCTTTTGTGTCGCCTTTTCCCATCAATATGAAGAACGATTCTTTTCCCTATTAATGCTTTTATCCCAAAATATAAATGTTTGAAGAATGGCGACGGATCTGAAGGAGAAGCTCCATATTTACTTTTGCGCGGCGTATGTAAAAAGCGGGCCGTCCATCCCGGGAATTGTAGGGGGGGGGGAGGGGCGGAGACGCCACGCAGGGAAGGGGGTCGTTTACACAACCAAATAGAAATTGATCATCTAATTGGCCGAACAAATCACATCGGAGGAATCAAAGCCGAACGTCGGGACGTGTTTGTTTTTCCCGAATTTCGGGGATTATTTTTCTGCCGGAACGCGATGCGAAAATCCTGAACGGAACGTATGGAGGCGTTCCGGATCTGAGAGCAGAGTCGGGGGAGGGGGGGGGGGTAATGAAATGTGTACATGTGTTCGTGGCATCGAATCTAAGAGGCCATCTAGGTGGGGTCTGATGGGACCTCCAGTGACACCTTCAGAATATAATTCACTTCGCTGACCCCCCATTGCTTCCTCCTCATCATGGCCTCCTCTAAGTGAGTTCCCACCCACCTTGGGGTGTCCCTCAGCACAGGGATGGTGGGAACCCCTCATAATGGGCACAGCGGGGTACAGACCCGGGAACTCAGTAAAAGGATGGTGGGAACCCCTCATAACGGGCACAGCGGGGCGTACAGACCCGAAACTCAGCACAAGGATGGTGGGAACCCCTCATAATGGGCACAGTGGTGGTACAGACCCGGAAACTCAGCACAGGGATGGTGGGAACCCCTCATAATGGGCAACAGCAGGGGGACAGACCCAGGAACTCAGCACAGGGATGGTGGGAACCCCTCATAATGGGCACAGCGGGGGTACAGACCCGGGAACTCAGCACAGGGATGGTGGGAACCCCTCATAATGGGCACAGCGGGGGTACAGACCCGAAACTCAGCACAAGGATGGTGGGAACCCCTCATAATGGGCACAGCGGGGCGTACAGACCCAGAAACTCAGCACAGGGATGGTGGGAACCCCTCATAACGGGCACAGCGGGGCGTACAGACCCAGAACTCAGCACAGGGATGGTGGGAACCCCTCATAATGGGCACCCCCTCATAATGGGCACAGGGATGGTGGCAACCCCTCATAATGGGCACAGCGGGGGTACAGACCCGGGAAACTCAGCACAAGGGATGGTGGGAACCCCTCATAATGGGCACAGCGGGGTACAGACCCGGGAACTCAGCACAGGGATGGTGGGAACCCCTCATAATGGGCACAGAAGGGGTACAGACCCACAGGAACCCTCAGCACAGGGATGGTGGGAACCCCTCATAATGGGCACAGCGGGGGTACAGACCCGGGAACTCAGCACTGAGGGATGGTGGGAAACCCTCATAATGGGCACAGGGAGTGACGGTGGTTAATTCAGACAGACCCGGGAACTCAATGCAGGGATTTCCCTGACTGATTGAAATGACTGATGA
The DNA here is from genome assembly GCA_951230385.1 of Staurois parvus. NCBI lineage: Eukaryota > Metazoa > Chordata > Amphibia > Anura > Ranidae > Staurois > Staurois parvus. The sequence goes on along the minus strand of CATNWA010000850.1, from coordinate 333,997 downwards.
GAAGACTCTCCACCATCCACCAATCAATGGACTTTCTCCTCTGAGTGACCATTAGGTAGGTTTACCCCCAATTCTCAGCCGTCCTCCTAACACCCCCCAGAGACCCCCATAATCCTACCACTGACATGATATAATCCCCCCAGAGAGAATCCCCCATAATCCTGCCACTGACATGATATAATCCCCCCCAGAGACCCCCATAATCCTGCCACTGACATCATATAAACCCCCCCCCCCAGACCCCCATCATATAATCCCCCATCATGAATATATAACCCCCCCCCGAGACCCCCATAGTCCTACCACTGACATCATATAACCCCCCCCAGAGACCCCCCATAGACCACTGACATCATATAACCCCCCCAGAGTCCCCCATAATCCACTGACATCATATAACCCCCCCCAGAGGACCCCCATAGTCCTACCACTGACATGATATAACCCCCCCCAGAGACCCCCATAATCCTACCACTGACATCATATAAACCCCCCCCAGAGACCCCCATAATCCTACCACTGACATCATATAACCCCCCCCCCCAGAGACCCCCATAATCCTAACCACTGACATTGATTAAAGCCCCCCAGAGACCCCCCATAATCCCTGCACTGACATCATATATAACCCCCCCCCAGAGACCCCCATAATCCTGCCACTGACATGATATAACCCCCCCCCCCAGAGACCCCCATAATCCTACCACTGACATCATATAACCCCCCCCCAGAGACCCCCATAATCCTACCACTGACATGATATAACCCCCCCAGAGACCCCCATAGTCCTACCACTGACATCATATAACCCCCCCCCCCCAGAGACCCCCATAGTCCATACTGACATCCTACCCCCACTGACATCATATAACCCCCCCCAGAGACCCCCATAATCCTACCACTGACATCATATAACCCCCCCAGAGACCCCCATAATCCTACCACTGACATCATATAACCCCCCCCCCTACAGAGACCCCCATAATCCTACCACTGACATCATATAACCCCCCCCCCCCCCATAATCCCCCTGACATAATCCCCCCCAGAGACCCACCCCATACCACCACTGACATCATATAACCCCCCCCAGAGACCCCCATAATCCTACCACTGACATGATATAACCCCCCCCAGAGACCCCCATAATCCTGCCACTGACATGATATAACCCCCCCCCCCCCCAGGGACATGATATAACCCCCCCCAGAGACCCCCATAATCCTCCACAGTTTCTGGCACGGGACGAGGAGCCAACAACAGCGATTACATTTCTGCTACAAACAATCGAAAGAGGAAACCGAGAATTCTCCGTGCCAAGAAAATATCTCGTGTAAGGACTGAGGAGACACGTTACACGGGCCAAGGTCTGTGAGCACCAACCATGACACACGTATGACACCGACCATCACACACATATGACACCGACCATCACACACAGGACACCGACCATCACACACATAGGACACCAACCATCACACACGAATGACAGCAACCATGACACACGTATGACACCGACCATCACACACATATGACACCGACCATCACACACATATGACACCGACCATCACACACAGGACACCGACCATCACACACATATGACACCCGGACCACACAAGCAGGACACCGACCATCACAAGCAGGACACCGACCATCACACACATATGACACCGACCATCACACACAGGACACCAACCATGACACACGTAGGACACCAACCATGACACACGTAGGACACCAACCATGACAAATGTATGACACCAACCATGACACATGTATGACACCAACCATGACACATGTATGACACCAACCATGACACACAGGACACCGACCATGACACACGTATGACACCAACCATGACACACAGGACACCGACCATCACACACACGTATGACACCAACCATCACACACATATGACACCAACCATCACACACGTATGACACCAACCATCACACACGTAGGACACTGACCATCACACGTGTAGGAATTTTCTGGACATCCCTTCCAAATCCGTGGCCATTAATATGGATTTGCCCCTTTTGTGGATCTAACAACCTCCACTCTTCTGGGAAGACGTTCCACCAGATGTCGGAGGTGTCTGTGGGACGTGGTGCCCATGTGTGAGGTCAGGTAGACCGTCGGGGTTCCAATTCATCACAAAGGCATTCAGTAGGGTGAGGTCAGGGTACAGGACACTGGAGTTCCTCCACCCCAAACTGGTCCTCCATGTCTTCATGGAGCCGGCTTTGTACCACGGGAGGGAGGGGGGGGGGACAGGCATGGGGGGACAGAAAAGGGTCTTCACCAAACTGTGACCACAAGGCTGGAGGAGCACAATTGTCTCCAATGTCTTTGTATGATGGAGGATTACCGGGGGCCCATAACTCCATCACTGGGGACCCCTAACCTCCATCACTGGGGACCCCTGACCTCCATCACTGGGGACCCCCCTGACCTCCATCACTGGGGACCCCTAACCTCCATCACTGGGGACCCCCTGACCTCCATCACTGGGGACCCCTGACCTCCATCACTGGGGGCCCCTGACCTCCATCACTGGGGACCCCTGACCTCCATCACTGGGGACCCCTAACCTCCATCACTGGGGACCCCTGACCTCCATTATTAGGGGGGAATCGCATGCTGTTACCCATATGGGGTGTATCAGAAATAAAAAGAACATCAGGAATGAAGTCAAAGGATCAACAAAGAGATAAAACAAAAGAGACTCAGCTCCTCCAGTATCATCACACCTCGTATCGAATTGGCTCCCCTCACACTGGCTCCCCTCACATTGGCTCCTCTCACATTGGCTCTCCTCACATTGGCTCCCCTCACACTGGCTCCCCTCACATTGGCTCCCCTAACATTGGCTCCCCTCACACTGGCTCCCTAACATTGGCTCTCCTCACATTGGCTCCCCTCACACTGGCTCCCCTCACATTGGCTCCTCTCACATTGGCTCCTCTCACATTGGCTCCTCTCACATTGGCTCTCCTCACATTGGCTCCCCTCACACTGGCTCCCCTCACACTGGCTCCTCTCACACTGGCTCCCCTCACATTGGCTCCTCTCACATTGGCTCCTCTCACATTGGCTCCTCTCACATTGGCTCTCCTCACACTGGCTCCCCTCACACTGGCTCCCCTTACATTGGCTCCCCTCACATTGCCTCTCCTCATATTGGCTCCCCTCACACTGACTCTCCCCACATTGGCTCCCCTCACATTGGCTCTCCTCACACTGGCTCCCCCCTCACACTGGCTCCCCTCACACTGGCTCCCCTCACACTGGCTCCCCTCACACTGGCTCCCCTCACATTGGCTCCCCTCACATTGCCTCTCCTCATATTGGCTCCCCTCACACTGACTCTCCCCACATTGGCTGCCCTCACACTGGCTCTCCTCACATTGGCTCCTCTCACATTGGCTCCTCTCACATTGGCTCCTCTCACATTGGCTCCTCTCACATTGGCTCTCCTCACATTGGCTCTCCTCACACTGGCTCCCCTCACACTGGCTCCCCTAACATTGGTTCTCCTCACACTGGCTCCCCTAACATTGGCTCCCCTCACATTGGCTCCCCTCACATTGCCTCTCCTCATATTGGCTCCCCTCACACTGACTCTCCCCACATTGGCTGCCCTCACACTGGCTCTCCTCACATTGGCTCCCCTTACATTGACACCCCGCACACTGGCTCCCCTCACATTGGCTCTCCTCACATTGGCTCCCCTCACATTGGCTCCCCTCACATTGGCTCCCCTCACACTGGCTCCCCTCACATTGGCTCTCCTCACATTGGCTGCCCTCACACTGGCTCTCCTCACATTGGCTCCCCTTACATTGACACCCCGCACATTGGCTCCTCTCACATTGGCTCTCCTCACATTGGCTCCCCTCACATTGGCGCCTCTCACATTGACTCTCCCACATTGGCTCCCCTCACATTACCTCTCCTCACATTGGCTCCCCTCACATTGGCACCCCTCACATTGGCTCTCCTCACATTGGCTCCCCTCACACTGGCTCCCCTCACATTGGCTCCTCTCACATTGGCTCCTCTCACATTGGCTCTCCTCACACTGGCTCCCCTCACACTGGCTCCCCTTACATTGGCTCCCCTCACATTGCCTCTCCTCATATTGGCTCCCCTCACACTGACTCTCCCCACATTGGCTCCCCTCACATTGGCTCTCCTCACACTGGCTCCCCTCACATTGGCTCCCCTCACACTGGCTCCCCTCACACTGGCTCCCCTCACATTGGCTCCCCTCACATTGCCTCTCCTCATATTGGCTCCCCTCACACTGACTCTCCCCACATTGGCTGCCCTCACACTGGCTCTCCTCACATTGGCTCCTCTCACATTGGCTCCTCTCACATTGGCTCCTCTCACATTGGCTCCTCTCACATTGGCTCTCCTCACATTGGCTCTCCTCACACTGGCTCCCCTCACACTGGCTCCCCTAACATTGGTTCTCCTCACACTGGCTCCCCTAACATTGGCTCCCCTCACATTGGCTCCCCTCACATTGCCTCTCCTCATATTGGCTCCCCTCACACTGACTCTCCCCACATTGGCTGCCCTCACACTGGCTCTCCTCACATTGGCTCCCCTTACATTGACACCCCGCACACTGGCTCCCCTCACATTGGCTCTCTCCTCACATTGGCTCCCCTCACATTGGCTCCCCTCACACTGGCTCCCCTCACATTGGCTCTCCTCACATTGGCTGCCCTCACACTGGCTCTCCTCACATTGGCTCCCCTTACATTGACACCCCGCACATTGGCTCCTCTCACATTGGCTCTCCTCACATTGGCTCCCCTCACATTGGCGCCTCTCACATTGACTCTCCCACATTGGCTCCCCTCACATTACCTCTCCTCACATTGGCTCCCCTCACATTGGCACCCCTCACATTGGCTCTCCTCACACTGGCTCCCCTCACATTAGCTCTCCTCACACTAGCTCCCCTAACACTGGCTCCCCTCACATTGGCTCTCCTCACATTGGCTCCCCTCACACTAGCTCCCCTAACATTGGCTGCTCTCACATTGGCTCTCCTCACATTGGCTCCCCTCACATTGGCTCCCCTCACATTGGCTCTCCTCACACTGGCTCCCCTCACATTGGCTCCCCTCACACTAGCTCCCCTAACATTGGCTCCATTTACATTGGCTCCTCTTACATTGGCTCTCCTCACATTGGCTCTCCTCACATTGGCTCCCCTCACATTGGCTCATCCTGTATAAGATCTCCTCCTATCCCAGCATCGGATGTCAAGATTTTTGGATAAAACCTTCATCTGCCGTCTGCAGAGTGTCTGGTGATGAGCGAGAGGGATGGAGTCATGTGATCTCCATTGGGGACCACTAAGGAGCCACTGATAAGCCCCATCTGTGAGTTCGGAGATTCGTCCACGCCGGCCGTCAGCTCTATCCACTTCCTGGTCATGTGACCTGGTGACACCGCGCTCTGCTCAGTTCGCTCTCATTGAAGCTGCACGTTGTGAATAACATGGACTTTTATCGATGACTTATTGAACGTTTATTTGTAATCACTTGTCGCGCATCAAGATTTAAGGTACATTTTGGGGTTAAAAAATGCAGCGAATGGATCAGTGAATGGATCAGCGACTGGATCAGCGAATGGATCAGCGACTGGATCAGCGAATGGATCAGCGACTGGATATCAGCGAATGGATCACCGCAAAGTGAGAGTGCTGTGGAAGTGACTTTGTCCAGTGAGACGGATTCATCACAACTTCCTCTTCCCTCCAATGCAGACTATCGGAATGCAGCTGACAAAACTGCCATTTAAAGTGACAGCGGGAAGGCGGAGCCTCTGCCATGACCACATTAACACTTTCACTGCCTTTCCCTGATGTTGGGGAGCAACAAAGATGCAAATCCCGAACCGACCCCCATAGCAGCGAATGTGACATTCAGCATTCTCTGCCGGTGAATCCTCCACATCCGTGTGATTCCAGTGAGGGTGATTGAGAACATTGGGTGAAAGTCACATTCACTGCTTTATAAATAGACCCGTCATGAGTGTCTGCGCTGTGTGACACCATGACCCTGTGTGACAACATGACACTGTGTGACACCATGACGCTGTGTGACACCATGACGCTGTGTGACACCATGACGCTGTGACACCATGACACTGTGTGACACCATGATGCTGTGTGACACCATGACGCTGTGTGACACCATGACCCTGTGTGACACCATGACGCTGTGTGACACCATGACCCTGTGTGACACCATGACGCTGTGTGACACCATGACGCTGTGACACCATGACGCTGTGTGATACCATGACGCTGTGACACCATGACGCTGTGTGACACCATGACCCTGTGTGACACCATGACGCTGTGTGACACCATGACGCTGTGTGACACCATGACCCTGTGTGACAACATGACACTGTGTGACACCATGACGCTGTGTGACACCATGACGCTGTGACACCATGACGCTGTGTGACACCATGACGCTGTGTGACACCATGACACTGTGACACCATGACGCTGTGTGACACCATGACACTGTGTGACACCATGACCCTGTGTGACACCATGACGCTGTGACACCATGACGCTGTGACACCATGACGCTGTGTGACACCACGACACTGACACCATGGCGCTGTGTGACACCATGACGCTGTGACACCATGACGCTGTGTGACACCATGGCGCTGTGTGACACCATGGCGCTGTGTGACACCATGACGCTGTGTGACACCATGACATCTGACAACGAAGGTCACGCAGGGTCAGAGTGGGGAAGCGCCAGCTGCATCATGGTAGCCAAACTGATTTCTAGCACTGCTGTGACTGTAGAGAATCTCCGGACGCACCCAGGAACAAAGTCATTTTCTGGGGTGACTGGGCTGATTTACACAAAGTGGCACTGGACTCCCTTAGGTTAGGTTGACACCTCTATGCGCACGGCTGCCTGTGCGTTTCTGCGTGTTCACGCACTTCAAGTGCATAGGCTGCCCTGTGTGTGAGAGACAAATGAAGCCCCGGGTCCTTTTCTGCACTGAACCGCTTGGTGTTGCGGCCCGCGCAGTGATTGGCAGCTGCTAAAGCGCAACGTGTTTCTGCGCTCGTCAAGAAAATGCGCAATTTTGGAAGGTGAGAACCTAGTCCTGGGGCCATTCACACTAATGCATGGGGGGCTCATCCTGCGGCCCTCCAGCGGTGGCAGAACTACAAGTCCCATCATGCCTCTGGGGGTCATGCTGGTAACTGTCAGCCTTGCAATGCCTCATGGGACTTGTAGGATGAGCCCCACGTAAATGCCACAAATGCGCACAGAATCGTGTCCTGCGGTGCAGCGTGTTATCGGTCCTTCTGAATTGCAGCGCCTGAAACACGACACAACGATCGGCGAACGATGGAGCATCGCTGTACGCGGCACCTCTGTTACCTCGCGGCCTACTTAGAACCAATCGGCTTCTTCGTGAAACGCGCCGAAAAGGTGCAATAATATGGCTGAGTCAATGCAATGCATCTGTGCGGGGCCCGCTGTCTACAAAGGGGTTCCCAATTGTGGGAACTCGGCACAGGGATGGTGGGAACCCCTCATAATGGGCACAGCGGGTGTACAGACCCAGGAACTCGACACAGGGATGGTGGGAACCCCTCATAATGGGCACAGGGATGGTGGGAACCCCTCATAATGGGCACAGGGATGGTGGGAACCCCTCATAATGGGCACAGGGATGGTGGGAACCCCTCATAATGGGCACAGGGATGGTGGGAACCCCTCATAATGGGCACAGCGGGTGTACAGACCCAGGAACTTGACACAGGGATGGTGGGGAACCCCTCATAATGGGCACAGGGATGGTGGGAACCCCTCATAATGGGCACAGCGGGTGTACAGACCCAGGAACTTGACACAGGGATGGTGGGAACCCCTCATAATGGGCACAGGGATGGTGGGAACCCCTCATAATGGGCACAGGGATGGTGGGAACCCCTCATAATGGGCACAGGGATGGTGGGAACCCCTCATAATGGGCACAGGGATGGTGGGAACCCCTCATAATGGGCACAGCGGGTGTACAGACCCAGGAACTTGACACAGGGATGGTGGGAACCCCTCATAATGGGCACAGGGATGGTGGGAACCCCTCATAATGGGCACAGCGGGTGTACAGACCCAGGAACTCGACACAGGGATGGTGGGAACCCCTCATAATGGGCACAGGGATGGTGGGAACCCCTCATAATGGGCACAGGGATGGTGGGAACCCCTCATAATGGGCACAGGGATGGTGGGAACCCCTCATAATGGGCAAAGCGGGTGTACAGACCCAGGAACTCGGCACAGGAATGGTGGGGACCCCTCATAATGGGCATTGCAGGGGTACAGACCCGGGAACTCAGCACAGGGATGGTGGGAACCCCTCATAATGGGCACAGCAGGTGTACAGACCCGGGAACTCAGCACAGGGATGGTGGGAACCCCTCATAATGGGCATTGCGGGGGTACAGACCCGGGAACTCAGCACAGGGATGGTGGGAACCCCTCATAATGGGCATTGCGGGGGTACAGACCCGGGAACTCAGCACAGGGATGGTGGGAACCCCTCATAATGGGCATTGCGGGGGTACAGACCCGGGAACTCAGCACAGGGATGGTGGGAACCCCTCATAATGGGCATTGCGGGGGTACAGACCCGGGAACTCAGCACAGGGATGGTGGGAACCCCTCATAATGGGCATTGCGGGGGTACAGACCCGGGAACTCAGCACAGGGATGGTGGGAACCCCTCATAATGGGCATTGCGGGGGTACAGACCCGGGAACTATACAGCCAATCCAATATATGATTAGATGCAACAATCACACTGATAATGTGTGTCAATGACTGGTGTGCGGGGCCCATAATGTGTGTCAATGACTGGTGTGCGGGGCCCATAATGTGTGTCAATGACTGGTGTGCGGGGCCCGTAATGTGTGTCAATGACTGGTGTGCGGGGCCCGTAATGTGTGTCAATGACTGGTGTGCGGGGCCCATAATGTCTACAAAGGGGTTAATCGCCCCAGGAGGGGGGGGGAGGGGTCGGAGGTTTCGCATTGTTTGCCGGGTGTTCTGGGAATTCCAGCGCTAATTGTGGGATTCTGTCACATAAAGAGGCGCTGAGAGTAATTGGGGGGCAGCTGCTCCTCTGATTTGTGAAATCTCTTTATTACTCCGCAGAAGTACCCCGCGGGGAGCGGACCGGGGGGGGGGGGGGGACAGCGGACCAGGGGGGGGGGGGGGGGGGGGGGCACAGCGCAAGGATTTCGGCTCATAGGCGCTGGCGGAATACGCAGAGCCCCTCATAGGAAGACGGGGCGATACGGACAGAACGCAACAATACGAATCGAGACCCCAAAAAATGGGCCAGAGACTCCAGGAGCGATCCGCACCGCAGCTCTGCCCCCAGGGGGGGGGGGGGGAAAGGGGGGGCGACCAATCAAAGAGTCTACTTTATGATACAATATAAATACTTTGTGATGCAGATTACAGAGCGATGACACCAATGCGATGACACCAATGCGGTGACACCAATGCGATGACACCAATGCGGTGACACCAATGCGGTGACACCAATGGGATGACACCAATGCGGTGACACCAATGCGGTGACACCAATGGGATGACACCAATGCGGTGACACCAATGTGGTAACACCAATGCGGTGACACCAATGCGGTGACACCAATGCGGTGACACCAATGGGATGACACCAATGCGGTGACACCAATGCGGTGACACCAATGCGATGACACCAATGCGGTGACACCAATGCGATGACACCAATGCGGTGACACCAATCAAAGTCCAGCACAGCCTGCAGCTATGATGAAGTCAGGCTCAGCTCCCCTCAGTGTTACCTCCATCTGGTTTCCCAGCCCCCGCCCCCCCCGCAGCCAGATTCCAGAGAGCTCCTCACATGGGCAGTGAGCCGTCACCTTCCCAAAGCCCTCCAGTCTACCAATCAGTGTCTCTCCTCCAAGGCAGGTCTGAACCTGATTGGTGGCTGTGGAAGACCTCGTATTGTATGTGGGAGACAGGAAGGGGTGTGTCCGGGAACTTCTGTCCAGCATCACAAGCCGGTGTTCCCAGACCAGGGAGCTGGGTGGACAGACGGGCGGAAGGCTGGGCTCCCTACATGCCGCTGAAATGTGATTGGAATTAGGATGGTGAAGCCCCACCCACCAAGCCCCGCCCACCAGACAGACAGACAGCGCCAGGACTGACCATTCTATGCTGTGACATCATACTGTCCCAGTCAACGTCGGGCTGCATGCTTGTGACGAGGGTGGAGAGCTCCTCGGGGTGAGGTTTGTTGTGTAGGAGGGAGTGCAGCGGCAGGTGGGGGACGCGGTGCATGTCATCATTGTCATCCTTCTCCCGCGAGGCCAGCTCTCCGGTCATCTCCTCCTCTCCATCCGCTTTACAGGTGAACGGAGAGGTGACCGGCTTGGACGACATCCTCCTGGAAACCAAGAAAGACAAGATGGAGTCAGTGAGGCCAAACGGGAAAGCAGGAGCAACGCGGCAAATAGAGCTGGGGGGGGGGGGTCTATGGCACAATGGGGAGATTCCCCCCTCCAGGGTGTGTCTCTGCCCCTCCCACAATGGGGAGATTCCCCCCCAGTAGTTGTGTCTCTGCCCCTCCCACAATGGGGAAATTCCCCCCTCCAGGGTGTGTCTCTGCCCCTCCCACAATGGGGAGATTCCCCCCCCAGTAGTTGTGTCTCTGCCCCTCCCACAATGGGGAAATTCCCCCCTCCAGGGTGTGTCTCTGCCCCTCCCACAATGGGGAGATTTCCCCCAGTAGTTGGTGTCTCTGCCCCTCCCACAATGGGGAGAGAATTCCCCCCTCCAGGGTGCGTCTTTGCCCCTCCCACAATGGGGAGATTTCCCCCAGTAGTTGCGTCTCTGCCTCTCCCACAATGGGGAGATTCCCCCAGTAGTTGGTGTCTCTGCCCCTCCCACAGTAAGGAGATTTCCCCTAGTAGTTGGTGTCTCTGCCCCTCCCACAATGGGGAGATTTCCCCCAGTAGTTGGTGTCTCTGCCCCTCCCACAATGGGGAGATTTCCCCCCCAGTAGTTGGTGTCTCTGCCACTCCCACAATGGGGAGATTCCCCCCAGTAGTTGGTGTCTTTGCCCCTCCCACGATGGAGAGATTCCCCCCAGTAATTGTGTCTCTGCCCCTCCCACAATGGGGAGATTCCCCCCAGTAGTTGGTGTCTCTGCCCCTCCCACGATGGAGAGATTCCCCCCAGTAATTGTGTCTCTGCCCCTCCCACAAGCAGGCGGTCAGTGATTCTGGTGGGAGGAGCGGATGGGACACAAAACTAAGTTGTGGTTTCAGGACGGAGTTGTCCTTTAAGTCGTCTCTTGTGTCGGACTCTGGGTGGGGGGGGGGGCACATGGCGCACACGGCCCTCATGGACAGCCGACTTCACAAGCCCCCCCTATGGGTTAACCCTGGGAGTGGCGGAAGTCGCCGGGCGCGCTCAGTCCGGACGGAACGCCAGGTCCAGACGAGTCTCAGACTTCCGACGCGGCGAACGCGAGGCCTCATTTTTTTTTTTTCTCGGCGCACTTCTTCAATTAATCATAATTTGTTGGTTTGGAAAAAAAAAAAAGAAAAAGAAAAAAAAAAAAATCAAACCCTCCTTTCAATAATTGATGTCATTTTCCTGCATTAATCCTCTTCCACTTCAATGCGTTCCCAGCTTTATTCGTATTGTCAGGGGAGCGCATAAAAGCAGATTTCGTCTTATTTTATTGATTACAACAGCGCTTTATTTCACAGTCGATGCATTAATAACACCGACTCAAAAAAAGGCGGAAAAAAAAAAAAACACTTTAAATTTTAAACCCGGTTTGTACGCCGGCGCGCTGAAATGTTTTATTGAACGCCTGCAAAGTCATTAGGAAAATTACCGCCAATACATTCGCAGATCTCAAGATGGGGGAAGTCCCAACGCCCAATCGGACGAGTCCTTTCCCGTCTTCTGCTGTGAGCGCGGGTCTCGGGGCCGTCAGGTGACCCGCTAAAAGAGCGATGACCCCCTGAAGCTGCGCGGATGCCTGCGGCGGGGAATGCGAGACGATCGATCGAATGTCCGAAAATTACCCCCAAAAAATTGTTTATCTGCGAGGTTCCGGGAAAAGCTGATCCGGAGATCTGGAATTTTTTTTGTTCCATTTTCATTGTATATCTCGGCGGCCAAACACGTTCCGGAAACGATCCATTCCTATTCTGATCGAATCTTTTCCAATAATTGATCCGTAGTTTCAGGGGGGTTTCAGCGGGAATGCAGGGGGGGGAGCGGTAAAACGCATCAAAAATGCACCGGAACGCACGTCTCTATTTCAATTGAAAAACACAGAGAGGGGAAAAGTGAACTGGAATGTGTCAAAAATACGCAGAAACGCCTCCGGAAGGCATGTGAACCGTGTTGCTGTGGAGTGCGTTGCTGTGGACCGCGTTGCTGTGGAGTGCGTTTCTGTGGAGTGCGTTGCTGTGGACCGCGTTGCTGTGGAGTGCATTTCTGTGGAGTGCGTTGCTGTGGCCCGCGTTGCTGTGGACCGCGTTTCTGTGGAGTGCGTTTCTGTGGAGTGCGTTTCTGTGACCCACGTTGTTGTGGACCGCATTGCTGTGGAGTGCGTTGCTGTGGCCCGCGTTGCTGTGGACCGCATTGCTGTGGATTGCGTTGCTGTGGAGTGCGTTGCTGTGGCCCGCGTTGCTGTGGACCGCATTGCTGTGGATTGCGTTGCTGTGGAGTGCGTTGCTGTGGAGTGCGTTGCTGTGGAGTGCGTTGCTGTGGCCCGCGTTGCTGTGGAGTGCGTTGCTGTGGAGTGCGTTGCTGTGGAGTGCGTTGCTGTGGCCCGCGTTGCTGTGGAGTGCGTTGCTGTGGAGTGCGTTGCTGTGGAGTGCGTTGCTGTGGCCCGCGTTGCTGTGGAGTGCGTTGCTGTGGAGTGCGTTGCTGTGGAGTGCGTTGCTGTGGCCCGCGTTGCTGTGGGCCGCGTTGCTGTGGACTGCGTTGCTATGAAGCGGCCCACACGGCGTGCAGAGTTGAAGTAGAACTCCGCCAGCTGGAAGTCTGTTCTCCTTTTGCCCTCCCGAGTCACATCTCGGAGCTGCAGATCTCCTGCCGCCCCTTTGCAGCCACTTCCCTCCTCCATACACCCCAGTGATGGCCGCCTGGCACTCGTAGAAGGCGGAGCTTTCCTTTGATTGGCGGTCAGAAGAAGTCGCAGAAAGTCGCCGGGGATCGGAGGTTCTCCGTGGGATCCGTCAGGAGAAGTGAAAGCAGCTGCAGAGCGGAACGATTCCAGAGAAATCGCAGAAATTTGTGCGTTGTGGTCGCTGGCAGCCGTTCAACAATCGTATCCAGGAATTCCCTCTGGAATACGACTGCTGGCAGTGTGTGTGGGGGGGCGACTGTTCCTGCGTTCTCTGCGTCCAAATATCCGTGTGTACTGCGCTACAGCCGCTACAGCGCCCCCCTCAGCACCTAATATTGGAGGAGCAGGAATGTGACGCAGAAAATCATCATCCCGACAACAGGGATCCCGACAACAGCGATCCCGACAACAGGGAGCCCGACAAGAGCGATCCCGACAACAGGGATCCCGACAACAGGGATCCCGACAACAGGGATCCCGACAACAGGGAGCCCGACAACAGGGAGCCCGACAACAGGGAGCCCGACAACAGGGAGCCCGACAAGAGCGATCCCGACAACAGGGAGCCCGACAACAGGGATCCCGACAACAGGGAGCCCGACAACAGGGAGCCCGACAACAAGGATCCCGACAACAGCGATCCCGACAACAGGGAGCCCGACAACAGGGAGCCCGACAACAGCGATCCCGACAACAGGGAGCCCGACGTCAGAGATCCCGACAACAGGGAGTTCGACGTCAGAGATCCCGACAACAGGGAGCCCGACAACAGGGAGTTCGACAACAGGGAGCCCGACAACAGGGAGTTCGACAACAGGGAGCCCGACAACAGGGAGCCCGACGTCAGAGATCCCGACAACAGGGAGTTCGACGTCAGAGATCCCGACAACAGGGAGTTCGACAACAGGGAGCCCGACAACAGGGAGCCCGACAACAGGGAGCCCGACAACAGGGAGCCCGATTTCCCGAGATTACCAGATAGCCGTGAAATCGATTCCTCAACAACCACAAAGCGCTTTCACTAACCCAGATATTACCTTGTGAAAGTAGCAGTGACATCATTACAAGGCTGTACATAACCTGTGCAGAGCTATGGGAGGGGCCTGGCAGGCTCCACCCATTATAGAAAACTACAAGAAGGGGCAAAGACAAGACCAATCACCCTGGCGGGGGTGAGAGGGATTATATGGGGATGTCCCTGCTATGGGTGGGAGGGGTTATATGGGGATGTCCTTGCTGGGAATGGGAGGGGTTATATGGGAATGTCCCTGCTGGGAGGGAGGGGAGGGGTTATATGGGATGTCCCTGCTGGGAGTAGGAGGGATTATATGGGATGTCCCTGCTGGGAGTGGGAGGAGTTATAGAAGGGATGTCCCTGCTATGGGTGGGAGGGATTATATAGGGGATGTCCCTGCTGGGGGTGGGAGGGGTTATAGAAGGGATGTCCCTGCTATGCATGGGAGGGGTTATATGGGGATGTCTCTGCTGGGAGTGGGAGGGGCTATATAGGGGATGTCTCTGCTGGGAGTGGGAGGGGCTATATAGGGGATGTCTCTGCTGGGAGTGGGAGGGGTTATAGAGGGGATGTCCCGGCAGCTTGTTTGCTAGTGTCCAATCACCTGAGGGTGGCGGCACATGACCCAATGATCAGGAATGCGCCGTGTCCTGTGCGGTTGGTCGGTCCTGCAGTGACGGCGGTAAGAAATGCGTTTTAGCGATGTACAGAGGCTGGACTCTGATGCTCCCCCCCCCCCCCCCCCCCCCTCAGTCTCAGCGCAGTTCTATGACACATGATCCGAATCCTGGATGGTCGGTTCACCAAATATTTGGATTTCCTGTGATAGAGGAAGACAAACGCGTCACCATTCCACACGACACTTCCATTCAAATAACCCCCCGATGATCCCGCCATGGAGGTCCCTGTTCAGGCACTTCCTGCTAGAGGGTGACAACACTCTGTCCCTGTCTCCTAATTGTCCTCCTGTGTTGTCACCCGGTCACATGGACTTCTGAAGGACACCACACATGACCGTTCATCTCACATGACACAGACACGGCCCACTGTGGTCACCACCAGGGAACCAACCCTGAGAAATGCCATCACTGGGGGGCTATGGAGACAGGAAGTGGCTGCAAAGCAGCTGCAGGAGATCAGCGGCACTGAGATGGAACAAAGACAGGAAAAAAAAGGATTTTCATTTGATTTTAAATGACAGACAATAGTTTATGGAGCACGGAGCGGATGAAACGCGGATTTACATCTCCTTCATTGCGGAGAGCAGATCTCCAGGGACAGCGCTGTGCAGAGAGCACCGAGTGCGAGCGATTGATCCGCTCGCTCTCCAGAAGCAGGGGGCGGTAATAAAGTGAACAGTAAAGGCATCGCAGAGGTGGGGGGGGGGGGATCAGGTATCCCCGTGTCAGCAGTCTCTCCTTCTCTCTCTGTCTTGTGTCCCTCGCTACTTCCAGCACCAAATTTAGAATAAAGATTCGGGGGGAAGCTAATTGTGTCTGCAGCGTCTGGAGTTTTCGAGTCGTGCGCCACACACTTATAAATAGCTGCAGCACAAGTGCGTGCCACAAAACAATAACAGGGGCACACAGCTGCCCCCCGTATACAGCTCATCCTACAGACCTATATACTGTACATCTGACCCCTGCACAGGTATACAGCTCATCCTACAGACCGTACACATCTGACCCCTGCACAGGTATACAGCTCATCCTACAGACCCTATACATCTGACCCCTGCGCAGGTATACAGCTCATCCTACAGACTGTATACATCTGACCCCTGCACAGGTATACAGCTCATCCTACAGACCGTATACATCTGACCCCTGCACAGGTATACAGCTCATCCTACAGACCGTGTACATCTGACCCCTGCACAGGTATACAGCTCATCCTACAGACCTATATACTGTACATCTGACCCCTGCACAGGTATACAGCTCATCCTACACACCGTATACATCTGACCCCTGCACAGGTATACAGCTCATCCTACAGACCGTATACATCTGACCCCTGCACAGGTATACAGCTCATCCTACAGACCGTATACATCTGACCCCTGCACAGGTATACAGCTCATCCTACACACCGTATACATCTGACCCCTGCACAGGTATACAGCTCATCCTACAGACCG
Organism: Staurois parvus; assembly: GCA_951230385.1. Taxonomy (NCBI): domain Eukaryota; kingdom Metazoa; phylum Chordata; class Amphibia; order Anura; family Ranidae; genus Staurois; species Staurois parvus. The sequence continues at coordinate 317,615 of CATNWA010000850.1, read as the reverse complement.
TATACATCTGACCCCTGCACAGGTATACAGCTCATCCTACACACCGTATACATCTGACCCCTGCACAGGTATACAGCTCATCCTACAGACCGTATACATCTGACCCCTGCACAGGTATACAGCTCATCCTACGGACCGTATACATCTGACCCCTGCACAGGTATACAGCTCATCCTACGGACCGTATACATCTGACCCCTGCACAGGTATACAGCTCATCCTACGGACCGTATACATCTGACCCCTGCACAGGTATACAGCTCATCCTACACACCGTATACATCTGACCCCTGCACAGGTATACAGCTCATCCTACGGACCGTATACATCTGACCCCTGCACAGGTATACAGCTCATCCTACACACCGTATACATCTGACCCCTGCACAGGTATACAGCTCATCCTACAGACCGTATACATCTGACCCCTGCACAGGTATACAGCTCATCCTACACACCGTACACATCTGACCCCTGCACAGGTATACAGCTCATCCTACAGACCGTATACATCTGACCCCTGCACAGGTATACAGCTCATCCTACAGACCGTATACATCTGACCCCTGCACAGGTATACAGCTCATCCTACAGACCGTATACATCTGACCCCTGCACAGGTATACAGCTCATCCTACAGACCGTATACATCTGACCCCTGCACAGGTATACAGCTCATCCTACGGACCGTATACATCTGACCCCTGCACAGGTATACAGCTCATCCTACGGACCGTATACATCTGACCCCTGCACAGGTATACAGCTCATCCTACACACCGTATACATCTGACCCCTGCACAGGTATACAGCTCATCCTACGGACCGTATACATCTGACCCCTGCACAGGTATACAGCTCATCCTACACACCGTATACATCTGACCCCTGCACAGGTATACAGCTCATCCTACAGACCGTATACATCTGACCCCTGCACAGGTATACAGCTCATCCTACAGACCGTATACATCTGACCCCTGCACAGGTATACAGCTCATCCTACAGACCATATACATCTGACCCCTGCACAGGTATACAGCTCATCCTACAGACCGTATATACATCTGACCCCTACACAGGTATACAGCTCATCCTACAGACCTATATACTGTACATCTGACCCCTACACAGGTATACAGCTCATCCTACAGACCGTGTACATCTGACCCCTGCACAGGTATACAGCTCATCCTACGGACCTATATACAGTACATCTGATCCCTGCACAGGTATACAGCTCATCCTACAGACCTATATACAGTACATCTGACCCCTGCGCAGGTATACAGCTCATCCTACAGACCGTGTACATCTGACCCCTGCACAGGTATACAGCTCATCCTACAGACCTATATACTGTACATCTGACCCCTGCACAGGTATACAGCTCATCCTACAGACCGTATACATCTGACCCCTGCACAGGTATACAGCTCATCCTACACACCGTATACATCTGACCCCTGCACAGGTATACAGCTCATCCTACAGACCGTATACATCTGACCCCTGCACAGGTATACAGCTCATCCTACGGACCGTGTACATCTGACCCCTGCACAGGTATACAGCTCATCCTACGGACCGTATACATCTGACCCCTGCACAGGTATACAGCTCATCCTACAGACCGTATATATCTGACCCCTGCACAGGTATACAGCTCATCCTACGGACCGTATACATCTGACCCCTGCACAGGTATACAGCTCATCCTACACACCGTATACATCTGACCCCTGCACAGGTATACAGCTCATCCTACACACCGTATACATCTGACCCCTGCACAGGTATACAGCTCATCCTACAGACCTATATACATCTGACCCCTGCACAGGTATACAGCTCATCCTACACACCGTATACATCTGACCCCTGCACAGGTATACAGCTCATCCTACAGGGACCTATATACTGTACATCTGACCCCTGCACAGGTATACAGCTCATCCTACACACCGTATACATCTGACCCCTGCACAGGTATACAGCTCATCCTACGGACCGTATACATCTGACCCCTGCACAGGTATACAGCTCATCCTACGGACCGTATACATCTGACCCCTGCACAGGTATACAGCTCATCCTACGGACCGTATACATCTGACCCCTGCACAGATATACAGCTAATCCTACACACCGTATACATCTGACCCCTGCACAGGTATACAGCTCATCCTACACACCGTGTACATCTGACCCCTGCACAGGTATACAGCTCATCCTTTCTGCACTGGGGAGAGATGTGGTACTCTTTTTGGTTTTGTAGCACCAACATTCCATGTAGCGCTGTACAAAGCAAGGACACACAAGGGGATAACGGCAACAATGTAACAGACAACTTCCTCCAATCACATTACAAGCTGTGGAGGATTCCGTATAGTGGATGGATGGAGAGATAAATAGATCGATCGATGGATAATATATTGACATGAGACCGGTGTAGTGAAGGAGTCCTGTAGATCGATGGATAATATATTGACATGAGACCGGTGTAGTGAAGGAGTCCTGTAGATCGATGGGTCTGCTTCTCTCCATTTAGTAGACGACCCCCCTGAGGGGCGGCAGTGACCCCGTTGCCCCAATAAATATGTATTTTATTTTCCCCGGAGAAGAGATGGATTGTTCCCGGGGCCCTCAGATAGGAATCTCCTGGGAGCCCCCCGGCCACCGGCACACAATGGGCTCCAATTAACCCGCAGCTGTACAAATACGCAGAGCCCGTCGGGGCCGCCGCGAGCCCTAAATGGCGGCTTGTTCTGCGCTTGTTTGCTCAGGGAAGACGGGGCTCGCTGGGCCCTAATCAGCCAATAAATTATTTCCTGTAATTATAATAAATAGAAAATTATCTCCAAATTGGGAGTGTTAATTGAAAATCAAAATTCAGAGCGAAGTTTGGAAATTACACACCGAATATAATTAGGGAGGAGAGATTTCACCTCTGCTTCCTGCGCAAATGCTGGGTGATAATCGACCGCTGCTGACCGCGGGGGAGCACAGCCTGACGGCGGCTCATGGCAGACGAATACTGAACACGTGTGCAATTTATAACCTGATCAATCAAAATGTAATCTGATCAATCGGAAATTAAACTGATCAATCAACATATAACCTGATCAATCGGAATTTAATCTGATCAATCAACATATAACCTGATCAATCGGAATTTAATCTGATCAATCGATATATAACCTGATCAAAATATAGCCTGATCAATCAATAACCTGATCAATGAAAATATAACCTGATCAATTGAACTATAATCTGATTAATTGACATATAACCTGATCAATCAAATGATAATCAGATCTATCAAAATTTAATCTGATTAATTGATATATAACCTGATCAATAAAAATATAATCTGATCAATCAGAATTTAATCTGATTAATTGATATATAACCTGATCAATCAAAATATAACCTGATCAATCAGTATTTAATCGGATTAACTGATATATAACCTGATCAATCAAAATATAACCCGATCAATTGGTATTTAATCAGATTAATTGATATATAATCTGATCAATTGATATATAACCTGATTAAAATATAGCCTGAATCAATAACCTGATCAATTGGAATTTAATCTGATTCATTGATAAATAACCTGATCAATCGATATATAACCCGATCAATCGATTTATTCTTTGGACAAACATCGATCTCTATTAAGACGAAAAAAAAGTAAAAAAAAAAAAAAATGGCAGACTTGATGACGCTCTTGGTCTTTTTTCTGCCGCCACTCTTCTATGTTCTCTAACCTGATCAATCAACAAATGAGCGATCAATATCTCATCCGATCGATCTAATACGCAGACTGTCAATATACAATAATCAGGTCATATTTCCTATCACATGACCACCTCCTGGCACCAAACCAGCCGGGTGAGAGAAGCAAATATTCACTTTTGGTGTCTGAAGGCCAGAACCCCCAAATCAGGAAAACGCGCAAAAAAATACGCCTTCCGAAGCGATCGTTCAATAATCTGATCATCAGAGCGTGACTTTCATCCGCGAACACTCGGATCGGACCCCGCATTCACCGTATCCGCTCTCTCCGGACCCCGCGTTCACCGTATCCGCTCTCTTCGGACCCCGCGTTCACCGTATCCGCTCTCCCGGACCCCGCATTCACTATATCCCCTCACCCCGGACCCCGCATTCACTATATCCACTCCCCCGGACCCCGCATTCACTATATCCGCTCTCCCCGGACCCCGCATTCACTATATCCGCTCTCCCCGGACCCCGCATTCACTATATCCCCTCTCCCCGGACCCCGCATTCACTATATCCGCTCTCCCCCGGACCCCGCATTCACTATATCCGCTCTCCCCGGACCCCGCATTCACTATATCCGCTCTCCCCGGACCCCGCATTCACTATATCCGCTCTCTCCGGACCCCGCATTCACCGTATCCGCTCTCTCCGGACCCCGCGTTCACCGTATCCGCTCTCTCCGGACCCCGCATTCACTATAGCCGCTCTCTCCGGACCCCGCATTCACTATATCCGCTCTCCCCGGACCCCGCATTCATCGTATCCGCTCTCCCCAGACCCCGCATTCACTATATCCGCTCTCTCCGGACCCCGCGTTCACCGTATCCGCTCTCTCCGGACCCCGCATTCACTATAGCCGCTCTCTCCGGACCCCGCATTCACTATATCCGCTCTCCCCGGACCCCGCATTCACTGTATCCGCTCTCCCCGGACCCCGCATTCACTATATCCGCTCTCCCCGGACCCCGCATTCACTATATCCGCTCTCCCCGGACCCCGCATTCCCTATATCCGCTCTCCCCGGACCCCGCATTCACTGTATCCGCTCTCCCCGGACCCCGCATTCACTTTATCCGCTCTCCCCGGACCCCGCATTCACTGTATCCGCTCTCCCCGGACCCCGCATTCACTGTATCCGCTCTCCCCGGACCCCGCATTCACTATATCCGCTCTCCCCGGACCGGCATTCCCTATATCCGCTCTCCCCGGACCCGGCATTCCCTATATCCGCTCTCCCCGGACCCCGCATTCTCTATATCCGCTCTCCCCGGACCCCGCATTCACTATATCCACTCTCCCCGGACCCCGCATTCACTATATCCCCTCTCCCCAGACCCGGCATTCCCTATATCCGCTCTCCCCGGACCCCGCATTCACTATATCCGCTCTCCCCAGACCCGGCATTCCCTATATCCGCTCTCCCCGGACCCCGCATTCACTATATCCGCTCTCCCCGGACCCCGCATTCACTATATCCGCTCTCCCCGGACCCCGCATTCACTGTATCCGCTCTCCCCGGACCCCGCATTCACTGTATCCGCTCTCCCCGGACCCCGCATTCACTATATCCCCTCTCCCCGGACCCCGCATTCACTATATCCGCTCTCCCCGGACCCCGCATTCACTATATCCGCTCTCCCGGACCCCGCATTCACCATATCCGCTCTCCCCGGACCCCCGCATTCACTATATCCCCTCTCCCGGGACCCCGCATTCCCTATATCCGCTCTCCCCGGACCCGGCATTCCCTATATCCGCTCTCCCCGGACCCTGCATTCACTATATCCGCTCACCCGGACCCCGCATTCACTATATCCTCTCTCCCCGGACCCCGCATTCACTATATCCTCTCTCCCCGGACCCTGCATTCCCTATATCCGCTCTCTCCCCGGACCTCGCATTCACTATATCCGCTCTCCCCGGACCCCGCATTCACTATATCCTCTCTCCCCGGACCCTGCATTCCCTATATCCGCTCTCCCCGGACCCCGCATTTACAATATCCGCTCTCCCCGGACCCCGCATTCACTATATCCGCTCTCCCCGGACCCCGCATTCACTATATATCCGTTCTCCCCGGACCCTGCATTCACTATATCCTCTCTCCCCAGACCCTGCATTCCCTATATCCGCTCTCCCGGACCCGCGCATTCACTATATCCGCTCTCCCCGGACCCCGCATTCCTATATCCGCTCTCCCCGGACCCCGCATTCACTGTATCCGCTCTCCCCGGACCCCGCATTCACTGTATCCGCTCTCCCCGGACCCCGCATTCACTTATCCGCTCTCCCCGGACCCCGCATTCACTGTATCCGCTCTCCCCGGACCCCGCATTCACTGTATCCGCTCTCCCCGGACCCCGCATTCACTATATCCGCTCTCCCCGGACCCGGCATTCCCTATATCCGCTCTCCCGGACCCGGCATTCCCTATAATCCGCTCTCCCCGGACCCCGCATTCTCTATATCCGCTCTCCCCGGACCCCGCATTCACTATATCCACTCTCCCCGGACCCCGCATTCACTATATCCCCTCTCCCCAGACCCGCATTTCCCTATATCCGCTCTCCCCGGACCCCGCATTCACTATATCCGCTCTCCCCAGACCCGGCATTCCCTATATCCGCTCTCCCCGGACCCCGCATTCACTATATCCGCTCTCCCCGGACCCCGCATTCACTATATCCGCTCTCCCCGGACCCCGCATTCACTGTATCCGCTCTCCCCGGACCCCGCATTCACTGTATCCGCTCTCCCCGGACCCCGCATTCACTATATCCCCTCTCCCCGGACCCCGCATTCACTATATCCGCTCTCCCCGGACCCCGCATTCACTATATCCGCTCTCCCCGGACCCCGCATTCACCATATCCGCTCTCCCCGGACCCCGCATTCACTATATCCCCTCTCCCGGGACCCCGCATTCCCTATATCCGCTCTCCCCGGACCCGGCATTCCCTATATCCGCTCTCCCCGGACCCTGCATTCACTATATCCGCTCACCCCGGACCCCGCATTCACTATATCCTCTCTCCCCGGACCCCGCATTCACTATATCCTCTCTCCCCGGACCCTGCATTCCCTATATCCGCTCTCCCCGGACCTCGCATTCACTATATCCGCTCTCCCCGGACCCCGCATTCACTATATCCTCTCTCCCCGGACCCTGCATTCCCTATATCCGCTCTCCCCCGGACCCCGCATTTACAATATCCGCTCTCCCCGGACCCCGCATTCACTATATCCGCTCTCCCCGGACCCCGCATTCACTATATCCGTTCTCCCCGGACCCTGCATTCACTATATCCTCTCTCCCCAGACCCTGCATTCCCTATATCTGCTCTCCCCGGACCCCGCATTCACTATATCCGCTCTCCCCGGACCCTGCATTCACTATATCCGCTCTCCCCAGACCCCGCATTCACTATATCCACTCTCCCCGGACCCCGCATTCCCTATATCCGCTCTCCCCCCAGACCCTGCATTCCCTATATCCGCTCTCGTTACTATTGTTATTATTATTATTTTATTTGATATTAACACAATTTATATTATTTTTCCTGTGCTCGAGTTTTAGTAAATCCCCCCCATTATCTTTACTATTGTTATTATTTTATTTTTTATTTTTTTTTACACATTATTATTATTACTACTAATAATCATTATTATGTTCAGTACTATATATTATTATTATGATTATTGAGAATAAATATTATATCATGTCTGCCAGAGAGAATATCATCATTATTATTATTATTATTATTATTATTGTGCTCCAGTTTTAGTAAATCCCCCCATTGGTCGCCCGCATTCTCCACCTCCTACAACAAGGTAGATAGAAGCAGTTCAGCAAAGGATTTTTATTTTTATTATAAACAAAGTTTGTTGTATCCATTCTGGACTGTGTTCTGGACTGTGTTCTGGACTGTGTTCTGGACTGTGTTGTGGACTGTGTTGTGGACTGTGTTGTGGACTGTGTTGTGGACTGTGTTGTGGACTGTGTTCTGTGGACTGTGTTCTGGACTGTGTTCTGGACTGTGTTCTGGACTGTGTTCTGTGTTGACTGTGTTGTGGATTGTGTTCTGGACTGTGTTCTGGACTGTGTTCTGGACTGTGGGAACTCTGAAGCAGTGAAATCTCCTGAGGTATAAGACGAGGAGGAGAGGTCCGGCCGGTTGGAATATTCCCGATGTCCACCTTGCTGAGAGCGGCTGTATATGTGAGAGGGTCCTGTAGAGCCCAGTGGCTGGATTCCGGAGACATTCGGAGGAGGAAGTACGTGGCCTGCACATCGAGGGATCTCCAGAACGGGTTAAAATATTTAATAAGCGATCGCATCATAGTAGTAAAACCGATGTTTTGGAGCCTCACGGGACCCCGCCCAATGCAGAGGTCCATCCTCTGAGGCTCCATAATGTGGCTTTTTTTCACTCCCCGGCCACTTTATTGGGTCCACCTTGCTAGTGCCAAGAAAATCCCCCCCACACCATGACACCACCAGCCTGAACCATTGATACAAGGCAGGATGGATCCACCACACCATGACACCACCACCACCAGCCTGAACCATTGATACAAGGCAGGATGGATCCCCCACACACCATGACACCACCACCACCAGCCTGAACCATTGATACAAGGCAGGATGGATCCACCACACCATGACACCACCAGCCTGAACCATTGATACAAGGCAGGATGGATCCACCACACCATGACACCACCAGCCTGAACCATTGATACAAGGCAGGATGGATCCCCCACACCATGACACCACCACCACCAGCCTGAACCATTGATACAAGGCAGGATGGATCCATGCTTTCATATTGCTGACGCCAAATATCTGACCCCACCATACGAATGTCGCAGCTGAAATCCAGACTCATCAGACCAGGCAACATTTTTCCAATCTTCTATTTTCCAATGTTGGTGATCCTGTGCGAATTGTCACCTCCGTTTCCTGTTCTTAGCTGACAGGAGTGGCACCCGGAGTGGTCTTCTGCTGACAGGAGTGGCACCCGGTGTGGTCTTCTGCTGACAGGAGTGGCATCCGGTGTGGTCTTCTGCTGACAGGAGTGGCATCCGGTGTGGTCTTCTGCTGAAAGGAGTGGCATCCGGTGTGGTCTTCTGCTGACAGGAGTGGCATCCGGTGTGGTCTTCTGCTGACAGGAGTGGCATCCGGTGTGGTCTTCTGCTGACAGGAGTGGCATCCGGTGTGGTCTTCTGCTGACAGGAGTGGCATCCGGTGTGGTCTTCTGCTGACAGGAGTGGCATCCGGTGTGGTCTTCTGCTGAAAGGAGTGGCATCCGGTGTGGTCCTTCTGCTGAAAGGAGTGGCATCCGGTGTGGTCTTCTGCTGAAAGGAGTGGCATGCGGTGTGGTCTTCTGCTGAAAGGAGTGGCATCTGGTGTGGTCTTCTGCTGAAAGGAGTGGCATGTGGTGTGGTCTTCTGCTGAAAGGAGTGACATCTGGTGTGGTCTTCTGCTGACAGGAGTGGCATCTGGTGTGGTCTCAGCTGACAGGAGTGGCACCCGGTGTGGTCTTCTGCTAAAAGGAGTGGCATCCAGTGTGGTCTTCTGCTAAAAGGAGTGGCATCCGGTGTGGTCTTAGCTGACAGGAGTGGCATCCGGTGTGGTCTCAGCTGACAGGAGTGGCACCCGGTGTGGTCTTCTGCTGCTGTAGCCCATCTGCTTCAAGGTTGGACGTGCTGTGCATTCAGAGTTGGTATTCTGCATACCTTGGGTGTAACGAGGGGTTATTAGAGTTACTGTTGTCTTTCTATCATCTGGAACCGGTCTGCCCATTCTCCTCTGACCTCTGACCCCAACAAGGCATTTTCCTCCACACAACTGCCACTCACTGGAGATTTTCTCCTTTTCAGACCATTCTCTGTAACCCCCGGAGATGGTTGTGCGGGAAAATCCCCAGAGATCGGCAGTTTGTGAAATCCTCAGACCAGCCTGTCTGGCACCAACAACCATGCCACGTTCAAAGTCACTTCAATCCCTTTTCTTCCCCATTCTGATGATTGGTTTGAACTTCAGCAAGTCGTCTTCACCACATCTAGATGCCTAAATACATTGAGTTGCTGCCGTGTGATTGGCTGATTAGCGATTTGTGTTACATAGTTACTAAGTGTCACAAAGCAGAGGAATAGGCGGACCTGATCAAGTGTCCGGTGAGAGTGATGTGATCTTTGGGCCGGTTCCGGTGATCCCGGTGTGCAGGACGCCTCGCTCAGCTTGTTGGCCCGCTCCCATAACCGAGTTTTCGGCGGGCGGTCCCTCCACCAATCCCCAGCTGAACGGTTTCAGGTGAGACCCGCCGGGAAAGGAACAGCAGAGCGATTCTGTAGAACAAGTCGCCGAGTTGTTAGCGAATTAATAAAAACAGAAGAAAGCAGCGAAGACGCGCGGCGAGGGCGAGCGGCGAGGGCGGCCTAGATCTTGGCGGAGTTAACAAAGCACGATATTTCATGTTTTAGGACAAAGCGTCCCGCGGGAATCGCGCCGACAAGTAGCAGACAAGGGCCACGTCGCTGCACATGACTTCTCCGCGCTCGTCAATTTCACTCCATAATTTACAGCAATGCTGCGAGTGAATACTAAATGACTGAACCGCCAGTCACTGCGATTATCTGGAACATCTTCCCCGCGAAAAAAAAAAAAGACTCCGGGACCGAGAGAGGAGAGAGTTCCTGAAAATAATTTGTCGCCCCTCTTCAGGGAGGAATCTATTATTTAACGCCTCGCACCATTATCTGCAAGAAAGAGAATTGCCGCCTCTCTTTGTAGAACCCGACAATCCCGGCACCGGCTTCCCCTTCCCATCACATTCCACCATTTCATCTCCCATTAACCCCTCAACTGCCGGCCGTGCAAGGTGCCGCTGGTTGTGTCCCCCGTCATCGGACCCAGAGAGGGAACAGGTGAACCACACCATGACACCACACCATGACACCACACCATGACACCATACCATGACACCACACCATGACACCACACCATGACACCACACCATGACACCACAACCATGACACCACAAACCCATGACACCACAACCCAGACACCACACCATGACACCACACCATGACACCACACCATGACACCACACCATGACACCACATGACCACCATGACACCACCATGACACCACACCATGACACCACAACCATGACACCACAACCCATGACACCACACCCATGACACCACACCATGACACCACACCCCATGACACCACACCCCATGACACCACAGCATGACACCACAACCCAGGACACCACACCATGACACCACAACCACCATGACACCACAACCATGACACCACAACCCATGACACCACACCAGGACACCACACCATGACACCATGACACCCACAACCATGACACCACACCATGACACCACACCATGACACCACAACCATGACACCACAACCCAGGACACCATTATCTGCAAGAAAGAGAATTGCCGCCTCTCTTTGTAGAACACGACAATCCTGGCACCGGCTTCCCCTTCCCATTACATTCCACCATTTCATCTCCCATTAACCCCTCAACTGCCGGCCGTACAAGGCACCACTGGTTGTGTCCACGTCATCGGACCGAGAGAGGGAACAGGTGAACCACACCATGACACCACAACCCAGGACACCACACCATGACACCACAACCCAGGACACCACAACCCAGGGACACCACACCATGACACCACAACCCGGGACACCACACCAGGACACCAACCCAGGACACCACACTATGACACCACACCATGACACCACACCATGACACCACACATGACACCACATGACACCACACCATGACACCACACCATGACACCACACCATGACACCACACCATGACACCACACCATGACACCACAACCATGACACCACAACCATGACACACAACCATGACACCACAACCATGACACCACAACCATGACACCACACCAGGACACCACAACCATGACACCACAACCCATGACATGGGACACCACAACCATGACACCACAACCCATGGCACACAACCCATGACACCAAAACCCAGGACACCACAATGGAGATGGAAAAAAAGTCCAATAGGAGCGCAAGACCAAAATGATCAAAAAAGCCCCCAAAACATTGGAAGATCAGAGTTTGCCCATAACAAGCCAACGAAAAACGGGCAACGCATCTCGTGGGGGGGGGGGGGGTCCCCTTTATCGGGACTTCCAGCAGAGGTAGCGAGCCAGCCAGGAAGGGGATTCAAACATGCCTGGGGCCAGTGCTGGGACAAGGACAGCTCAGGGCAAACATGCCCCCCCCCCCCCCCCAAAATATCTGTGCCCCGCCCCCGTCAGAGGAGGAGGTCACACAGAGCTTTTTCCAAATGGGTATGACTGTTAGAGGCGCGGGGGAACCCCAAAAACAGCAAATTGGACTCTGGAACCCTGGGTGCAGAAATATATATATTAAAAAATATATATATATATATATTTATATGTGTGTGTCTCCTAGATTGTAAGCTCCCAGGATCAGGCCTCTCCCTCTTAGATTGTAAGCTCCCAGGATCAGCCCCTCCCTCCTAGATTGTAAGCTCCCAGGATCAGGCCCCTCCCTCTTAGATTGTAAGCTCCCAGGATCAGCCCCTCCCTCCTAGATTGTAAGCTCCCAGGATCAGCCCCTCCCTCCTAGATTGTCAGCTCCCAGGATCAGCCCCTCCCTCCTAGTTTGTAAGCTCCCAGGATCAGCCCCTCCCTCTTAGATTATAAACTCCCAGGATCAGCCCCTCCCTCCTAGATTGTCAGCTCCCAGGATCAGCCCCTCCCCTCCTAGTTTGTAAACTCCCAGGATCAGCCCTCCCTCCTAGTTTAAACTCCCAGGATCAGCCCCTCCCAGTTTGTAAACTCAGGATCAGCCCCTCCCTCTTAGATTATAAACTCCCAGGATCAGCCCCTCCCTCCTAGATTGTAAACTCCCAGGATCAGCCCCTCCCTCTTAGATTGTAAACTCCCAGGATCAGCCCCTCCCTCTTAGATTGTAAGCTCCCAGGATCAGCCCCTCCCTCCTAGATTGTAATTGTAAACTCCCAGGATCAGGGCCCTCCTATCCCTCTTGTATTGATCTGTATTGTTGCTGTATTGTCTCCCGTTATATTGTACAGCGCTGAGCACACTGTTGGCGCCATAAATCCTGTATAATAATAATATATATATATAAAATGGCAATGTATATAATTCTAAGGCTGGACTGCATATATATACATACAGTTGTGTTGAAAATACTAGCCGTCAGACATCACTAACCGGATCAATCACTGTGTTTGGTGGAAATTATATTTCTACATGGCAAATAATTTCCTAGCCGGTGTAGTAGAGTCATAGAAATCCAACAGACCCGACAGTCATGACATGCATGCTGCTGATTCTGTGTCATTGGATCACTCATTGAAAGGGGCGTGTTCACAATAATAGCCGTGTGGAGTTCTATTAGTGAGGTCATTCATTCTTTGATAAACAGGTGGCAATTATTGCCCTTATTTAAGGAAGGAAGGCAGCAAATGTTGGACATGCTGGTTACAGTGCATTTCTCTCTGAAATTCTGAGGAAAATGGGTGGTTCCAGACATTGTTCAGAAGAACAGCGTACCTTGATTAAAAAGTTGATTGAAGGGGAAAGCATATAAAGAAGTGCAGAAAATGATCGGCTGCTCAGCTAAAATGATGGCAAATGCTTTAAAATGGCAACCAAAACCTGAAAGACGTGGAAGAAAGCGAAAAACTACCATTGGAATGGATAGAAGAATAGCCAAAATGGGGCGGACTCAGCCAACAATCAGCTCCAGGAAGATGAAAGAAGGTGACGTTCCCTGTGAGGACTCGGCCAACAATCAGCTCCAGGAAGATGAAAGAAGGTGTGACGTTCCCTGTGAAGACTCAGCCAACAATCAGCTCCAGGAAGATGAAAGAAGGTGTGACGTTCCCTGTGAGGACTGTTACAATTAGAAGACGCCTATGTGAAGCCAAGCTATCTGCAAGAAGTCCCCGCAAAGTCCCACTGTTGGGAAAAGACGTGTGCTGAAGAGGTTACAATCTGCCAAAGAGCACATTGACCGGCCTAAAGAGAAATGGGGCAACATTTTGTGGACTGATGGAAGTAAGATTGTTCTTTTTGGGTCTAGTGGGCGGAGACAGTTTGTCAGACGACCCCCAAACACTGAATTCAAGCCACAGTACACTGTGAAGACCGTGAAGCATGGTGGTGCAAGCATCATGATATGGGGATGTTTCTCATACTACGGTGTTGGGCCTATTTATGGCATACCAGGGATCATGGATCAGTTTGAATCCATCAGAATACTTGAAGAGGTCATGCTGCCTTATGCTGAAGAGGAAATGCCCTTGAAATGGGGGTTCCAACAAGACAACGACCCCAAACACACCAGTAAACGGGCAACATCTTGGTTCCAGACCAACAAGATGGACGTTATGGAGTGGCCAGCCCAATCCCCGGATCTTCATCCAATAGAAAACTTGTGGGGTGACATCAAAAATGCCGTTTCTGAGGCCAAACCAAGAAATCGAGAAGAAGTGTGGAATGTGGTCCAATCATCCTGGGCTGGAATACCTGATCACAGGGGCCAGAAGTTGGGGGACTCCATGCAACACAGATGTACAGCAGTTCTCAGAAACAGTGCGACTACAACCAAATATTCATGAAGTCATTCAAAGGAAAGCAAAATCTTCAAACATTTCTCAGTTTATATAGTGAATGTTGGAGTTTGTAAAGAAGAATACAAACACTGAGATTTTTTTGAACCGTCTAATATTCACTTTTCTTCCATTTTTTTAGAGGAACAACACAAATTTGATGTATTTTTCTTCATGTTGTGATTTGGAATAGAATGTGTCGTGTTCCCAATGCATTTGTGTGGATGGAAAGAAAAGGATTAGCAGCTTTAGTCACTTTTTTCATCACATCGCGATTATATTGAACACAACTGTATATATATATAATCAGTATATTTATAGTCCGCCTCAATAAAAGAGCATAAATGGCCTAAATCCCGAGGTGCCTCCAGAAGAAAAAACAAAATTCACATCTTCACATTAGGGTCACAAGCTGACCCGCCCATCCCCGCCTCCAGCACCTTTCTATTGGCCAGTCAGGCTGGCCACCATAGTGCAGGTAACGCGGTAACGCAGCGCCACATTCCCTCACTTTAGCGCACCATTATTTATTTTCTATTTTTTTTTTTTTTTTCACATTTCATCTTTGTAAATCGTAAGGAGGGTCTGATCAGGATTTCTTTTTAATCTGTGAAATCGTTCAGCAATCACTTGTCCAGATCAAAGGTCCAATAGAGAATATACAATATTGATTCATTGCTAGAAACACAAATACAAATCTCATCTGGAGTTTTCCCAAATCACTTTCTGATCCTTCATTTCCACGTTTCCGAGTCCTCGGCGATGGTGTAACCAGTTTTGCTATCAAGACTTTACTCTTCCCGCTGTTACTTCAGCGCGGCGCGGCGTCCACCATTGATGAGATTTATGGGGTTGGTGAGTTTCCGTGACCCCGAGGATCCCGTCTACGACTTACGCAGGAACCCGGGAGGTTCACGACTTTAAAATCTACAAAGTTTGTTACAATTTCTCCCCAAAAAAAAAATCTGTTTCAGTAAACTTCTGGCAACAAGCGCAGAATTCACACCCAACGCACCCCCGGCACAGAACACAACAACCGAGGGCAGAGCTTGGCCCATCTCCGGAGGAATACTCACTGGAAGTGCAGAATATTCCCTCCATGCCTGACCATGACTCAACTTCACCAGGACGCAGCCGCCCCGAGAACTGGCCTCCCTCCGCACACACGTCTGGACGCAGCCGCCCCGAGAACTGGCCTCCCTCCGCACACACGTCTGGACGCAGCCGCTTCAGAGCTGCTACTGAGAGGAAAGTCTGCGCAGTCCTTGTTAGGACCATCTGGTCACTATACCGGGATCGAGTGACACAAATGTTCAAGTGTTCCAGGCCGTATACCGTTACACAAGTCACAAGTATATACAGCCGCATTTCATACCACCGACAAATCCACACCAAACTGTCCCATTGTAACACCCCCCCCACCCAACAGGAGAAACGCAGGAAAAAGATCGGCAACCCAGTTATATCAATGGAAGAGGAAGACGCAGGAAAACGCAGGAAAAAGATCGGCAACCCAGTTATATGAATGGAAGAGGAAGACGCAGGAAAACGCAGGAAAAAGATCGGCAACCCAGTTATATGAATGGAAGAGGAAGATGCAGGAAAACGCAGGAAAACGATCGGCAACCCAGTTATATGAATGGAAGAGGAAGACGCAGGCAGGAAAAAGATCAACAACCCAGTTATATGAATGGAAGAGGAAAAATGCAGGAAAACGCAGGAGAAAGATCGGCAACCCAGTTATATGAATGGAAGAGGAAGACGCAGGAAAAAGATCAACAACCCAGTTATATGAATGGAAGAGGAAGACGCAGGAAAACGCAGGAAAAAGATCGGCAACCCAGTTATATGAATGGAAGAGGAAGACGCAGGAAAAACACAACCGGCAACCCAGTTATATGAATGGAAGAGGAAGACGCAGGAAAACGCAGGAAAAAGATCAACAACCCAGTTATATGAATGGAAGAGGAAGACGCAGGAAAACGCAGGAAAAAGATCGGCAACCCAGTTATATGAATGGAAGAGGAAGACGCAGGAAAAAGATCAACAACCCAGTTATATGAATGGAAGAGGAAGACGCAGGAAAAAGATCGGCAACCCAGTTATATGAATGGAAGAGGAAGACGCAGGAAAACGCAGGAAAAAGATCGGCAACCCAGTTATATGAATGGAAGAGGGAAAGGCAGGAAAAAGAACGGCAACCCAGCAGGGGCGGACTGACAATTCATGGGGCCCCCGGGCAATAGAGGATCCTGGGGCACCTGTGTCCTTGCCCAAACTCAAAAAAGCCTATGAAAAAGGTACCAGGGGCATCTCATGGGGCCCCCTACTGACCCCGGGCCCTCGGGCAGTGCCCGAGTTTCCAAATGGTCAGTCCGCCCCTGTAACCCAGTTATATCAATGGAAGAAGAAAATGCAGGAAAAATATTGACAACCCAGTTATATCAATGTAAAATGCACCCAGATGCAGGAAAACAATCGCAGGGAAAAGATTGACAAACAGGTTATATAAATGAAAGACGCAGGAAAAAGATCGGCAACCCAATTATATCAATGGAAGACACACCAAGACTTGGGAAAAAAAAAATGGACAATCCAGTAACATCAATGGAAGAGGAAAACGCAGGAAAAAGAACAGCAACCCAGTTATATCAATGGAAGACACACCAAGATGCAGGAAAACATTCAGCAACCCAGTACTATCAATGGAAGATGCACCAAGACGCAGGAAAAAGATCGGCAACCCAATTATATCAATGGAAGATGGACCAAGACTTGGGAAAAAAATGGACAATCCAGTAATATCAATGGAAGAGGAAAACGCAGGAAAAAGAAAGACAAAGAGGAAGACCCAGTTATATCAATGGAAGAGGAAGACGCAGGAAAACGCAGGCAAAAGATCAACAACCCAGTTATATCAATGGAAGAGGAAGACGCAGGAAAAAAGATCGGCAACCCAATTATATCAATGGAAGACACACCAAGATGCAGGAAAACAATCAGCAACCAGTGTTATCAATGGAAGATGCACCAAGACGCAGGAAAAAGATCGGCAACCCAATTATATCAATGGAAGATGGACTAAGACTTGGGAAAAAAATGGACAATCCAGTAACATCAATGGAAGAGGAAGATGCAGGAAAACGCAGGAAAAAGAACAGCAACCCAGTTATATCAATGTAAAATGCACCCAGATGCAGGAAAAAGATTGACAATCCAGTTATATAAATGAAAGACGCAGGAAAAAGATCAGCAACCCATTTGTATCAATGGAAGATGCACTGAGATGAAGGAAAACAATCAACAACCCAGTTATTTCAATGGAAGACATACCAAGACGCAAGAAAACAATCAACAATCCAGTGTTATCAATGGAAGACGCACCAAGACTTGGGGAAAAAGATCGGCAACCCGATTATATCAATGGAAGAGGAAGATGCAGGAAAACGCAGGAAAACAATCAACAATCCAGTAATATCAATGGAAGATGCTCCAAGATGCAGGAAAAAGATCGGCAACCCAGTTATATCAATGGAAGATGCAGGAAAACAATTGCCAAACCAATTATATCAATGGAAGATGCACCAAGACGCAAGAAAACAATCAACAATCCAGTTATATCAATGGAAGACGCACCAAAATGCAGGAAAACGCAGGAAAACAATCAACAACCCGGTGCTATCAATGGAAGACGTACCAAGACGCAAGAAAACAATCAACAAGCCAGTTATATCAATGGAAGACGCACCAAGACTTGGGGAAAAAGATCGGCAACCCAACTATATCAATGGAAGAGGAAGATGCAGGAAAAAGAAAGACAACCCAGTTATATCAATGGAAGACGCACCAAGACGCAAGAAAACAATCAACAATCCAGTTCTATCAATAAAAGATCGGCAACTCAGCTATGTCAATGGAAGACTCAGAAAAATGCAGGAAAACGTTGGACAATCCAGTTATATCAATAAAAGATGCAGGAAAACGTTGGACAATCCAGTTATATCAATAAAAATGCAGGAAAACGTTGGACAATCCAGTTATATCAATAAAAGATGCAGGGAAACGTTGGACAACTCATTTGTATCGACAGAAGATACACCAAAATAAACAGAAGATTTCTAAGACGCACTTTTATTATTGGGGGGATTTGAGGGCATTATTGGGGTAACAAAGCCTTTATATATCCTATTTATTTCAGCTATTTTTGGACGCGGTCTTTGCTGTGGACATACTTGCTTATCACAGATTCCCGGAATCGTATCTTGTTGTGTTATAACGTCTGTTTGGGGGAGTCGCCACTTTCCGTATTCTTAGCGCCGTATCGCAGATTCCTGCTCAGGGTTCTGCTTTCCCATGTTGCTGATGTACGACACGGAGGGATTTGGCACATAAACACGAAATCTTCGAGTTTAGAGATCTAAAAATGAACAATTGCCGCAAACTTATCCCAACTGATGTCATGTCATTGTATTCGCCGCGCCTGACGCGTCAGAGACGGATCGCACTGCAGATTTCCGGGATATCTGCTCCCAATTCCCTACAAGTCATTTGTTACTTGGAATGAAAAAGGTCCTCAAAGGAAAATAAAGAAGAACAAACTCTACAGAACATCCCATCCCCAGCAAAGGTTTCAATGTTACAAATAAATGGAACTAAACCAATGGAAACAAAGTCATAAAAACAAGAAACACTCCGACATTACCCGACACATCTTCCTAACAAACGATCTCAGCGGCAGAAGAATGACATTAATAAATGGAGTCTGATATCACAAAGTCAGAAATTGTGTGATGTCACCGGCCTTGTAATCTAATCCAGCCAGGAGGGGAATTCGAGGAACAGTCCTTTACTGAGAAGTGCTATCCGAACATTCACATGTCGTCAGATCTCATATCAGAGAAATAAAATAAAGAGCAACATAAAAAGGTGGAGAATGTACAACGCTGAACATACGCCGATGTCTTATCATAGTACAGCCCCCCCTCCCCCCCCCCCCCTTCATATCACAGGCTAATCATGTCTCTATATGTTGTACTCCAAACCCCTCCATACATATTATACCCCAACCCCCCCCCCTCTATTATATCCCAACCCCCCCCCATTATACCCCAACCCCCCTCTATTATACCCCAAACCCCCCCCCATTATACATCCCCCGCTATTATATCCCTACCCTCCCTCTATTATACCCCAATCCCCCCCTCTATTATACCCCAACCCCCCCTATTATATAACCCCCCCCCCCCCCCCATTATACCCAACCCCCCCTCTATTATACCCCAAACACCCCTGCCCCCCCTCTATTATACCCTACCTCCCCCCCCAATCCCTCCCTCTATTATACCCCAACCCCCCCCCCCTCTATTATACCCAAACCCCCTATATTATACCCCAACCCCCCCCCCCCCATTATACCCCACCCCCCCTCTATTATACCCCAACCACCCCCCTCTATTATATCCCAACCCCCCCCTCTATTATATCCCAACCCCCCACTATTATACCCCAACCCCCCCCCCCCCTCTATTATACCCCCCCGCTATTATTTCCCAAACCCCCCCCTCTGTTAACTATTATACCCCACCGTTCCCTCTATTATACCCCAACCCCCCCTCTATTATGCCCCAACCCCCCCTCTATTATGCCCAACCCCCGTCCCTCTATTATGCCCCAACCCCTCCCTCTATTATACCCCAACCCCCCCTCTATTATACCCCAACCCCCCCTCTATTATACCCCAACCCCCCCTCTATTATACCCCAAACCCCTCCCTCTATTATACCCCAACCCCCCTCTATTATACCCCAACCCCCCCCTCTATTATACCCCCCCCCCTCTATTATACCCCAACCCCCCCCTCTATTATACCCCAACCCCTCCCTCTATTATACCCCAACCCCCCCCTCTATTATACCCCAACCCCCCCCTCTATTATACCCCAACCCCTCCCCTCTATTATACCCCAATACCCCAAACCCCCCCCCCTCTATTATACCCAACCGTTCCTTCTATTATACCCTAACCCCCCCCTCTATTATATCCCAACCCCTCCCTCTATTATACCCCAACCCTCCACCTCTATTATACCCCAACCCCCCCCTCTATTATACCCCGATCCCCCCCCTCCCTCTATTATACCCCAACCCCTCCCTCTATTATACCCCAACCCCCCCTCCGTCCCTCTATTATACCCCCATCCCCCCTCCGTTATTATACCCCAACCCCCCCCCCGTCTATTATACCCCCATCCCCCATTATACCCCTCCCCCCTCTGCCCCTCTATTATACCCCGATCCTCCCTCCGTCCTCTATTATACCCCCATCCCCCCTCCGTCCCTCTATTATACCCCCAATCCCCCCTCCGTCCCTCTATTATACCCCGATCCCCCCTCCGTCCCTCTATTATACCCCGATCCCCCCTCCGTCCTCTATTATACCCCGATCCCCCTCCGTCCCTCTATTATACCCCGATCCCCCCTCCGTCCCTCTATTATACCCCAATCCTCCCTTCTTTTGCATTTTTGCCTCTGCTGTGTTGCTCTGGATTGGCACGCATTGCAATATTTGGGAAATAGTCCCACTCCTTCCCAATCTAGCCAGTCCTGGATGTAGTTTTCAGGGTCCTGGTGGCAGAATTTGGAAAAAATATTTCTTTCAGGCCCCATATAAATAATCTGCATCTATGAATTCCGAGGAACATAACTCAGCCGGACACAACGCATCGCTCCGCAGCCACGCACTTCATGGGAAAACAGTCAATTACATTTTTCTTTTGGCAGAAAACTCAACCAGGGAAAGTCGGAGCTCCGGGACATTGATGGCTTCCAGTCACCTGTGCAAGACTGGAGGGGAGGAGCCGATACACCTGTGCAAGACTGGAGGGGAGGAGCCGATACACCTGTGCAAGACTGGAGGGGAGGAGCTGATACACCTGTGAAAGGCTGAAGGGGAGGAGCCGATACACCTGTGCAAGACCTGGAGGGGAGGAGCATACACCTGAAGACTGGGGGAGGAGCCTGATACACCTGTGAAAGGCTGAAGGGGAGGAGCCGCTAAACCTGTGCAACACTGAAGGGGAGGAGCCTGGACACCTGTGCAAAACTGAAGGGGAGGAGCCAGTACATCTGTTCAAAACTGAAGGGGAGGAGCCTGTACACCTGTGCAAGACTCAAACGGGAGGAGCCTGTACACCTGTGCAAGACTGAAGGGGAGGAGCTGGTACACCTGTGCAAGGCTGAAGGGGAGGAGCCGGTACACCTGTGCAAGATGAAGGGGAGGAGCAGGTACACCTGTGCAAGGCTGAAGGGGAGGAGCCGGTACACCTGTGCAAGACTGAAGGGGAGGAGCCTGTACACCTGTGCAAGACTGAAGGGGAGGAGCTGCTACACCTGTGCAAGACTGAAGGGGAGGAGCTGCTACACCTGTGCAAGACTGAAGGGGAGGAGCCGGTACACTTGTGTAAGACTGAAGGGGAGGAGCCGATACACCTCTGCAAGACTGAAGGGGAGGAGCCGCTACACCTGTGCAAGACTGAAGGGGAGGAGCCTGTACACCTTCTGCAAGACTGAAGGGGAGGAGCCGGTACACCTGTGCCAGACTGAAGGGGAGGAGCCGGTACACCTGTGCAAGACTGAAGGGGAGGAGCTGCTACACCTGTGCAAGACTGAAGGGGAGGAGCCGGTACACCTGTACACCGTGCAAGACTGAAGGGGAGGAGCCGGTACACTTGTGTAAGACTGAAGGGGAGGAGCCGATACACCTGTGCAAGACTGAAGGGGCCGGTAGGAAGGGGAGGAGCCGCTACACCTGTGCAAGACTGAAGGGGAGGAGCCGGTACACCTCTGCAAGACTGAAGGGGAGGAGCCGGTACACCTGTGCAGACTGAAGGGGAGGAGCCGGTACACCTGTGCAAGACTGGAGGGGAGGAGCCGGTACACCTGTGCAAGACTGAAGGGGAGGAGCCGGTACACCTGTGCAAGACTGAGGGGAGGAGGGTAGCAAGACTGAAGGGGAGGAGCCGGTACACCTGTGCAAGACTGAAGGGGAGGAGTCGGTACACAAACTTTCTTTCAGGTGACGTACGGTAACCTCAGGATGAGTATTTGGGGAACGCTGATATAGGACACGTCAGGATTCCAGTTGCTGTAGTAAAACTCAGTTATGTCAGTGAAGGAGTCGGGAGTCAGCAATGAAGCAACAATCACACTCAGATCCAGCGAATCATCAATGAAACTGCAGCCTGAATGGACACTTTGTACTGACCCGGGAGGACGGCCATTCCATACCGCGCTCTACAAAGCAACAAAACATTCTCTATAGGATGAAAGAAACAATTGTTTCCACGGATTCATTCATTCATTCATTCATTCGGCACCTACAGCCTCTGAATGTAAACAGGCGGCGGGGCGACAACCATACCGCCTGGCCTAAGAAGCTGGCAATCTAAAATGAAACTGTATTGTAAAAATGGGAAATCTTTCTGAAGAGGCGATTCTGAGTTTGCATTGGGGGGGGAGGGGGAGGGGTGATGAGTGTCTGAGAGTTCCAGAGAAAGAAAACAGCATAAGAGAAGTCCGGCAGGTGTGAGGAGTGGTGGGAAGAGTAAGAACGGGGGATGGGATGTGAAGGGTTAATACCCGGAGAACACAGAGCAGATCTGCGCGGATCTATACACCAGAAGACGGGATCTGTATCCGGCCAACGCCAGGACAGACCAAAAAAGCTTATGAAAGGTACCAGGGGCATCTCATAGGGCCCCCTACTGACCCCGGGCCCTTGGGCAGTGCTGAGTTCCCAAATGGTCAGTCCCCCCCCTGCCTATAATAAGGAATGGGATCAGAAGTCGCCAGGAGGGATGAATGGAGGGATGAATGGAGGGATCACTGGAGGGATGAATGGAGGGATGAATGGAGGAATCACTGGAGGGATGAATGGGGGGATGAATGGAGGGATCAATGGAGGGATGAATGGGGGGATGAATGGAGGGATCAATGGAGGGATCAATGGAGGGATCAATGGAGGGATCACTGGAGGGATGAATGGAGGGGATGAATGGAGGGATCAATGGAGGGATGAATGAAGGGATCAATGGAGGGATGAATGGAGGGATGAATGAGGGATCACTGGAGGGATGAATGGAGGGATGAATGGAGGGATGAATGAAGGGATCAATGGAGGGACAAACAAACATCTTCTACAAAGAGGGAAAATATTGACCAAAAAGGTGATTTATTTACTGAAATCCTCCACACGGCAATGGCGCCCTGCCCCCGAACACGCGGACCGCGCACTCTCCCCCCCCCCCCTCCAACTCCACATCAATGCAACATTAGGAACTATTTTTGGTGGGCATGAGGAGGGGGAGGGGTGCATCCACCAACCAACTTGAAATTCTTGCCGGTCGTGCTGCTAAAGTGTTGGAGATCCCCCAGCATGCACTGCACTACAGACGCTGGGAACGCCGCCAGTTACAATAGAAGTTCCGCTGACAGGTTTGTTGAGACATCTTCAGCACAAGTGGATGTGGGATTTATACCGACAATGATGAGCCAAGACGACATACGAGAATAAACTGCGAGAACAGTAACCCTACATGGAAACCGCGCCCGAAAAAAAGGAAACAGAACCCACTGACCACCACAGTGTGAACACCACCTGATCCCTGGACATGAGCGTCATACAATTCTAGTACACTGTATATAGGAGGCGCTACACCCCCAACATGGCCGACCACTGGACTCCATCATAATATATAGGAGGCGCTACACTCCCAACATGGCCGACCACTGGACACCATCATATTATATAGGAGGCGCTACACCCCCAACATGGCCGACCACTGAACACCATCATATTATATAGGAGGCGCTACACCCCCAACATGGCCGACCACTGGACACCATCATATTATATAGGAGGCGCTACACCCCCAACATGGCCGACCACTGGACACCATCATAATATATGGGAGACGCTACACCCCCAACATGGCCGACCACTGGACACCATCATAATTATATAGGAGGCGCTACACCCCCAACATGGCCGACTACTGAACACCATCATAATATATAGGAGACGCTACACCCCCAACATGGCCGACCACTGGACACCATC
This sequence comes from Staurois parvus, assembly GCA_951230385.1. Classification (NCBI taxonomy): domain Eukaryota; kingdom Metazoa; phylum Chordata; class Amphibia; order Anura; family Ranidae; genus Staurois; species Staurois parvus. The sequence continues at coordinate 293,019 of CATNWA010000850.1, read as the reverse complement.
ATAATATATAGGAGGCGCTACACCCCCAACATGGCCGACCACTGGACTCCATCATATTATATAGGAGGCACTACACCCCCAACATGGCCGACAACTGGACACCATCATAATATATGGGAGACGCTACACCCCCAACATGGCCGACCACTGGACACCATCATAATATATAGGAGGCGCTACACTCCCAACATGGCCGACCACTGGACACCATCATAATATATGGGAGACGCTACACCCCCAACATGGCCAACCATTGGACACCATCATATTATATAGGAGGCGCTACACCCCCAACATGGCCGACCACTGGACACCATCATAATATATAGGAGGCGCTACACTCCCAACATAGCCGACCACTGAACACCATCATAATATATAGGAGGCGCTACACCCCCAACATGGTCGACTACTGAACACCATCATAATATATAGGAGGCGCTACACCCCCAACATGGCCGACCACTGAACACCATAATATTATATAGGAGGCGCTACACCCCCAACATGGCCAACCACTGGACACCATCATATTATATATAGGAGGCGCTACTACAACCCCCAACATGGCCAACCACTGGACACAATAATATTATATAGGAGGCGCTACACCCCCAACATGGCCAACCACTGGACACCATCATATTATATAGGAGGCGCTACACCCCCAACATGGCCGACCACTGGACTCCATATATTATAAAGGAGGCGCTACACCCCCAACATGGCCGACCACTGAAAATCATCATATTATATAGGAGACACTACACCCCCAACATGGCCGACCACTGAAAATCATCATATTATATAGGAGGTACTAACATGGCCCCCAACATGGCCGACCACTGAAAATCATCCATGGATATCATATATAGGAGACGCTACACCTCCAACATGGCCGAACACTGGACACCATCATAGTATATGGGAGGCGCTACACTCCCAAACATGGCCGACTACTGGACACCATCATATTATATAGGAGGCGCTACACCCCCAACATGGCCGACTACTGAACACCATCATAATATATAGGAGAACACTACACCCCCAACATGGCCGACCACTGGACACCATCATATTATATAGGAGGCACTACAACCCCCAACATGGCCGACCACTGGACACCATCATATTATATAGGAGGCACTACACCCCCAACATGGCCGACCACTGAACACCATCATATTATATAGGAGACGCTACACCCCCAACATGGCCGACCACTGAACACCATAATATTATATAGGAGGCGCTACACCCCCAACATGGCCGACCACTGAACACCATCATATTATATAGGAGGCGCTACACCCCCAACATGGCCGACCACTGAACACCATAATATTATATAGGAGGCGCTACACTCCCCAACATGGGCCGACCACTGGACACAATCATAGTATATAGGAGACGCTACACCCCCAACATGGCCGACCACTGAACACCATAATATTATATATAGGAGGCACTACACCCCCAACATGGCCGACAACTGGACACCATCATAATATATAGGAGGCGCTACACCCCCAACATGGCCGACCACTGGACACAATCATAGTATATAGGAGACGCTACACCCCCAACATGGCCGACCCACTGGACACCATCATAGTATATGGGAGAAGCTACACCCCCAACATGACCAACCACTGGGACACCATCATAGTATATGGGAGATGCTACACCCCCAACATGACCAACCACTGGACACCATCATATTATATAGGAGGCGCTACACCCCCAACATGGCCGACCACTGGACACCATCATATTATATAGGAGGCGCTACACCCCCAACATGGCCGACCACTGAACACCATCATATTATATAGGAGGCGCTACCCCCAACATGGCCGACCACTGGACACCATCATAATATATAGGATATGCTACACCCCCAACATGGCCGACCACTGGAAACCATCATATTATATAGGAGACGCTACACCCCCAAACATGGCCGATCACTGGACACAATCATAATATATAGGAGACGCTACACCCCCAACATGGCCGACCACTGGACACCATCATAATATATGGGAAACGCTACACCCACAACATGGCCGACCACTGAACACCATCATATTATATAGGAGACGCTACACCCCCAACATGACCGACCACTGAACACCATCATATTATATAGGAGAAGCTACACCCCCAAAATGGTCGACCACTGGACACCATCATAGTATATGGGAGACGCTACACCCCCCCCAACATGGCCGACCACTGGACACCATCATATTATCTAAAAGACGCTACACCCCCAACATGGCCGACCACTGGACACCATCATATTATATAGGAGACGCTACACCCCCAACATGGCCGACCACTGGACACCATCATATTATATAGGAGACGCTACACCCCCAACATGGCCGACCACTGAAAATCATCATAATATATGGGAGATGCTACACCCCCAACATGGCCGACCACTGGACACCATCATATTATATAGGAGGCGCTACACCCCCAACATGGCCGACCACTGGACACCATCATATTATATAGGAGACGCTACACCTCCAACATGGCCGACCACTGAACACCATCATATTATATAGGAGACGCTACACCCCCAACATGGCCGACCACTGAACACCATCATAATATATAGGAGGCGCTACACCCCCAACATGACCAACCACTGAACACCATCATATTATATAGGAGACGCTACACCCCCAACATGGCCGACCACTGGATACCATCATAATATATGGGAGATGCTACACCCCCAACATGGTCGAACCACTGGACACCATCATAGTATATAGGAGACGCTACACCCCCAACATGGCCGACCACTGGACACCATCATATTATCTAAAAGACGCTACACCCCCAACATGGCCGACCACTGGACACCATCATAATATATAGGAGACGCTACACCCCCAACATGGCCGACCACTGAACACCATCATAATATATAGGAGACGCTACACCCCCAACATGGCTGACCACTGGACACCATCATATTATATAGGAGGTGCTACACCCCCAACATGGCCGACCACTGGACACCATCATATTATATAGGAGGCGCTACACCCCCAACATGGCCGACCACTGGACACCATAATATTATATAGGAGGCGCTACACCCCCCAACATTACCAACCACTGAACACCATCATATTATATAGGAGACGCTACACCCCCAACATGGCCGACCACTGGACACCATCATAATATATAGGAGATGCTACACCCCCAACATGACCAACCACTGAACACCATCATCATATTATATAGGAGAAGCTACACCCCCAACATGGTCGACCACTGGACACCATCATAGTATATGGGAGACGTTACACCCCCCAACATGGCCGACCACTGGACACCATCATATTATATAAACGATGCTGCACCCCCAACATGGCCGACCACTGGACACCATCATATTATATAGGAGGCGCTACACCCGCAACATGGCCAACCACTGGACACACCATCATAATATATAGGAGATGCTACACCCCCAACATGGCCGACCACTGGACACCATCATAATATATAGGAGACGCTACAACCCAATATGGCCGACACTGAACACCATCATAATTTATAGGAGACGCTACACCCCCAACATGGCCGACCACTGGACACCATCAAAATATATATATAGGAAACGCTACACCCCCAATATGGCCGACCACTGAACACCATCATAATATATATATGGGAGACGCTACCCCCCAAACATGGCCGACCACTGGACACCATCATATTATATAGGAGATGCTACACCCCCAACATGGCCGACCACTGGACACCATCATAATATATGGGAGACGCTACCCCCCCCAACATGGCCGACCACTGGACACCATCATATTTATATGAGATGCTACACCCCCCAACATGGCCGACCACTGAACACCATCATATTATATAAAAGACATGGCCGCACCATACATAATATAAACACCCCAACCCCCAACATGGCCGACCACTGAACACCATCATATTATATAGGAGACGCTACACCCCCAACATGGCCAACCACTGGACACCATCATAATACATGAGATATGCTACACCCCCAACATGGCCGACCACTGGACACCATCATAATATATGGGAGACGCTACACCCCCAACATGGCCGACCACTGGACACCATCATAATACATGAGATATGCTACACCCCCAACATGGCCGACCACTGGACACCATCATAATATATGAGATATGCTACACCCCCCAACATGGCTGACTACTACGCTCAACTAGCCTGATTCAGGTGTATCTCAGAGTGAAACAGAAACCAGTGCAGGTCTCCCCTAACTGACAGATATATTGGGAGAGGTCTCCATGTAGAAAACTGCTGCAGATTCCTGCCAGGTATAGCCTTGTCATAGGGAATGTGAGCTGTCAGTAGTCAGCTCACATCCCCCTCTCTGCCCATGCAGTTATTACATTACCCAAGCAGAGACTGCACAGGGTTAACAACCCCCCTCCTCCCTACACTGTGAGCTGAAGGGGGGAGGGGGGGCAGAGGGCTTGAAGCATGCAGCTCCAGCTCTCATATTCTCTATGCTGTGTGCTGTAGAGATACAAAGTAACATTGTTTATAAACATCGATCAGACGGGAGATAGAGAGATACAAAGTAACATTGTTTATAAACATCGATCAGACGGGAGATGGAGAGATACAAAGTAACATTGTTTATAAACATCGATCAGACGGGAGATGGAGAGATACAAAGTAACATTGTTTATAAACATCGATCAGACGGGAGACACAGAGACACAAAGTAACATTGTTTATAAACATCGATCAGACGGGAGATAGAGAGATACAAAGTAACATTGTTTATAAACATCGATCAGACGGGAGATGGAGATACAAAGTAACATTGTTTATAAACATCGATCAGACGGGAGACACAGAGACACAAAGTAACATTGTTTTATAAACATCGATCAGACGGGAGATAGAGAGATACAAAGTAACATTGTTTATAAACATCGATCAGACGGGAGATGGAGATACAAAGTAACATTGTTTATAAACATCGATCAGACGGGAGATAGAGAGATACAAAGTAACATTGTTTATAAACATCGATCAGACGGGGGATGGAGAGATACAAAGTAACATTGTTTATAAACATCGATCAGATGGGAGATAGATACAAAGTAACATTGTTTATTAAACATCGATCAGACGGGAGATGGAGAGATACAAAGTAACATTGTTTATAAACATCGATCAGACGGGAGATGGAGAGATACAAAGTAACATTGTTTATAAACATCGATCAGACGGGAGATGGAGAGATACAAAGTAACATTGTTTATAAACATCGATCAGATGGGAGATACAAAGTAACATTGTTTATAAACATCGATCAGACGGGAGATAGAGAGATACAAAGTAACATTGTTTATAAACATCGATCAGACAGGAGATGGAGAGATACAAAGTAACATTGTTTATAAACATCGATCAGACGGGAGATAGAGATACAAAGTAACATTGTTTATAAACATCAATCAGACGGGAGATAGAGAGAGATACAAAGTAACATTGTTTATAAACATCGATCAGACGGGGGATGGAGGGATACAAAGTAACATTGTTTATAAACATCGATCAGGCAGGAGATAGAGAGATACAAAGTAACATTGTTTATAAACATCGATCAGACGGGAGATAGAGAGATACAAAGTAACATTGTTTATAAACATCGATCAGACGGGGGATGGAGAGATACAAAGTAACATTGTTTATAAACATCGATCAGACGGGGGATGGAGGGATACAAAGTAACATTGTTTATAAACATCGATCAGGCAGGAGATAGAGAGATACAAAGTAACATTGTTTATAAACATCGATCAGACGGGAGATAGAGAGATACAAAGTAACATTGTTTATAAACATCGATCAGACGGGGGATGGAGAGATACAAAGTAACATTGTTTATAAACATCGATCAGACGGGGGATGGAGGGATACAAAGTAACATTGTTTATAAACATCGATCAGGCAGGAGATAGAGAGATACAAAGTAACATTGTTTATAAACATCGATCAGACGGGAGATGGAGAGATACAATGTAACATCATTCCTTTTGCATGTACTTGGTTTCGTTCATCTGCAGGTGACAGGAACGATCGATCCCCTTTGATCAGTTGAAGGAACCTGACAATTAAAATTTGTATTTTATAAAAATAAATGTTTATTACATTGGAACTGCACCCTAAGGAAGCCGCCATCTTGGCCTCTGCTTGATCTGTATTTGCCATGGTGCTGCCCACGTGACCAGTAATGGCCCCGCCCCTTTTAATGGTTTGACCGTTTGGTTGGTTGGAGCACGGGCAGTGAGCGGTCCTGGCATGCTGGGAATGTAACTGTCTTTTTTTAAACCATGAAATCGATGGATTTCGTTCCGCTTTAACCCTTCGTTTACCCCAATCAGAATTGACGACCTATTTCTTCCCCTTCTCCCCACAATGATGATTTATAGATCCTTCGTACCAGAAGCAGAATTGTGATGTCACTTCAATCGTAGAATACAATGTATCGTTTATCTACAGGAACAATATTTGTTTAAACTCGTCAAAGCAGAAAAAAGGTGTTTTCCAGTTTTTCATCATTTTATATTTTTGCGAGACGATATCACCAAAAGAACGCCGAAAGTGAATCCGGCAATTTGTGCGACTTGTTATGTGACGTTATGACGTTTTGACATCATGACGTTATCGCCCAATAAGCAGAGTTGGAAGGATTGCTCCATTTGGGGCGCACAGGGTGGGGAGCGGGGTCTGCGGCCCATTTGTGTGACTGTGTAATCGGACGTTATGACGTTATGACGTCATGATGTTATCGCCCAATAAGCAGAGCTGTAAGGATTGCTCCATGGGGGGCGCACAAGGTGGGGAGCGGGTCTGCGGCCCATTTGTGTGACTGTGTTATCGAACGTTATGACGTTTTGACGTCATGACGTTATCGCCCAATAAGCAGAGCTGGAAGGATTGCTCCATGGGGGGGGCACAGGGTGGGGAGTGGGTCTGCGGCCCATTTGTGCGACTGTGTTATGTGACGTTATGACGTTTTGATGTCATGACGTTATCGCCCAATAAGCAGAGTTGGAAGGATTGCTCCATTTGGGGCGCACAGGGTGGGGAGCGGGTCTGCGGCCCATTTGTGTGACTGTGTAATCGGACGTTATGACGTTATGACGTCATGATGTTATCGCCCAATAAGCAGAGCTGGAAGGATTGCTCCATGGGGGGCGTACAGGGTGAGGAGCGGGTCTGCGGCTCATTTGTGTGACTGTGTTATCGAACGTTATGACGTTTTGACGTCATGACGTTATCGCCCAATAAGCAGAGCTGGAAGGATTGCTCCATGGGGGGACACAGGGTGGGGAGCGGGTCTGCGGCCCATTTGTGTGACTTTGTTATGTGATGTTATGACGTTTTGACGTCATGACGTTATCGCCCAATAAGCAGAGCTGGAAGGATTGCTCCATGGGGGGCGCACAGGGTGGGGAGCGGGTCTGCGGCCCCTCATGGCATTGTTCCGCCCATAGATGGCTCTGTGGAAATGCGACCCCCCCCCCCCCCCCCCCCGTATGTCGCAGTCACGGGGCGGCAGTGCAGGGATGGAGGTGCGTGATGTAAGATTATCAGCAGAACAATTCCTGAGCCAAACATTCCGGCCGCACACGGTGACACCAATATTGTCCCATGGAGGTGCCGGGATCGGGTGACGGGGCTCCAGTGTTCCACGCTATTCCTGTCACCAACAACACGGCTACAAAATAAACGACACGCACCTCCCGATTGGCCGGATCCCTGCCAGACCCGCACAGCTGCTGCAGAACCTCTTCCAATAAATCTGCCATCAAGGAATATCTGCCGCAGCTGACCCGTGTCCGAAAATGCCAATCGCCTGGCTGCCATCAACTGCAATGATTTCGATGATGCATACATACACAACTCAGGTTTTCCTGCAGATTCACTGGCTACATGCTTGTTACAGGTCAGTGGTCTCCTCACAGCTTCCTATTAGAGGCTACATTTCTAACTCTTCAAAAACGCCCCTATAGGGTTCGTACGGGCGTTAGACGGGCGATACGAGGCTTTAGTACGGGCGATACGAGGCTTTAGTACGGGCGTTAGACGGGCGATACGAGGCTTTAGTACAGGAGTTAGACGGGCGATACGAGGCTTTAGTACGGGCGATGCGAGGCTTTAGTACGGGCGTTAGACGGGCGATACGAGGCTTTAGTACGGGCGATACGAGGCTTTAGTACGGGCGTTAGACGGGCGATACGAGGCTTTAGTACGGGCGTTAGACGGGCGATACGAGGCTTTAGTACGGGCGTTAGACGGGCGATACGAGGCTTTAGTACGGGCGTTAGACGGGCGATACGAGGCTTTAGTACGGGCGTTAGACGGGCGATACGAGGCTTTAGTACGGGCGTTAGACGGGCGATTCCACCCGGCATTGCTGGGGTCACTATGAGGGGCTCCCACCATTCCTCCCGGCATTGCTGGGGTCACTAAGAGGGGTTCCCACCATTCCTCCCGGCATTGCTGGGGTCGGTATGAGGGGCTCCCACCATTCCTCCCGGCATTGCTGGGGTCACTAAGAGGGGTTCCCACCATTCCTCCCGGCATTGCTGGGGTCACTATGAGGGGTTCCCACCATTCCCCCCGGCATTCCTGGGGTCACTATGAGGGGTTCCCACCATTCCTACCGGCATTGCTGGGGTCAATATGAGGGGCTCCCACCATTCCTCCCGGCATTGCTGGGGTCACTATGAGGGGTTCCCACCATTCCTCCCGGCATTGCTGGGGTCACTATGAGGGGCTCCCACCATTCCTACCGGCATTGCTGGGGTCACTATGAGGGGTTCCCACCATTCCTCCCGGCATTGCTGGGGTCACTATGAGGGGCTCCCACCATTCCTACCGGCATTGCTGGGGTCACTATGAGGGGCTCCCACCATTCCTCCCGGCATTGCTGGGGTCACTATGAGGGGCTCCCACCATTGCTGGGGTCACTATGAGGGGGCTCCCACCATTCCTCCCACCATTGCTGGGGCCACTATGAGGGGTTCCCACCATTCCTCCCGGCATTCCTGGGGTCACTATGAGGGGCTCAAACCATTCCTCCCGGCATTGCTGGGGTCACTATGAGGGGCTCCCACCATTGCTGGGGTCACTATGAGGGGCTCCCACCATTCCTCCCGGCATTGCTGGGGTCACTATGAGGGGCTCCCATAGATAGGGGATGTTGTAATCTGTGGATGGCAGGATCCTGAGGTGGGTGGGGACTCCCTGAAGCTGTGATTGGACGGAAATGTTATCACTGAGTCCCCAGAAGATATGAATAGTCATTGGATGAAATAACATGGCTCCTCCCACCACCGATCACTTCTAGGTGGATTGGCCCTTGGATTGTTCAGTCTGTGGTCAGATTGGCCCTCGCTTCCAATCTCCATCCAATGCTGTTTCCCCTCCTGCACCCCTCCTGGCGCAGCGCCCACAACAGCTGGTGGATTACAATGGAGGACAATGGAGATGTGACATGTTGCAGCCCCCAGGCGACGTGATCCGTGTCTTCCTGACGTGTCCTCTGTCCTGCATTCTGTTGGGACACGTAAAATGGGAGTCTGCGAGCTGCACTGTGTACACAGCATTCCTCACACTGCGCCGCTGCACATGCAGTGACATTACAACACCTGCCAACATGACCAGACAGGCAGGGGATGGGGGGACAATGCAGGGGGGGCAGTGTGTGTGTGGGGGGGGTACAATGTAGGGGGGCAGTGTGTGGGGGGGACAATGCAGGGGGGCGTTGTGTGTGTGGGGGGGGGGACAATGCAGGGGGGGTAGTGTGTGGGGGGGCAGTGTGTGTGGGGGGGCCAACGCGGGGGGTGCAGTGTGTGGAGGGGGGGCAGTGTGGGGGGGGGGGGCAGCCTGGGGGGGGGGGAGCAGTGTGTGGAGGGGGGGGGGCAGTGTAGGGGGGGGGGGAGGGGCAGCGTGGGGGGGGGGGCAATGCGGATGTATTGTCTGTACTGCTGAGAATAAAAAAACATTCTACTCTTCCAAACGTCTCCGGAATCAATTATTGCCAAACTGTATCCTCATCACATCCAAGTCCAGGGGGTGCCAGAACAGCTGAGGAGGTCAAGAAGTCAGGAAGAGGTCAGGAGGAGGTCAGGAAGAGATCAGGAAGAGATCAGGAGTTCAGGAAATCAGTAAGTGGTCAGGAGGAGATCAGGAAGTAGTCAAGAGGAGGTCAGGAGGCTGTCAGGAGAAGGTCAGGAAGTAGTCAGGAGGATGACAGGAAGTGGTCAGGAGGTCAGGAAATGGTCAGTAGGATGTCAGGAAGTAGTCAGGAGATCAGGTAGTGGTCAGGAGGAGGTCAGAAAGCAGTCAGAAGTAGGTCAGGAAATGGTCAGGAGGAGATCAGGAAGTGGTCAGGGGAGGTGGTCAGGAAATGGTCAGGAGGAGATCAGGAAGTGGTCAGGAAATGGTCTGGAGGAGATCAGGAAGTGGTCAGGGGAGGTGGTCAGGAAATGGTCAGGAGGAGATCAGGAAGTGGTCAGGAGGAGGTCAGAAAGTAGTCAGGAAGAGATCAGGAAGTGGTCAGGAGGAGATCAGGAAGTGGTCAGGAGGAGATCAGGGTGAGATCAGGAAGTGATCAGGAAGTGGTCAGGAGGAGAGATCAGGAAGTGGTCAGGAGGAGATCAGGGTGAGGTCTGGAGGAGGTCAGGAGGAGATCAGGGTGAGGTCTGGAGGAGGTCAGGAGGAGATCAGGAAAAGGTCAGACACACCTGTGAAGGATCTCATGTACCTGCAGATCCCACATACAAGCTCGATGAAAGCTGGATTTCCTGATCTTTCCTGACCTCGGAGGGACGATGGTGTCAGAGAGGTGTCACCGATCCAACATTCAGGACCTGTAGACATTTTGCGGCTCCTGTGCGTTGCGTGGTGTGTAATCTGATCACGTGACGCATTCATTTGTTTTTCCAATACATTCTTGTGCGTTCGATCTTACATGAAATGTGCATCTGGACGAATATTCTGCCATCAGACCGACCACCTGAGTGCAGCTCCGCTCTATGAATGAACGATCGATCGTCACCCAGCGTTGTGGTGCGCGGCGCGGCACGCGTGTCGGAGCTGCTGGGGACCCAAATCACTGGCACCGCGACGACGTCCCAACGCACCTAACTCACCACAAAGCCCCCGACTGCAGAGGTGCCTCCCCGTGTGTGGCCGGGAGGGTCCGGTGCCGTGTGGCACTGCGAGGGTTACACGCTAAGCGAAGTATGTACATATGTGATGGAGCGAAGGCTGGAATTCCATGCGGTTCCTGGCCCCGTATGTCTCCGGATCATCAGAGCTGAGATATTCCCATCACTCAGGAAGGAGCACGCACTCTGCAAACACCTGTGTGAGAAACCTCAGATGGAAGCTGTCCTTCTCCTGACAACATGCAGACTGACATGTCAACTGTCACTTTGTCAGAGCATGCAACTGTCACTCAAAACACATTAACTGTCACTACTACAACTGTCATTAATTCAGGACACATTCACTATCACCCTGTCAGGCGCACTACATAAGAACATGTCAACGGATATTAAATCAGAACACGTCAACTGTCACTTTTGTCAGAACATGTAACTGGCATGAATTCAAAACATTAGTTGTCAGTACTACATCAGAACACGTCAACTGCCAATCATTCGGAACACTTCAACTATCAGCATGTCAGGAAGAGCTGACTGTCACTACATCGGAACGCATCAACTGTCACTACATCGGAACGCATCAACTGTCACTACATCGGAACGCATCAACTGTCACTACATCGGAACGCATCAACTGTCACTACATCGGAACGCATCAACTGTCACTACATCGGAACGCATCAACTGTCACTACATCGGAACGCATCAACTGTCACTACATCGGAACGCATCAACTGTCACTACATCGGAACGCATCAACTGTCACTACATCGGAACGCATCAACTGTCACTACATCGGAACGCATCAACTGTCACTACATCGGAACGCTCCTCCTCCTGTACTCATCTCCGGGACTTCTCTAGAGCCTCTCCCATCCTCAGGAACTCTCTCCCCCCAATCTGTCCAGCTCCATCCTACTCTGTATGCCATCAGGAGATCACTAAAAACTCCTCAGGTAAGTCTACCCCTCCTCCACCTAAAACTCATCTCCTCAGGTAAGTCTACCCCTCCTCCACCTAAAACTCCTCTCCTCGGGTAAGTCTACCCCTCCTCCACCTAAAACTCATCTCCTCGGGTAAGTCTACCCCTCCTCCACCTAAAACTCATCTCCTCGGGTAAGTCTACCCCACCTCCACCTAAAACTCATCTCCTCGGGTAAGTCTACCCCACCTCCACCTAAAACTCATCTCCTCGGGTAAGTCTACCCCACCTCCACCTAAAACTCATCTCCTCGGGTAAGTCTACCCCCCCCCCCCCTCCACCTAAAAAACTCATCTCCTCGGGTAAGTCTACCCTCCTCCACCTAAAACTCCTCTCCTCGGGTAAGTCTACCCCCCTCCTCCACCTAAAACTCATCTCCTCGGGTAAGTCTACCCCACCTCCACCTAAAACTCATCTCCTCGGGTAAGTCTACCCCTCCTCCACCTAAAACTCCTCTCCTCGGGTAAGTCTACCCCACCTCCACCTAAAACTCCTCTCCTCGGGTAAGTCTACCCCTCCTCCACCTAAAACTCATCTCCTCGGGTAAGTCTACCCCTCCTCCACCTAAAACTCCTCTCCTCGGGTAAGTCTACCCCACCTCCACCTAAAACTCCTCTCCTCAGGTAAGTCTACCCCTCCTCCACCTAAAACTCCTCTCCTCGGGTAAGTCTACCCCCTCCTCCACCTAAAACTCATCTCCTCGGGTAAGTCTACCCCACCTCCACCTAAAACTCATCTCCTCGGGTAAGTCTACCCCACCTCCACCTAAAACTCATCTCCTCGGGTAAGTCTACCCCACCTCCACCTAAAACTCATCTCCTCGGGTAAGTCTACCCCACCTCCACCTAAAACTCCTCTCCTCAGGTAAGTCTACCCCTCCTCCACCTAAAACTCCTCTCCTCGGGTAAGTCTACCCCACCTCCACCTAAAACTCATCTCCTCGGGTAAGTCTACCCCACCTCCACCTAAAACTCATCTCCTCGGGGTAAGTCTACCCCACCTCCACCTAAAACTCATCTCCTCGGGTAAGTCTACCCCACCTCCACCTAAAACTCCTCTCCTCGGGTAAGTCTACCCCACCTCCACCTAAAACTCCTCTCCTCAGGTAAGTCTACCCCACCTCCACCTAAAACTCCTCTCCTCGGGTAAGTCTACCCCCTCCTCCACCTAAAACTCATCTCCTCGGGTAAGTCTACCCCTCCTCCACCTAAAACTCCTCTCCTCGGGTAAGTCTACCCCTCCTCCACCTAAAAACGTTTATTTTCTCCCTCATCTCAGCCATGACTGTGTCACTTGCCCCTCCCCTTTAGATTGTAAGCTCCTGTGCGCGAGGTCCATTCGCTGGTAGAATTTCGTTTTTGAATCCTCATTTGATTCCCTGATTCACGTTCGTTTTCTAACCAATGAGATGAGAATTCGAAGGAACCGGATTGGAACATTCTTCTCGAAGGAACGAATTTCTCGCAGTGAAAGTCGATTTCATTCAGGAAATTCCGTTCACATCGAATGTGAGAATCAAAGAGAACATTGAGGAACGTTTGGAGGACATTTGTCTCAGCCGGCATTGTCCACAGATCTGCCCGTGTGTGGTCACCTGACCCTCCTGCCTGCAATTGTATGGACTGTCTCCCTGACTTTGTACCGCGCTTCGCCGTCTGTTGGCGCCATACAAATCCTGAATATTAATAACAATGTATCAATTCTGTACAAATCTTCATTCATCTCGCTGAGGGAAATGCGGCCTCTGAATGACATCATCGCGTCTCATCGAACATGCGGCCTCTGAATGACATCATCGCGTCTCATCGAACATGCGGCCTCTGAATGACATCATCGCGTCTCATCGAACATCGAACATCGCGGCCCTCTGAATGACATCATCGCGTCTCATCGAACATGCGGCCTCTGAATGACATCATCGCGTCTCATCGAACAAGCAGCCTCTGATTGACATCATCGTGTCTCATCGAACATGCGGCCTCTGAATGACATCATCGCGTCTCATCGAACATGCGGCCTCTGAATGACATCATCGCATCTCATCGAACATGCGGCCTCTGAATGACATCATCGCGTTCATCGAACATGCGGCCTCTGAATGACATCATCGCGTCTCATCGAACATGCGGCCTGAATGACTGAATCGACATCATCGCGTGACTCATCGAACATGCGGCCTCTGAATGACATCATCGCATCTCATCGAACATGCGGCCTCTGAATGACATCATCGCGTTCATCGAAACATGCGGCCTCTGAATGACATCATCGCGTGACATCATCGAACATGCGGCCTCTGAATGACATCATCGCATCTCATCGAACATGCGGCCCTCTGAATGACATCATCGCGTTCATCGAACATGCGGCCTCTGAATGACATCGCGTCTCATCAAACATGCGTCTCATCAAATATATTGATCCCAGAATGCGATCCTCTGAATGACATCATCGCGTTCATCGAACATGCGGCCCTCTGAATGACATCGCGCGTCTCATCAAACATGCGGCCCGGGATCAATATCCCGGGATCAATATCCAAATATTGATCCCAGGAATATCAGAATATTGATCCCAGGGGAATATCCAAATATTGATCCCGGGGAATATCAGAATATTGATCCAAATCCATTGATCCAGGGGAATATCAGAATATTGATCCGGGGAATATCAAATTGATTGGGGAATATCCGGGGAATATCAGAATATTGATCCCGGGAATATCCGGGGAATATTGATCCCGGGAATATATCCAAATATTGATCCCGGGAAATCATATTGATCCCGGGAATATCCGAATATTGATCCAAATCAGAATATTGATCCGGGGAATCCCGAATAATTGATCCCGGGAATATCCAAATATTGATCCCGGGAATATCAGAATATTGATCCCGGGAATATCCAATATTGATCCCCGGAAATATCCAAATATTGATCCGGGGAATATCAGAATATTGATCCGGGGAATATCAGAATATTGATCCCGGGAATAGCCAGAATATTGATCCCGGGAATAGCCAAATAATATGGTCCCGGGAATAGCCAAATATTGATCCCGGGAATATCTGAATATTGATCCCGGGAATATCTGAATATTGATCCCGGGAATATCTGAATATTGGGGAGTCCCTGAATTGGGAATATCCCCGGGAATATCAGAATATTGGTCCCGGGAATATCAGAATATTGATCCCGGGAATATTAGTCCCCGGGAATATCTGAATATTGATCCCGGGAATATCCGAATATTGATCCCGGGAATATCCGAATATTGATCCAGGGGAATATCCGAATATTGATCCTGGGAATATCTGATTGCCTCTCGGGGGATCAGGAAGGAATTTTTCCCTGCAGGAGGAGATTGGATCGTGCTTTGCTGGGATTTTTCCTTCCTCTGGATCACCTGTGGGTGTCGGATTATAACTTTTTTTTAGTTGACCTGGATGGACTTTTGTCTTTTTTCAGCCAGACTGATGCCGGCCATACACGGGTCAGAATTGCACCGATTTTTAATCCGAAAGAATAATCGGCTGATTTTTCGCTCTGTTAGTGGGGTCAGTGGCACCGGCTGACTTTTGTGGCTCCTCCCCTTGATTGGGCATGTTGTAAAATTCATGAAAACCGACCGATTTTCGACTCCACGATGGTCAAATCGTTCGATCGTTTTTCCGAAGAGAATACGCGCGAGAGGCGTGACCTGGAAGAACAGAAGTCTCGCCTGTTATTCGGGGAGAACTTTATGACTCGGCCGCCCGATTTTTCAAAATCATTGATGGCGCCGTCGGATTACCGAGCGAACAACGTTTTTGATTTTTGGACGAAGAATCGTATGTATGGCCCCCCATAACTATGTCTTGTTTCCAATCACAATCTGCCGCCAATGAGAATAAAGTTCCGCCATCAACAGACCAATGAAAGCCCGGCGCTACAAGAGGGGTCATAAAAGTTCGTCTACTTACAGTAAGTGGCTGTCCTTCCACTCGTCCGAACTGCGTTCCCCGATGACGCTCGTCAGGACTTCAGAGCTGGATGGCATACCAAATGTCACGCCGTCCCGAGCCACGAGGATCCGAAGTCACTGCCGACAAAAGCAGATTCAGTTTAGTAAAGTCCCAACCGGCCGACCTTCGCCCCCCCCCGCCGCATCCCGACCGGCGAACCCCCCCCCCCCCCCCCGCCTCCGAAAATCTGCCGGGGACTCTGGGTTGCGTTGGGCCTGGCGGGGTCGGCCCGGGGCCCCCCTTTTTCCTTGTGACACAGCAGCGTGGCCCCCCTTCGGCGCTCACACAGCCAGCCGTTGCAGCGTCCGGCGCGGCGGATCGACCAGGCAACACTGGGGCATTGTGGCTCCCTCACACTTGACAGTAAGTTATGAGCCCTTTGTGAGTTGAAGGGAAACACATCGGAATTTGGCAGGAAAACATAATACGGAATTCTCCTGTCTGTGGGACCTGCAGTTTTCTTTCCCCCCTTCGGAGAAAACAATCGGCCATTGTTGGCCCTAAGAAAAGCCAGTTTGACAGATGAAATATAGTGGGGCCCCTTCTAGGAAAACAGTAAACAAAAGCGCCATTGAGGACAAACCTTTCCTGTCATTTCCGAAGGATCCTTTCCTCTGCCGGTCCCCCGAGGGCCCGAGACCTTCTACACATTTCACACCGATTCTCCCACCGGACCGGGACCCCCCCCCGACCGACCCGGGGCCCCCCCCCCCCACGAAGGGTTAACGACGGATGGGACGGAGCCATAGCGCCACTTCTACACATTTCACACCGATTCTCCCACTGGACTGGGATCCCCCCCGACCGACCCGGAACCCCCCCCCCCCCCCCACGAAGGGTTAACGACAGATGGGACGAGCCATAGCGCCACTTCTACACATTTCACACCGATTCTCCCAATGGGGACCCCCCCCCCCCCCCCCCGACCGACCCGGGACCCCCCCCACCCCACGAAGGGTTAATGGCAGATGGGACGAGCCATAGCGCCACACTTCTACACATTTCACAAACGACGGATGGGACGATTCTCTACCACCCCGGACCCCCACCCCCCCATAGCCCACTTCTACCGACCCGGGGCCCCCCCCCCCGACCCCCCCCGAAGGGTTAACAACGGATGGGAACGAGCCATAGCGCCACTTCTACACATTTCACACCGATTCTCTCCACCGACCGGGACCCCCCCCCGACCGACCCGGGGCCCACCCCACCCCACGAAGGGTTAACAACGGATGGGACGAGCCATAGCACCACTTCTACACATTTCACACCGATTCTCCCAATGGGGCCCGGGACCCCCCCGACCGACCCGGGACCCCCCCCACCCCACGAAGGGTTAACGACAGATGGGACGAGCCATAGCGCCACTTCTACACATTTCACACCGATTCTCCCACTGGACCAGGACCCCCCCCCCCCCCGACCGACCCGGGACCCCCCCCACCCCACGAAGGGTTAATGGCGGATGGGACGGAGCCATAGCACCACTTCTACACATTTCCCACCGATTCTCCCACTGGACCAGGACCCCCCCCGACCGACACGGGACCACCCCCCCCCCACCCCACGAAGGGTTAATGGCGGATGGGACGGAGCCATAGCACCACTTCTACACATTTCCAACCGATTCTCCCACCGGACCGGGACCCCCCCCCCCGACCGACCCGGGACCCCCCCCCCACCCCACGAAGGGTTAACGACGGATGGGACGAGCCATAGCGCCACTTCTACACATTTCCAACCGATTCTCCCACTGGGGCCCGGGACCCCCCCAACCGACCCGGGACCCCCCCACCCCACGAAGGGTTAATGGCGGATGGGACGGAGCCATAGCGCCACTTCTACACATTTCACACCAATTCTCCCACTGGACCAGGACCCCCCCCCCCCCCCCCCCGACCGACCCGGGACCCCCCCCCCACCCCCACGAAGGGTTAATGGCAGATGGGACGGAGCCATAGCACCACTTCTACACATTTCACACCGATTCTCCCACCGGACCGGGACCCCCCCCCCAGACCGACCCGGGACCCCCCCCCCACCCCACGAAGGGTTAACGACGGATGGGACGAGCCATAGCGCCACTTCTACACATTTCACACCGATTCTCCCACCGGCCCGGGACTCCCCCCCCCGACCGAGCTGGACCCCCCCCCCCCCCACGAAGGGTTAATGGCGGATGGGACGGAGCCATAGCACCACTTCTACACATTTCACACAAATTCTCCCACTGGGGCCCGGGACCCCCCCCCAGACCGTGCCGGACCCCCCCAGCCCCGCAAAAGGTTAACAGTGGATGGGACGGAGCCATAGCACCACTTCTACACATTTCACACCAATTCTCCCACCGGCCTGGGACACCCCCCCCCCCCACACCAACCGAGCCAGACCCCTCCCCCCCAACCGAGCCAGACCCCCCCCCCCAACCGAGCCGGACCCCCATCCCGCCCCCGCGAAGGGTTAACAGCGGATGGGACGGAGCCATAGCACCACTTTCTAGATACAATGAAGTCCATGTCCTGAATGGGACTGTGAGCGCCGAGCCAAGAGAAAGGCCATTGTTTGCCATGAAGGGCCGATTCTGCCGCAGACAGGAAGGAAGACATTGCCGGGGGAGACCTCTGTGAGCTCATCGCTGGCGAGGAACGCCGCGCGCCGCAACTGCGCCTCCGACATCTGGACCGCCACAAACACTGAGCCATTTTCTGGGCCCCAAATAAAGGCGGACAGGAGCCCTGAAAGGGATCTGTGTGCCGGGCCCCGTCCGGGGACCGCTTCTCCTGACCGCCATAGACCGCCCATTATCTCTGCGACAACCGATACCGAGAATGACACCCGGCATCCGGGACAGGAGAAGTGGGCATCCGGGACAGGAGAAGTGGGACTGTGCAGAGACCATACATACAGATACCGAGAATGACACCCGGCATCCGGGACAGGAGAAGTGGGACTGTGCAGAGACCATACATACAGATACCGAGAATGACACCCGGCATCCGGGACAGGAGAAGTGGGACTGTGCAGAGACCATACATACAGATACCGAGAATGACACCCGGCATCCGGGACAGGAGAAGTGGGACTGTGCAGAGACCATACATACAGAATAAGATACCGAGAATGACACCCCCGGCATCCGGGACAGGAGAAGTGGGAAGAGACCATGGGACTGTGCAGAGAGAGACCATACATACAGAATAAGGGGACAGATACCGAGAATGACACCCGGCATCCGGGACAGGAGAAGTGGGACTGTGCAGAGACCATACATACAGAATAAGGACAGATACTGAGAATGACACCCGGCATCCGGGACAGGAGAAGTGGGACTGTGCAGAGTCCATACATACAGAATAAGGACAGATACCGAGAATGACACCCGGCATCCAGGACAGGAGAAGTGGGACTGTGCAGAGACCATACATACAGATACCGAGAATGACACCCGGCATCCGGGACAGGAGAAGTGGGACTGTGCAGAGTCCATACATACAGAATGGGGACAGATACCGAGAATGACACCCGGCATCCAGGACAGAAGTGGGACTGTGGAGTTGCACATTATTAAGCCCCTCCCCCCAGTGTGAGGTCATACTCCGCAGCGCTGGTTCCTGCACTCTCCAGGGGTGGCTCAGCCTGGTGGAGTTTCGATGTTCCTGCCAGATGCCGATTGTTCTCGGTTGCGGTGATGATGTGGGAAGACGTCATCCCGTCTGTTCCTCGGCCAGCGTGTGATGCAGGAAAGGGCCACCACGCAGGAAAGTGGCGCTCCGGATCGGGTGACTCGGGACTCGCACATCGTTTGGAAAACATGAATAGACGCCCGGCTCCGCTCCACCCAGATAGAGTGACAACCGTCCCCGTGTCAGCAGACCGCGCCTCGCCTTACAGGAGATATAAACCCCAATGGACGACGTTTGCTCCGCCTTCTGCGTATTGATCTGTTTTTATAAATAAAATCGTTTTCACCGTTTTTTTTATCCTTTGTTACATCTCAGTGCTGCTGATCGCCTGCAGTCTCTTGGCAGACACTCCCTGTCTCCTGATGGTGACAACAGTGGACCATGTCTGGGTAATGTGTGCTGGAACCATCAGACGTCCATGTGACACCACAGGAGCACAATTTGGAGACAGGGACGGAGTGTTGTCACCTTATAACAGGAAGTGCCTGAACAAGGACCTCCATGGCGGGATCACCAGGGGGTAGTTCAATGAAAGCTGCAGATTGGATAGTCATATTGAATGGTGGTGGTTGGATGGAGGATATTGGATTGTGGTGGTCAGATGGTGGATATTGGATGGTGGTGGTCGGATGGAGGATATTGGATGGTGGTGGTCAGATGGTGGATATTGGATGGTGGTGGTCAGATGGTGGATATTGGATGGTGGTGGTCGGATGGTGGATATTGGATGGTGGTGGTCAGATGGTGGATATTGGATGGTGGTGGTCGGATGGAGGATATTGGATGGTGGTGGTCGGATGGAGGATATTGGATGGTGGTGGTCGGATGGAGGATATTGGATTGTGGTGGTCAGATGGTGGATATTGGATGGTGGTGGTCGGATGGAGGATATTGGATGGTGGTGGTCGGATGGAGGATATTGGATGGTGGTGGTCGGATGGAGGATATTGGATGGTGGTGGTCGGATGGAGGATATTGGATGGTGGTGGTCAGATGGTGGATATTGGATGGTGGTGGTCGGATGGAGGATATTGGATGGTGGTGGTCGGATGGAGGATATTGGATGGTGGTGGTCGGATGGAGGATATTGGATGGTGGTGGTCGGATGTAGGATATTGGATGGTGGTGGTCGGATGGAGGATATTGGATGGTGGTGGTCGGATGGAGGATATTGGATGGTGGTGGTCAGATGGTGGATATTGGATGGTGGTGGTCGGATGGTGGATATTGGATGGTGGTGGTCGGATGGAGGATATTGGATGGTGGTGGTCGGATGGAGGATATTGGATGGTGGTGGTCGGATGGTGGATATTGGATGGTGGTGGTCGGATGGAGGATATTGGATGGTGGTGGTCGGATGGAGGATATTGGATGGTGGTGGTCAGATGGTGGATATTGGATGGTGGTGGCCGGATGGAGGATATTGGATGGTGGTGGTCGGATGGAGGATATTGGATGGTGGTGGTCAGATGGTGGATATTGGATGGTGGTGGTCGGATGGAGAATATTGGGTAGTGATGTTGAATGGTGCTGGTTGGATGGAGGACATTTGATGGTGATATTGGAGGGTGGTGGTCAGATGGTGGATATTGGATGGGATGGTGGGTCAGATGGTGGTGGTCAGATGGTGGATATTGGATGGTGGTGTTTGGATGGAGGACATTGGATGGTGGTGATTGGATGGAAAATATTGGGTGGTGGTTATTGGATGAAGGATACTGGATGGTAGTGGTTGGATGAAGGATACTGGTTGGTGGTGGTTGGATGAAGGATACTGGTTGGTGGTGGTTGAAATGGAGGACATTGGATGGTGGTGATTGGATGGTGATATTGGGTGGTGGTGATTGGATGAAGGATATTGGGTGGTGGTGGTTGGATGGTGATATTGGGTGGTGGTGGTTGGATGGTGATATTGGGTGGTGGTGGGGTTGGATGGAGGACATTGAAAGGTGGATGATGGTGGATGGTGGATATGGTATGGTGGTGGAGGTTGGATGGTGGATATTGTATAGTGGTAGTTGGACCATCGATATTGGATGAAGGAATTTAGATGATGGATATTGGATGGTGGATCTTTTATGATGGTTATTGGATGGTGGTGGTCAAATGGTGGTAGTTGGTTGGAGGATACTAAATGGTGGATATTGGATGGTGGTGGTTGGATTGCAAATATTGGATGGTGGTGGTCGGATGGAGGACATTGGATGGTGATATTGGAGGGTGGTGGTTGGATGGTGGATATTGGATGGTGGAGGTTGGATGGTGGAGGTTGGACCATCGATATTGGATGATGGTGGTTGAATGGAGGAGCTGCAATTCTTTAGGAGTGTGCTGCTCCGCCCCCCCCCATGAAATCATCACACCAGAAACTGTTGCTCCGCCCCCTGCCTATGATATTATCGCACAGAGATCGCAGTAAATCAAGAAGATGGTAAAATTAGATGCACTTCCTCTTATAACTGGATAGCTCTTAAGACTGACATTGGGACCCTGACACCCCGACATCCTGACACCCCGACATCCTGACACCCCGACATCCTGACACCCCGACATCCTGACACCCCGACATCCTGACACCCCGACATCCTGACAAACGGTGGAGCAAAGAGTCGACACCCGATTGGTCAGTACCGGCAATTTCCAGCCGGTCACATTCTGCCTCAGCACAGGTTCCCTTTACCCGTCCCATGTGACGTCAGTCGTGTAAAATACGAGTCGCAGAACGCAGCCGATGAAACAAAGCATTGCGGCTCCTCGCACTCAGCGCAGCGATGGACGCCGGGGGTCTGGCCTTTCCTGTGTCAACAAGAAGATAATAAAAGGTTCCTCGGCTCTCATCATGAGAAGACGCCTCGCATCGTGCAGAAGGTCAGAGAGCGCCCCGAGCCGTATATTAAATGTGAGCGCCAGGAGCGAGGGGAGCGAGCGAAGAGTGCGAGGAGAGCGAGGAGTGCGAGGAGTGAGGAGAGCGAAGAGTGCGAGGAGAGCGAAGAGTGCGAGGAGGGAGGAGAGCGAAGAGTGCGAGGAGGGAGGAGAGCGAAGAGTGCGAGGAGCGAGGAGGGAGCGAAGAGTGCGAGGAGCGAGGGGAGCGAAGAGTGCGAGGAGCGGGGAGGGAGCGAGCGAAGAGTGCGAGGAGGCGGCGAGGGGAGCGAAGAGTGCGAGGAGCGAGGGGAGCGAAGAGTGCGAGGGGAGCGAGGGGAGCGAAGAGTGCGAGGAGAGCGAAGGAGCGAAGAGTGCGAGGAGGGAGCGAAGAGTGCGAGGAGCGTGCGAGGAGCGTGCGAGAGTGCGAGGAGCGAAGAGTGCGAGGGTGAGCGAAGAGTGCGAGGAAGGTGCGAGCGAAGAGTGCGAGGGGAGCCCTGTGTATAAATACACCCGCCAGACCTCAACACTCCCTGTATGGCGGGAGGAGGTCCTTTCATTCCATCCGCATCCCTTCCACAGGCCCAACCCGTTTCCCTTCCCGTGTCCTATCCGCATCCCTTCCCGTGTCCCATCTGTACCACTCCCCGTGTCCTTTTCCGTGTCCAGAGACGTGGGACTGGACCACCAATCTTCTCTGACTTCCAGTTAATCAAAAATTGCAAAAATGGCATAAAATTGGACCTAAATCCAGAAGTTGGCTCCCAGTTTTGGGCGGAGTGTGGAAGGGGCGGAGCTGCAGGTCGATGTGAGATGGAAGCCCCACCCCATGAAATATTCATTCAGATTCTCATTTATTCCAACAGAAGATAGAATAAACTTTATAAAACATTTGTGAACAACGCCAGGAGCCGCCCGGACCCCAGGATGTCCCTGATTGGTTCATCTCTGATCCAGGAAGTAGATGGTGACCCCAGATGATGCCGGAACAGAGATGGCGCCGCCCTTCTGGAGAGGAGAGGAGATGGCGGCGTTGTCAGGGGGAGTCCTGGGGTCCCTGGAGGTGTCACTGACACGACTCAGCAGGACATTCATCTGATGACAGGTCCACTTTACTTCCTGCCTCATGTCAGCTCTTTGCTCCACCCACAACGCACAATAACTGTCAGCTCCGCCCACAACACACAATAACTGCCAGCTCCGCCCACAACGCACAATAACTGCCAGCTCCGCCCACAACGCACAATAACTGTCAGCTCCGCCCACAACGCACAACAACTGTCAGCTCCACCCACAACGCACAATAACTCAGCTCCGCCCACAACGCACAATAACTCAGCTCCGCCCAGCCGGCCCTCCTGTACTCCGTATTATTCCAGCCGCAGCCGGGTTGTGAACTTCACGTCTCAGCGATGAATTCCCCGACTCAGACAGGAGACTCACTTGTGTCGCTGCGCTGCGTATACAGAGAGGAAGACCATCGTATGGATGGAACAAACAACAATCAATACCCCGCTGTGCCCATTATCAGGGGTTCCCACCATCCCTGTGCCCATTATGAGGGGTTCCCACCATCCCTGTGCCCATTATGAGGGGTTCCCCCATCCCTGTGCCCATTATGAGGGGTTCCCCCATCCCTGTGCTGAGTTCCCAGGTCTGTACGCCCGCTGTGTCCATTATGAGGGGTTCCCACCATCCCTGTGCCCATTATGAGGGGTTCCCACCATCCCTGTGCTGAGTTCCCGGGTCTGTACACCCGCTGTGCCCATTATGAGGGGTTCCCACCATCCCTGTGCTGAGTTCCTGGGTCTGTACCCCCGCTGTGCCCCTTATGAGGGGTTCCCACCATCCCTGTGCTGAGTTCCCGGGTCTGTACACCCGCTGTTTCCATTATGAGGGGTTCCCACCATCCCTGTGCTGAGTTCCCGGGTCTGTACCCCCGCTGTGCCCCTTATGAGGGGTTCCACCATCCCTGTGCCCAGTTCTGGGGTCTGTACACCCGCTGTGCCCATTATGAGGGGTTCCCACCATCCCTGTGCTGAGTTCCCGGGTCTGTACATTGTAGATTTTTGCCTGGAGTCCCCCTTTAATCCCCAGGGCGGAGCTGTGACCAGTCCAGTAGCGGAGGTGGTGATTGGTCGGCTCTCTGGTCTCTATTTTTACTCTCTGCTCTCATCTTCTATATTTATCGGTCAGTTCTGGGCGGATATTTGTGACACGCCCGGTTCCCGGCTCCGCCCTGACACCAACTCTTCCAAACATCCGCCCAGCGCGGTCACAGGTGAGTAAGTCTGGTTACTCATCACAAGTCCGAAACTGACACCCCCCACCGGGCCCCGGGCCCCTCTCTGACCAACGAGGGTGGTATACGTGGCCATACATGGAGCGATCCGGGCCCCAGTGACACCCCCCCCACCGGGCCCCTCTCTGACCGACGAGGGTGGTATAGGTGGCCATACACGGAGTGATCCGGGCCCCAGTGACACCCCCCACCGGGCCCCTCTCTGACCGATCAGGGTGGTATAGGTGACCATACACGGAGTGATCCGGGCCCCAGTGACACCCCCCACTGGGCCCCTCTCTGACCGATCAGGGTGGTATAGGTGGCCATACGCGGAGTGATCCGGGCCCCAGTGACACCCCCCACTGGGCCCCTCTCTGACCGATCAGGGTGGTATAGGTGGCCATACGCGGAGTGATCCGGGCCCCAGTGACACCCCCCACCGGGCCCCTCTCTGACCGACGAGGGGTGGTATAGGTGGCCATACGCGGAGTGATCCGGGCCCCAGTGACACACCCCCCACCGGGCCCCTCTCTGACCGACGAGGGTGGTATAGGTGGCCATACGCGGAGCGATCCGGGCCCCAGTGACACCCCCCCACTGGGCCCCTCTCTGACCGACGAGGGTGGTATAGGTGGCCATACGCGGAGCGATCCGGGCCCCAGTGACACCCCCCACCGGGCCCCTCTCTGACCGATCAGGGTGGTATAGGTGGCCATACACGGAGCGATCCGGGCCCCAGTGACACCCCCCACCGGGCCCCTCTCTGACCGATCAGGGTGGTATAGGTGACCATACACGGAGCGATCGCCATCCATCGATCTATCAGACGATGAAATCCGATACATTGTTACATTCAGAAATGTTTTGTAGGATTGTCGCTCGCCGACCAAACGGCTGACAATACCGACTGAGGATCGATCGTCTATGTGAATGATTGGCCCATTCCACCGATCTGTATGATGATTGGCCCATTCCACCGATCTGTATGATGATTGGCCCATTCCACCGATCTGTATGATGATTGGCCCATTCCACCGATCTGTATGATGATGATTGGCTCATTCCACCGATCTGTATGATGATTGGCCCATTCCACCGATCTGTATTATGATTGGCCCATTCCACCGATCTGTATGATGATTGGCCCATTCCACCGATCTGTATGTGATTGGCCCATTCCACCGATCTGTATGATGATTGGCCCATTCCACCGATCTGTATGATGATTGGCCCATTCCACCGATCTGTATGATGATTGGCCCATTCCACCGATCTGTATGATGATTGGCCCATTCCACCGATCTGTATGATGATTGGCCCATTCCACGATCTGTATGATGATTGGCCCATTCCACCGATCTGTATGATGATTGGCCCATTCCACCGATCTGTATGATGATTGGCCCATTCCACCGATCTGTATGATGATTGGCCCATTCCACCGATCTGTATTATGATTGGCCCATTCCACCGATCTGTATGATGATTGGTCCTCCGCCACACACAGACATTTGTCTGAACAAAGAGAATCGATCAACAAAATTCTGCCGCAGTCAGCGTGCCGGAGACGGAATCGATCGATCTTTATCGCAATGAAAAGGCAAGTTTCTGCTCCGCGGATCCAGCAGGCGAACGATCGTATTAGTACATGTGTGCTTACCAATATACTCTCCGCTGTTGTGGGTTCTTTACTGTAAGAGCAGATACTGAAATTCCCACTATAAAGGAGAGGCCATGTGGATTCTTTACCATAAGGGCAGACACTGGAGTGTCCACTATAAGGAGAGGCATGTGGATTCTCTGCTGTAAGAGCAGACACTGGAGTGTTCACTGTAAGCCGAGACCATATGGATTCTTTACTGTAAGGGTAGACACTGGGAAGTTCACTGTGAGAAAAGACAGACTGAGGGTTGTGATATCTTTATTATAAGAAGACTACTTTACTGTAAGAGCAGATATCGGATTATTCACTGTAAGGAGAGACAATGTGGATTCTCTACAGTAAGAGAAGTCAGACCGGACCCTATATTGTGAGAACAGGCAGTCTGTAGTTGTTTTGTTTGTTTTTTTTATACTGTAAAGGCAGACACTGGAGTCTATAAGCAGAGGCAGACAGGATTCTTTACTGTAAAGGTAATCAGTCTGTATATTCTTTACTGTAAGGGTGCCTGTTAATATTTCACTATAAGCAGAGTAATAACCTGGGTTCTTTACTGTAAAGGCAGACAGTGCAGTACTGGCTGTAAGGAGAGGCATTTTGTAGGTTTCTCACTGTAGGGGACAATAACTGAGTCCTCACTATAAGGAAACACAGATTGAAGGTTCTCCACTGTAAGAGCAGACTGCTGAGTGTACACAGACTACGGGCTCTGCACTGCATCGGTAGTCAGTTTGAAGATTATTTTCTGAACTACAAAACTCTGCAACCTTCACAAACCTTCAAGAAGAGAGGCAGAGTTCTTTGCTGTAAGGGTAATCTCTCCGTGAATTCTTTACTGTAAGATAAGATAGACTGTAGATTCTCTACTGTAAAAGTAGTCAGGCTGAAGTCTTTATTGTAACAGTAGTCAAGCTGGAATCCTTACTGTAAGAGTAGTCAGGCTGAAGTCTTTACTGTAAGAGTAGTCAAGCTGGAGTCTTTACTGTAAGAGTAGTCAAGCTGGAGTCTTTACTGTAAGAGTAGTCAAGCTGAAGTCTTTACTGTAAAAGTAGTCAGGCTGGAGTCTTTACTGTAAAAGTAGTCAGGCTGGAGTCTTTACTGTAAGAGTAGTCAAGCTGGAGTCTTTACTGTAAAAGTAGTCAGGCTGGAGTCTTTACTGTAAGAGTAGTCAAGCTGAAGTCTTTACTGTAAAAGTAGTCAGGCTGGAGTCTTTACTGTAAGAGTAGTCAAGCTGAAGTCTTTACTGTAAAAGTAGTCAGGCTGGAGTCTTTACTGTAAGAGTAGTCAAGCTGAAGTCTTTACTGTAAAAGTAGTCAGGCTGGAGTCTTTACTGTAAGAGTAGTCAAGCTGAAGTCTTTACTGTAAAAGTAGTCAGGCTGGAGTCTTTACTATAAAAAGTAGTCAGGCTGGAGTCTTTACTGTAAGAGTAGTCAGGCTGGAGTCTTTACTGTAAGGGCAGACTGTGGAGTCATCAGTACAGGAAGCAGTAGATTGTGGGTTCTTTACTGTAAGAGTAGCCAGACAGTATAAAATAAACTCCCATGCTGCACCAGTGACAGTTATCGCTCCTTTTATTTCTGAATTCTCAGCGTATTCCGCGGACTCCGAATTACGTTCACAAATATTTGGTCGCAGTTTGTTTTTGTGATTTGCCGCCAGAAGCCGGCAGTGACCTCCCCCCCCCCCCCCCCCCCATAGATACAGAGGAACAAAGAGCAGTGATAGGGCCCGAGAGCGGCTGACATTCCGCATTGTGTTCTCGGATTCCTGGACCGGCGAATGATGCAAGAAGAATGTAAACACGGGGCGATCTCCCGGCACACGGGCAGAGCGCGGCACACGCAGAGCACGGCACACGGGCAGAGCGCGGCACACGGGCAGAGCGCGGCACACGGGCAGAGCGCGGCACACGGCAGAGCACGGCACACGGGCAGAGCACGACACACGAGCAGAGCGCGGCACACGAGCAGAGCGCGGCACACGGCAGAGCGCGACACACGAGCAGAGCGCGGCACACGGGCAGAGCGCGGCACACGGGCAGAGCACGGCACACGGGCAGAGCACGGCACACGGGCAGAGCACGACACACGCAGAGCACGGCACACGGGCAGAGCGCGGCACACGGGCAGAGCACGCACACGGCAGAGCACGACACACGCAGAGCGCGGCACACGGGCAGAGCGCGGCACACGGGCAGAGCACGACACACGAGCAGCACGACACACGCAGAGCACGGCACACGGGCAGAGCGCGGCACACGGGCAGAGCGCGGCGAATACGGCGCAGATACAAGCGGGGAGCGCCGAGAAGGTAAATATTCTCTGAAGGCCAGACAAATATTTGAAGGGCAGGAAAAGGTTCCCGCTCTGCACTCCGGCGTCTTCCTCCGCTCCGTGCCGTTCCATTCACAGAGACGGAGCGCCGCCATCGACTACCTCTCGCCAAAACCGATCGATGGGAAACGCTACAACTCGAATGCTTCCTCCGCTCCTCCCTGAAGAGAGCGTTTCCAGACAATCCGGAAGCCTTTTTTACGTTTTTGCGCACATTGATGCGGCTGTGAGCGCAGAGACAGGTGGAGGGCGGAGGAGCTGCAAAAACATTTGTGACTCGCGGCACCTGAAGAAGTCGCTCCTTGAAGCCCCGTTCACTCTGCGTCACATTTTTTTAGCGCGTTTCTTGAAGCGGCATCATTGCTGTGACCGCCCTCTGCTCCGAAAACGAAGCTCAAATCTTGGACACGTTTTGCGCTGCGCATTTTTGCAGCCGGTTTTCACACATTTTGCCCAGCGGAAAACGCACGGAAAATGTGTTGCTGCTGCCCGCGTTTTGGGGTGCCCTTAGGAAATAACTGCACCGCAAGCGCATCGTACCTTCTTTTCGCACAGAACGTTCGTCTCTGCCCGCACTTCCGCGTAAGCCGCGGGGCGCCTTCTCACTTTAGCATTTCCTGAAAACGCGCAATTTGGTGCGAAACGCGCA
Source organism: Staurois parvus (assembly GCA_951230385.1). NCBI lineage: Eukaryota > Metazoa > Chordata > Amphibia > Anura > Ranidae > Staurois > Staurois parvus. The sequence goes on along the minus strand of CATNWA010000850.1, from coordinate 263,310 downwards.
AAAAAAAAAAGGCCTGATGCGCCATTCATAATTAAAGGCACCCCGAATGTGGAAAAAAAAGTGCGTTTGTTGGAAAACACGGCAAATCACGCAAAGCTCCACGTTCAAAATGCGGAACAAGCCGGCTGTTGTTGGGTCAGCGCGCGTTTATAGCGAGAAGAATCGTAAGCGACCTTCAGGGCAGAGTGAGATTCCACGTCGCAGGCTGACGCCCCCCCCACGTCCTTGGATCCTAGAATTGTCCTGTCAAGTGGCTCTCCGGGCAGCACGGAGGCGGTTTTTACGCAGTAAGAGCCCATGACAGGGGAAGGTGCGTTCCGGGAAAACGCGCTCCAGGAAGATGCGCTCCGGAAGACGCACTCAGGGAAGATGCGCTCCACCCCCGCCATCAATAAGTTCAGTTCTTTCATCCCAGACGTCATTCCGACAATTACTGCGAGGACACAATCCCTCAGCCGCAGCCTTTGCTTCTCTTCCTGCGGCTGCGATTCAGCATCAGTGCATGTAAAGAGGACCTGTCACCGGGATATAATGTCATAGCATACGGGGGGGAGGGGAGTGTTGGACCTTGTGGGAGGGGCTTCTCCCTCCTCCGGGTGAAGGTTGGTTAGAACGGTCCCAAGCTTTCAATCGTCGCAGCAATCGTGAGATGATTAGTAAAGGTGTGTGTGTGGCCGACACGTTTTCTGGGGTACATCTCTTCCTCCCGGCTGAGGACAGCAGATTGTTACATATATTCTATTAGAGTGTAAGCTCTCAGGACCAGGACCCTCCTGACCCTCCCGTATTGTAATCTGACTCTACGGTCTCCCTTTACAATGCAAACTGTCGGCGCTAAATAAATCCTGAATCCACCATCACCACCATCATCATCATCACCACCATCATCATCATCACCACCATCATCATCATCACCACCATCATCACCATCATCACATCACACCATCACCCACCATCATCCATCATCATCATCACCACCATCATCATCATCACCACCATCATCATCATCACACATCACCACCATCATCATCATCCATCATCACATCATCTCCATCATCATCACCACCATCACCGTCACCATCACCATCATCATCACCATCATCTCATCACATCATCATCACCATCATCATCATCATCACCACCATCATCACCACCATCATCATCATCATCACCATCATCATCACCACCATCATCATCACCACCATCATCATACCATCATCATCATCACCATCATCATCACCATCATCATCACCATCATCATCATCACCATCATCATCACCATCATCACCACCATCATCATCACAATCATCCATCATCACACCATCATCATCACCACCATCATCACACCATCATCATCACCACCATCATCATCACCATCACCATCACATCATCACCATCATCATCATCATCATCACACCATCATCATCATCCATCATCATCATCATCATCACCATCATCATCACCATCATCATCACCCCATCATCATCATCATCATCATCACCATCACCGTCACCATCATCACCACCATGATCATCATCATCATCACCACCATCATCATCACCCATCATCATCATCACCATCATCACATCATCATCATCACCATCATCATCACCATCATCATCATCACTCCACCATCACTATCATCATCACCATCATCATCATCATCACCATCACCTCCACCATCATCATCACCATCATCATCACCACCATCATCATCATCATCATCACCATCACCACCATCATCATCATCACCATCATCACATCACCTCACCATCACCATCACCACATCACCATCACCACCATCATCATTACCACCATCATCACCATCACACCGTCACCATCATCACATCATCATCATCATCACCATCTCCACCGTCATCTATAAAATACACCAGAATACATGATAGTATCCAGATCGATCGTTGCCGTGTTTGTCGGTAGAATGGAGGCGGAGCCTAGATCTCCCATCACCCCTGGCACAACTTTAGCCCTGATGAAGGGAGGAAGCCCCCCTGACACGTGTCGTTGTCTGTGTACAGGTTTACTAATAAAGTCAGCAATGAATTGAAGGATTTGGGACCGTTACTCCTCCCCCACCTTCACAGCGAGGACAGGAATATGGCGGCATTAATGGGCGGTTTGATGGCGCTGGAACCCGTAGCTTCAACCGCACAGAAAGGTGTGGCAGTATTCTGAATATTACGCTCGCTGTGACCCAGAGGGGCCCCTGAATGGTAGGTAGGTGGCTGCCGCAAAGGGAGGGATTACCGCCATCACTGGTGTAAGCAACTGCATGGCGGCTATCCGTGTATGGCGGCTGTCACTGTATGGCGACTATCATCATATGGCGGCTGTCACTGTATGGCGACTATCATCATATGGCGGCTGTCACTGTATGGCGACTATCATCGTATGGTGGCTGTCACTGTATGGCGACTATCATCGTATGGCGGCTGTCACTGTATGGCGACTATCATCGTATGGCGGCTGTCACTGTATGGCGACTATCATCGTATGGCGGCTGTCACTGTATGGCGACTATCATCGTATGGCGGCTGTCACTGTATGGCGACTATCATCGTATGGCGGCTGTCACTGTATGGCGACTATCATCATATGGCGGCTGTCACTGTATGGCGACTATCATCATACGGCGGCTGTCACTGTATGGCGACTATCATCATACGGCGGCTGTCACTGTATGGCGACTATCATCGTATGGCGGCTGTCACTGTATGGCGACTATCATCATACGGCGGCTGTCACTGTATGGCGACTATCATCGTATGGCGGCTGTCACTGTATGGCGACTATCATCATACGGCGGCTGTCACTGTATGGCGACTATCATCATACGGCGGCTGTCACTGTATGGCGACTATCATCGTATGGCGGCTGTCACTGTATGGCGACTATCATCATACGGCGGCTGTCACTGTATGGCGACTATCATCATACGGCGGCTGTCACTGTATGGCGACTATCATTGTATGGCGGCTGTCACTGTATGGCGACTATCATCGTATGGCGACTATCACTGTGTATGGCAGCTGTCACTGTATGACGACTATCATCATATGGCAGCTCTCACTGTATGGCGGCTGTCACTGTATGGCGGCTGTCACTGTATGGCGGCTGTCACCGTATGACAACTATCACTGTATTGCAGCTGTCACCGTATGGCGGCTGTCACCGTATGGCGACTGTCACCGTATGACAACTATCACTGTATGGCGGCTGTCACTGTATGGCGGCTGTCATTGTATGACAACTATCACCGTATGGCGGCTGTCACCGTATGGCGGCTGTCATTGTATGACAACTATCACCGTATGGGCGGCTGTCACTGCTGACCTGTCTTGGAAGCTTCGGCTTTGCCGTCATATTCTGACTTCTCTTCCAATGGGGCACACTGATGGGTTTCCCAATCATTAGCTGCGTTTTGGCCTCCATCCCGCCGCGGCGCACATTCCTCCCGACCTTACCCTGTAAATTCGCTCTTTAGACCTCGGGGGTGGGACTGCGGGGAACAGGTGGGGCGCGCGCGCCCCGCGGGAGGCCAGGAATCTCCCGGATTCTGGACTCATTATAAAAGGTGGGATGATTTTGGCTGCTAATCTGGGAATAAAAGCAAACGTCGCCGGTTCCCCTCCACCCGGAACATCGGTTTTGGATGGAGCCGGCTTTCCATTCCCGGCGGCATCCCGCGGGGAAGACATGAAAACACTCGTTGAGTCAGCGGGCGCCGGCGGCTCCTCGCTCTCACGTTTTATTTGGATTGATTTCACATAAACGGCGAGAGATGAAGTCCTTTTGTTGCGGCGCGGCGCGGCATTGTCAATGTGACACGACGGCGGGAAGGAGCCTCCTTATCTCTCCTTTGTTGCTCCTCGTAAACACTTCATTACATTGTAAATACAGCGATTTCCCCCCAGCGTGACGCTGAAAACACTCTCAGCTCCAGACGCACACAATCCAGGAGGAGAGATAACAGGCTGCCGCCACCAACTCCATCCAATTACATCTGATTACTGACAATGCCAGCGCGCCGCGCACGCCGGAGCGCCAAACCTCTCACCCGCCGCCAAATCCAACTTCTCTGTATTCCTCACTGCTGAGTCCCCCGGCTACCCAGGAAACTTGTATTCATTCTAGAAGAGGGATAGAAGATTCAAAGATTTCCCTTCACTTCCTGTCCTGGAGACACAACAGGAAGTAAATAGGAATTTCTCCAAAATGATGGAAATCTCCAAGAACAGGCGTCCCCATTGGAAGATTTCCCTTCACTTCCTGTCCTGGAGACACAACAGGAAGTAAATAGGAATTTCTCCAAAATGATGGAAATCTCCAAGAACAGGCGTCCCCATTGGAAGATTTCCCTTCACTTCCTGTCCTGGAGACACAACAGGAAGTAAATAGAAATCTCTCCAAAATGATGGAAATCTCCAAGAACAGGCGTCCCCATTGGAAGATTTGCCCCCTCTTCCTGTCCTGGAGACACAACAGGAAGTGAAGGCGATTTGCCTCTTAATTGTCACTGGTACTGGTGTCCCCACTGGAAAATTTTCACCTCTCTTCCTGTCCTGGAGACCAGGGGCAGACTGACAACTCATAGGGCCCCCCGGGCAATAGGGGATCATGGGGCCCCTGTGTCCTTACCCAAACTCAAAAAAGCCTATGAAAAAGGTACCAGGGGCATCTCATGGGGTCCCCTACTGACCCCGGGCCCTCGGGCAGTGCCAGAGTTTCCAAATGGTCAGTCTGCCCCTGCTGGAGACACAACAGGAAGTGAAGACGATTTGCCTCTTAATTGTCACTGGTACTGGTGTCCCCATTGGAAGATTTTCCCCTCTTTTCCTTTTCTGGTGACACAACAGGAAGTGGAGGATATTCACCTCCCAGCTGTCACTTGTACTGGCATCAGGAAGATTTGCCCTCTCTTCCTGTCCTGGAGACACAACAGGGAGTGAAGGAAATTTGCTTCTTAACTGTCACTGGTACAGGTGTCCCCACTGGAAAATTTTCCCCTTTATTTCTTTTCTGGAAACACAACAGGAAGTGAAGGAGATTCGCCTCTCAGCTGTCACTTGTACTGGTGTCCCCAATGGAAGATTTGTCCTCTCTTCCTGTCCTGGAGACACAAAAGGAAGCAAACAGAAATCCCTCCAAAATGATGGACCTCTCCAAGAACAGGCGTCCCCATTGGAAGATTTGCCCTCTCTTCCTGTCCTGGAGACACAAAAGAAGCAAACAACAGGGACCTCTCAGTGAATTTGCCAGGAAAGACACGGCCCGGGGGACAGAGCAGAGGGCAGAATGTGGGACAGACGGCGTCTACGTGAGGGGAGGGGCTGAAGGTTGGGTCTGGGAGGCACGCAGTGTAGGGGTCACCAATGTGCTGCCCAAAGATCGGACGGCGTCTCGCGGTCTGCAGAATTGCGCAATCTTCCGTCGCCTTCCTTCCTATGAGCACAAATGGAGCGGCCGGTATTTCTTGGTGCAGTTTTTGTTTCGGACTTTTGGTTGGAGAACCGTCTGCGCCGCCATCGGAGGAATGATTGGCGTTACATTAGATTGTAAAGTGCGGCGCAAACTCTGCGCTACATCCCGTAAATCCTGAACTCGGAATATCGGAGTTTTGCTGGATCTGTTACATTGTCACGGTTCTACTTTTACTGTTACATTTCAGGTGCGATGCAGAATGTTTGGGGCGCTCATTTATGTTTCTGGGTACCAATTGCACCCCAAAACAGTAGGAAGGGGGGAGGGTAAGGAGGCAGATGTTTGGGGGTGATGTACCGGATTCCATACATTTGGGAGATTCTGTCCGCCTTTCCTGACAAAGTAACAAATTCTCCCCACCAGTCGTATCGGCAGGAAACTTCCCAGAAAAACGCACAACGTTAGCGCCCAGCGATCGCTCCGCGCTGAACATCGAACCCTTCCGCCCCACGCATGGCAGCCAATGAGCATCGAGGATTCTGGGACCAAAGCCGCAAACAAGAAGAATCGACATTTGGCCGAAGAGCTTCTAATCGACAACCGCAGGAAACGGGACACTGCGATATCAGGGGACGCTTGGCGACGCCTCCGCCCAGACCTGTAACCGATCATTGCCGCCCGCGGTCTCCGCCCAGACCTGTAACCGATCATCGCCGCCCGCGGTCTCCGCCCAGACCTGTAACCGATCATCGCCGCCCGCGGTCTCCGCCCAGACCTGTAACCGATCATCGCCGCCCGCGGTCTCCGCCCAGACCTGTAACCGATCATCGCCGCCCGCGGTCTCCGCCCAGACCTGTAACCGATCATCGCCGCCCGCGGTCTCCGCCCAGACCTGTAACAGAACATCGCGGCCCGCGGTCTCCGCCCAGACCTGTAACCGAACATCGCGGCCCGCAGTCTCCGCCCAGACCTGTAACCGATCATCGCCGCCCGCGGTCTCCGCCCAGACCTGTAACCGAACATCGCCGCCCGCGGTCTCCGCCCAGACCTGTAACCGAACATCGCCGCCCGCGGTCTCCGCCCAGACCTGTAACCGAACATCGCGGCCCGCAGTCTCCCCCAGACCTGTAACCGATCATCGCCGCACGCGGTCTCCGCCCAGACCTGTAACAGAACATCGCGGCCCGCGGTCTCCGCCCAGACCTGTAACCGAACATCGCGGCCTGCGGTCTCCGCCCAGACCTGTAACCGATCATCGCCGCCCGCGGTCTCCGCCCAGACCTGTAACCGATCATCGCCGCCCGCAGTCTCCGCCCAGACCTGTAACAGAACATCGCGGCCCGCCTCCGCCCAGACCTGTAACAGAACATCGCGGCCCGCGGTCTCCGCCCAGACCTGTAACCGAACATCGCGGCCTGCGGTCTCCGCCCAGACCTGTAACCGATCATCGCCGCCCCGCGGTCTCCGCCAGACCTGTAACCGATCATCGCCGCCCGCGGTCTCCGCCCAGACCTGTAACCGATCATCGCCGCCCGCAGTCTCCGCCCAGACCTGTAACAGAACATCGCGCCCGCGGTCTCCGCCCAGACCTGTAACCGAACATCGCGGCCCGCGGTCTCCGCCCAGACCTGTAACCGAACATCGCGGCGGGTCTCCGCCCAGACCTGTAACCAATCATCGCCCCCGCGGTCTCCGCCCAGACCTGTAACCGATCATCGCCGCCCGCGGTCTCCGCCCAGACCTGTAACCAATCATCGCCGCCCGCGGTCTCCGCCCAGACCTGTAACCAATCATCGCCGCCCGCGGTCTCCGCCCAGACCTGTAACAGAACATCGCGGCCCGCGGTCTCCGCCCAGACCTGTAACAGAACATCGCGGCCTGCAGTCTCCACCCAGACCTGTAACCAAACGTCACGGCCCGCGGTCTCCGCCCAGACCTGTAACCGAACATCGCGGCCCGCGGTCTCCGCCCAGACCTGTAACCGATCATCGCGGCCCGCGGTCTCCGCCCAGACCTGTAACCGAACATCGCGGCCCGCGGTCTCCGCCCAGACCTGTAACCGATCATCGCTGCCCGCGGTCTCCGCCCAGACCTGAAACCGATCGTCTCCGCCCAGACCTGTAACCAATCATCGCTGCCCGCGGTCTCCGCCCAGACCTGAAACCGATCATCGCCGCCCCGGTCTCCGCCCAGACCTGTAACCGATCATCGCGCCCGCGGTCTCCGCCCAGACCTGTAACCGATCATCGCGGCCCGCGGTCTCCGCCCAGACCTGTAACCGATCATCGCGGCCCGCGGTCTCTGCCCAGACCTGTAACCGATCATCGCGGCCCGCGGTCTCCGCCCAGACCTGTAACCGAACATCGCGGCCTGCAGTCTCCGCCCAGACAGTAACCGATCATCGCGGCCCGCGGTCTCCGCCCAGACCTGTAACTGATCATCGCGGCCCGCGGTCTCCGCCCAGACCTGTAACCGATCATGCGTCTGGAAACAATAGTTCTGCGAAGTTGGAAAAAAAAATGTTAAGAAACCTGCCAATCGTAAAAATATTTTCCCTTGAAATAAAATATATATATTTTCCCCGACTTTGGCGAGGAAGCGAAGGGCACGACCATCGACGCGTGAGAGCCGCAGCCAACAGGAGACAATATCTGCCATTGTCCTGCGCCCGCTGCCGCGCCGTTCCAGGCCTGGGGTGTGGCGGGGGAGGAGGCGGCTTTTTTTTGAAGCGTTTCTCTGGCACGCGGGTCGCGATCTCCTGCTGTCATTATTTTTCGTGGCTTCCATGAATATTGCAAATATTGGCATATGACAGACACATATTTGCATCATTCCGCGCTCCTCCGGCGCGATTTGCCAAGTGCTGTGGTAGCGGTGCCAGCAGAGGGCGGGGGAGGGGGGGGGGCGCTCAAACATCTCCGACAACTGAGGGTGAAGGAAGATGGCAGATACTCCGCGCTTTTTCTCTTTTTTTTTTTCTAGGAGTCGATTTGCAAATTCGCAGCCCTGATCCTCCTTCTGAGAGACGTCGCGGCTTTGAAGACACGAAGCGCAAAAGTCGGGTAATAACAAATATACACAAAGTATAAATATAGACACAATGCGGCGCTTTGATCTCGCAGCGCCGGAGCCCACGGAGAAAACACATCGAATATTAATTCCGGCTGCCGAAAACACAAGAAATACATCGGGGGATGGAAGGCAGCCGTGGAGGTTTGGAGGGAAGAGACAAAAGGCGGCTAAATCCCGGAAAACGCCATCTCGCCGAACGGCGCCGTGGGCGTGCGCTGCGCACCTTTTTCCACTTTTGAAGCGTTTGGGTTGGAGCGACGGATTGTCCTTGGAGGGACGCCGGGAAAACACCAAAAGTCGGAAAATTTACAAAAAAGTGCGCAAGTTTGCCGTGACGTCATAGAGAGGCGGGGCTCGGAGCGCAAAAAAAAAAACGTGAGTTCTGAGAATTGAAGGGGCAGAAATACGCACTGCGCAAACCGGAGCCAGGAAAACGTCTGATAGGGCAAAAACACCCCCAAAACTGCACCCCCTCCCCCCCAACTCCCTCCATAGGGCACGGGGGTCAAACTGCACCCCTCCCCCCCAACTCCCTCCATAGGGCACGGGGGTCAAACTGCACCCCTCCCCCCCAACTCCTTCCATAGGGCATGGGGGTCAAACTGCACCCCTCTCCCCCAACTCCCTTCATAGGGCACAGGGGGTCAAACTGCACCCCTCCCCCTTTCTTCATGGGGCACAGGGGCAAACTGCACCCCTTCCCCAACTAGGGCACGGGGGTCAAACTGCACCCCTCCCCCTTCCCAACTCCCTCCATAGGGCACGGGGGTCAAACTGCACCCCTCCCCCAACTTTCTTCATGGGGCACAGGGGCAAACTGCACCCCTCCCCCAACTTCCCAACTCCCTCCATAGGGCACGGGGGTCAAACTGCACCCCACCCTCCCAACTCCCTCCAGCTCTATAAAGGTGAATGCTGGTGGAATGGACCTGACATCTCGTCCTCCATGGGGGGCCCAGAGTCCCCTACTATTGGTCAGGTGTAGGTCCCCCATCCCCCCATACACACGGCGGCCATGACTGAGGGACAAGTCCTCCCCGTGTCTGCAGCGCAGTGTGTGGACAGCGGGCGCAGTGTGCGGTCAGTGTGAGTGTCAATCAGAGGGCGCAGTGTGCAATCAGAGGGGGCAGTGTCAAGGGGGGCAGTGTGCGGTCAGAGGGGGCAGTGTGCAGTCAGCAGGCGCAGTGTGCGGTCAGAGGGGGCAGTGTGCGGTCAGCAGGCGCAGTGTGCGCAGGTCAGTGGGCAGCAGTGTGCGGTCAGCGGACGCAGTCAGCGGGCTCAGTGTGCGGTCAGTGGGCGCAGTGTGCGGTCAGCGGGCACAGTGTGCGGTCAGCGGGCGCAGTGTGCGGTCAGAGGGCGCAGTGTGCGGTCAGCGGGCTCAGTGTGCGGGCAGCAGTGTGCGGTCAGCGGGCGCAGTGTGCGGTCAGCGGGCTCAGTGTGCAGTCAGTGGGTGCAGTGTGCGGTCAGCGGGCAGTGTGCGGCAGTCAGTGTGGGTGCAGTGTGCGGTCAGCAGGCGCAGTGTGCGGCAGTGTGCAGTGTGCGGTCAGATGGGGCAGCGTCCTCCCTGCAGAGGAAAAGGCGTGAAAAGCTTTTTCTTGTGTTTTACAGAAATTCTACAATGGAGGAAATGGAGCGCAGGTGGCGGATGGCGGCGGGCGGTGGATGGCGGGGGCGGTGGATGGCGGTGGATGGCGGTGGACAGCGGCGGGCAGCGGATGGCGGTGGCGGATGGCGGCGGCATGCAATTAAAGGACAATCGTGGAAGATGTTAATAATCGGGAAATCGGCTCGCCGAGGTCTTCATTTCTGGGTTGAACATTACCCCTCCCCCACCTTTAAAGGGAGACTCCACCCAACCCTGACATTGTCCCGGATGAGATCTGTAGCGAGTGACCAATCATCATACAGATTGTGTGGGTGGCTGTCTGGGGGCGGGGCTGTGACCCAATGATCCACATGGGGTGTCTGGGGTCACATGGAGGGAGAGCTGAGATATCTCTCCAGGCTGGAGTTCCCCTTTAAGCGTGTTTTATTTGGCGCTCGCAGATTTGTCCTTCCGCCTGAACGCGCCGCAATTATCCGCCATTAATAGTGCGTTGGGCTCTGTATGGAGGAAGGAATCCAGGTATAGGCGGAGATCCGCCCTCCGCGCGGTAAATGAGAGAAGAAGCGTCTTGATTTAATGACAGCGTGCGTCGCGGAGAGTGAGGCGGATTAATAGATGAGCTGCGTGCCGCAGATATCGCCTAATTCTCCTTCCCGCAGCCGGTAATTACCGCCGCCGTTCGCTCATCCGCACAGAGAGGTGCGCCGCTGATCGCCGCCGTTCACTCCGCCCACCAATCGCCAAAGAAACTCGTCCAGGTGTCTCCTGATGGGACAAAGCCGCCTCCATCCGACATTCCGGAATCCCTCCAATTATCTTTTCTCCAAAAATCCACATTAAATGTGTGCACACCAGCTGCAAGGCCACATCAGGCTGACTGCACGGAGGGAGATTTATAGCCTTCCAATGAGGTCAGGAGGAGGCAGCACATGAAACGACGTCTTGTTGTCATAGGTGAAGCAGACATATCCGCTCAGACTGACCACGCCGAGCCCAATAACACTTCAGGCGTGCTAAAGTCACATATAATAGGGACTGAGAGGCCACTTGAGCATGCCGAGGGCCCCGGTCATGGCTCCACCTCATGTCAATCTGCATTTTTTCGCACGGCATACATAGGAGGTTCATACATCTGAATGTGCTGCCCTGCGTGCAACAAATGCGCCAAAGATGCTCCTGCGCCTTTCTGGGCGTTGAGCTTTGCACCGCGTGTTTGTCACATGTTTTTACGTATGTAAAGTGCGTTCCCCGCTGGACACGTTTGGGGTGTCATTAACAATGGGGCCCCATTCACACCTCTGCTGAGTCATGAGAACGTCTTTCTCTTTGCGTATTTGCAGGCGACACGCATACAGTGACACCAATATCATGACATACACACGGCGACACGCATACAGTGACACCAATATCATGACATACACACGGCGACACGCATACAGTGACACCAATATCATGACATACACACGGCCGACACGCATACAGTGACACCAATATCATGACATACACACGGCAACACACATACAGTGACACCAATATCATGACATACACACGGCGACACGCATACAGTGACACCAATATCATGACATACACACGGCGACACGCATACAGTGACACCAATATCATGACATACACACGGCAACACGCATACAGTGACACCAATATCATGACATACACACGGCGACACGCATACAGTGACACCAATATCATGACATACACACGGCGACACGCATACAGTGACACCAATATCATGACATACACACGGCGACACGCATACAGTGACACCAATATCATGACATACACACGGCGACACGCATACAGTGACACCAATATCATGACATACATACAGTGACACACGGCATAAACACGGCACACATACATACACCAGTGACACAACACGCATATCATGACATATACACATGACAACACGCAACACGCATACTGACACCAATATCAATGACATACACACGGCGACGCGACACGCATTACAGTGACACCAATATAATGACATACACACGGCAACACGCATACAGTGACACCAATATCATGACATACACACGGTGACACACATACAGTGACACCAATATAATGACATACACACGGCAACACACATACAGTGACACCAATATAATGACATACACACGGCAACACACAGTGACACCAATATAATGACATACACACGGCAACACACATACAGTGACACCAATATCATGACATACACACGGCCGACACGCATACAGTGACACCAATATCATGACATACACACGGCAACACGCATACAGTGACACCAATATCATGACATACACACGGCGACACGCATACAGTGACACCAATATCATGACATACACACGGCAACACGCATACAGTGACACCAATATGACATACACACGGTGACACACATACAGTGACACCAATATAATGGCATAACACGGCAACACGCATACAGTGACACCAATATAATGACATACACACGGCGACACGCATACAGTGACACCATTATCATGACATACACACGGTGACACGCATACAGTGACACCAATATAATGACATACACACGGCGACACGTGATACAGTGACACCAATATAATGACATACACACAGCAACACGCATACAGTGACACCAATATAATGACATACACACGGCGACACGCATACAGTGACACCATACATGTGACACACAGCAAACACGCATACAGTGACACCAATATAATGACATACACACGGTGACACGCATACAGTGACACCATTATATGACATACACACGGTGACACACATACAGTGACACCAATATAATGACACACATACAGTGACACCAATATAATGACATACACACGGCAACACGCATACAGTGACACCAATATAATGACATGTATACACAGTGTCAGCCCCCCCGCAGAACAAAGAGGACCCCCCTGGAAAGGGCCCCCGGGTGCTGACAAGTTGTTCTAATCACAGACTTCTCATCTCTCGCCTAACGAGCACCATAATCGCGTGTAATTGTTCGCGGCGCTGTGACGCTGTTTGTTCTCCGAGAGGATCAGTAAACAGGTAATCACAATCACACAATCATTTCAAAAGGCAATCAGATAACGTGACCTGCTGGAGGCCTCTGATTGGCTGCCGCACATTCCCAGCCGTGTAATTATTAAAATGTTAATGTGGAGGCAGACAAAGGCAGAAAACGCAGAAGAGCGCCGTTATTTAACCCCTCGCCTCCCAGGCACCCCTTCACTTCCCCGCCACCGCAGGTGTCACCGGGGTTACAAGACTCCCCCGACTTATCCGACTCGGGTCTGCTGTGCCTCTTCATTCTACCTTCTGGAGGTAATGAGCCCCTCCGCCGCCATATAAATCCCCCAATTCCCACAGACGGGACAAATCCAGCCAAGAAGGCGGGGCCAACAGGCGATTCCCAACTTGGTGTCCTCCATAGAGAGAATAGAAGTAGGGGCCCATAGACCATCCCAACCTGGTCTCCTCCATAGAGAAGAATAGAAGTAGGGGCCCATAGACCATCCCAACCTGGTCTCCCTCCATAGAGAGAATAGAAGTAGGGGCCCATAGACCATCCCAACCTGGTCTCCTCCATAGAAAGAATAGAAGTAGGGGCCCATAGACCATCCCAACCTGGTCTCCTCCACAGAGGAGAATAGAAGTAGGAGCCCATAGACCATCCCAACCTGGTCTCCCTCCATAGAAGAGAATAGAAGTAGGGGCCCATAGACCATCCCAACCTGGTCTCCTCCATAGAAAGAATAGAAGTAGGGGCCCATAGACCATCCCAATCTGGTCTCCTCCATAGAGGAGAATAGAAGTAGGGGCCCACAGACCATCCCAACCTGGTCTCCTCCATAGAGGAGAATAGAAGTAGGGGCCCATAGACCATCCCAATCTGGTCTCCTCCACAGAGAGAATAGAAGTAGGGGCCCATAGACCATCCCAACCTGGTCCCTCCATAGAGGAGAATAGAAGTAGGGGCCCACAGACCATCCCAACCTGGTCTCCCTCCATAGAGAGAATAGAAGTAGGGGCCCATAGACCATCCCAACCTGGTCTCCTCCACAGAGGAGAATAGAAGTAGGGGCCCATAGACCATCCCAACCTGGTCTCCTCCATAGAGGAGAATAGAAGTAGGGGCCCATAGACCATCCCAACCTGGTCTCCCTCCATAGAGGAGAATAGAAGTAGGAGCCCATAGACCATCCCCAACCTGGTCTCCTCCATAGAGAGAATAGAAGTAGGGGCCCATAGACCATCCCAACCTGGTCTCCTCCCACAGAGGAGAATAGAAGTAGGGGCCCATAGACCATCCCAACCTGGTCTCCCTCCACAGAGGAGAATAGAAGTAGGGGCCCATAGACCATCCCAACCTGGTCTCCCTCCATAGAAGAGGATAGAAGTAGGGGCCCATAGACCATCCCAAACTGGTCTCCCTCCATAGAGGAGAACAGAAGTAGGGGCCCATAGACCATCCCAACCTGGTCTCCTCCATAGAATAGGATACAAATAGGGGCCCACACACAGTACCAATCTGGCTTCCCTCCATAGAAAAGAATGGGCGTGGGAGTCGACAGAAAGTACTAATATGGCCCCTCTCTATAGGGAACAGTGGGGGCCCACTGAATGTAGCAATCCGGCCACAACAATCACCCAACTATTGCCCACAGTCACCAAACAATCGTCCAATCATTGCCAAGCAATCTCTAAAAAAAAAATCACTCAATAATCACCCAACAATCATCCAATAGACAGAACCAATCAAATGCAGAACAATCTCTTTAAAAAAACAAATCACACAACAATTACCCATAGCCACCAACAACCAATCAACAATCAGCCATAGTCATAGTCAACCATCAATTGGCCAATAATAGCCAAACAAACCCTAAAAAACAATCACCCAATAGTCAACGTACCATCACCCATCAACCACCTAACAATCACCCATCAACCACCACTCCTCCAACAATCCAACAATCACCCACCAACCACCACTCCTCCAACAATCACCCATCAACCACCACTCCTCCAACAATCACCCCATCAACCACCACTCCTCCAACAATCACCCCACCAACCACCACCCTCCAACAATCACCCATCAACCACCACTCCTCCAACAATCACCCATCAACCACCACTCCTCCAACAATCACCCATCAACCACCACTCCTCCAACAGTCACCCATCAACCCACCACCCTCCAACAATCACCCACCAACCACCACTCCTCCAACAATCACCCATCAACCCCACCACTCCCCCAACAATCACCCACCACCCCCCCACTCCTCCAACAATCACCCCCCACACCACCACCCTCCAACAATCACCCATCTGCTGATCTCGGTGTACTCTCTATATTGTGATTCTTATGATACTCTGTAGAGTTGGCATTCAGAGCACCAAAACTGCCCGAACTTTCCCACTATATTGTCCTCCTTCCCTCTACGGGGTCCTCCTTCCCACTATAATGTCCTCCTTCCCTCTACGGGGTCCTCCTTCCCAGTATATTGTCCTCCTTCCCACTATAATGTCCTCCTTCCCTCTACGGGGTCCTCCTTCCCAGTATATTGACCTCCTTCCCTCTACGGGGTCCTCCTTCCCAGTATATTGTCCTCCTTCCCTCTACGGTGTCCTCCTTCCCAGTATATTGTCCTCCTTTCTAGTATATTGTCCTCCTTCCCAGTATATTGTCCTCCTTTCCAGTATAATCTCCTCCTTCCCAGTATAATGACCTCCTTCCCAGTATATTGTCCTCCTTCCCAGTATATTGTCCCCCTTCCCAGTATATGACCTCCTTCCCAGTATAATGACCTCCTTCCCCTTCCCAGTATATTGTCCTCCTTCCCAGTATATTGTCCCCCTTTCCCAGTATAATGACCTCCTTCCCAGTATAATGACCTCCTTCCCAGTATAATGACCTCCTTCCCAGTATAATGTCCTCCTTCCCAGTATATTGTCCTCCTTCCCAGTATATTGTCCTCCTTCCCAGTATATTGTCCTCCTTCCCAGTATATTGTCCTCCTTCCCAGTATATTGTCCTCCTTCCCTCTACGGGGTCCTCCTTCCCAGTATATTGTCCTCCTTCCCAGTCTACGGGGTCCTCCTTCCCAGTATATTGTCCTCCTTCCCAGTATATTGTCCTCCTTCCCAGTATAATGACCTCCTTCCCAGTATATTGTCCCCCTTCCCAGTATATTGTCCTCCTTCCCAGTATAATGACCTCCTTCCCAGTATATGTCCCCCTTCCCAGTATAATGTCCCCCTTCCCAGTATAATGTCCTCCCTTCCCAGTATAATGACCTCCTTCCCAGTATATTGTCCTCCTTCCCAGTATATTGTCCCCTTCCCAGTATAATGACCTCCTTCCCAGTATAATGTCCTCCTTCCCAGTATAATGACCTCCTTCCCAGTATAATGTCCTCCTTCCCAGTATATTGTCCTCCTTCCCAGTATATTGTCCTCCTTCCCAGTATATTGTCCTCCTTCCCAGTATATTGTCCCTCCTTCCCAGTATATTGTCCTCCTTCCCAGTATATTGTCCTCCTTCCCAGTATATTGTCCTCCTTCCCAGTATATTGTCCTCCTTCCCAGTATATTGTCCTCCTTCCCAGTATATTGTCCTCCTTCCCAGTATAATGTCCTCCTTCCCAGTATATTGTCCCCCTTCCCAGTATATTGTCCTCCTTCCCAGTATAATGACCTCCTTCCCAGTATAATGTCCCCCTTCCCAGTATATTGTCCCCCTTCCCAGTATAATGTCCTCCTTCCCAGTATAATGTCCTCCTTCCCAGTATATTGTCCTCCTTCCCAGTATATATGTCCTCCTTCCCAGTATATTGTCCCCCTTCCCAGTATATTGTCCCCCTTCCCAGTATAATGACCTCCTTCCCAGTATATTGTCCTCCTTCCCAGTATATTGTCCTCCTTCCCAGTATATTGTCCTCCTTCCCAGTATATTGTCCTCCTTCCCAGTATAGTATATGTCCTCCTTCCCAGTATATTGTCCTCCTTCCCAGTATAATGACCTCCTTCCTCCTTCCCAGTATATTGTCCTCCTTCCCAGTATATTGTCCCCTCCTTCCCAGTATATTGTCCTCCTTCCCAGTATATTGTCCTCCTTCCCAGTATAATGACCTCCTTCCCAGTATATTGTCCTCCTTCCCAGTATATTGTCCTCCTTCCCAGTATATTGTCCTCCTTCCCAGTATATTGTCCTCCTTCCCAGTATATTGTCCTCCTTCCCAGTATATTGTCCCCCTTCCCAGTATAATGACCCCCTTCCCAGTATAATGACCTCCTTCCCAGTATATATGACCTCCTTCCCAGTATATTGTCCCCTTCCCAGTATATTGTCCCCTTTCCCAGTATAATGACCTCCTTCCCAGTATATTGTCCTCCTTCCCAGTATATTGTCCTCCTTCCCAGTATAATGACCTCCTTCCCAGTATATTGTCCCCCTTCCCAGTATATTGTCCTCCTTCCCAGTATAATGACCTCCTTCCCAGTATAATGACCTCCTTCCCAGTATAATGACCTCCTTCCCAGTATATTGTCCTCCTTCCCAGTATATTGTCCTCCTTCCCAGTATATTGTCCCCCTTCCCAGTATATTGTCCTCCTTCCCAGTATAATGTCCTCCTTCCCAGTATAATGACCTCCTTCCCAGTATAATTGTCCCCCTTCCCAGTATAATGTCCCCCTTCCCAGTATATATGTCCCCCTTCCCAGTATAATGTCCTCCTTCCCAGTATATTGTCCCCCTTCCCAGTATATTGTCCCCCTTCCCAGTATATTGTCCTCCTTCCCAGTATATTGTCCCCCCTTCCCAGTATAATGTCCTCCTTCCCAGTATAATGACCTTCCCTTCCCAGTATATATTGTCCCCCTTCCCAGTATATTGTCCCCCTTCCCAGTATATTGTCCCCCTTCCCAGTATAATGTCCTCCTTCCCAGTGTATTGTCCCCCTTCCCAGTATAATGTCCTCCTTCCCAGTATAATGACCTCCTTCCCAGTATATTGTCCCCCTTCCCAGTATATTGTCCCCCTTCCCAGTATAATGTCCTCCTTCCCAGTATATTGTCCTCCTTCCCAGTATATTGTCCTCCTTCCCAGTATATTGACCTCCTTCCCAGTATATTGTCCCCCTTCCCAGTATATTGTCCCCCTTCCCAGTATATTGTCCCCCTTCCCAGTATATTTTCCCCCTTCCCAGTATATTGTCCCCCTTCCCAGTATATTTTCCCCCTTCCCAGTATATTGTCCCCCCTTCCCAGTATATTTTCCCCCCCCAGTTCCCAGTATATTGTCCCCCTTCCCAGTATATTTTCCCCCTTCCCAGTATAATGACTCCCTTCCCAGTATATTGTCCTCCTTCCCAGTATAATGACCTCCTTCCCAGTATATTTCCCAGTCCCCCTTCCCAGTATATTGTCCCCCTTCCCAGTATATTGTCCCCCTTCCCAGTATATTGTCCCCCTTCCCAGTATATTGTCCCCCTTCCCCCAGTATATTGACCTCCTTCCCAGTATATTGTCCCCCTTCCCAGTATATTGTTCCCAGTATATTGTCCCCCTTCCCAGTATAAGTATGTCCTCCTTCCCAGTATATTGTCCCCCTTCCCAGTATATTGTCCCCCTTCCCAGTATATTGTCCCCCTTCCCAGTATATTGTCCCCCTTCCCAGTATATTGTCCCCCTTCCCAGTATATTGTCCCCCTTCCCAGTATATGACCCCCTTCCCAGTATATTGTCCCCCTTCCCAGTATATTGTCCCCCTTCCCAGTATATTGTCCCCCTTCCCAGTATATTGTCCCCCTTCCCAGTATATTGTCCCCCTTCCCAGTATATGACCTCCTTCCCAGTATATTGTCCCCCTTCCCAGTATAATGTCCCCCTTCCCAGTATATTGTCCCCCTTCCCAGTATAATGACCCCTTCCCAGTATATTGTCCCCCTTCCCAGTATATTGTCCCCCTTCCCCCAGTATATTGTCCCCCTTCCCAGTATATTGTCCCCTTCCCAGTATAATGTCCTCCTTCCCCAGTATAATGACCCCTTCCCAGTATATTGTCCTCCTTCCCAGTATAATGACCTCCTTCCCAGTATATTGTCCCCCTTCCCCTCCTCAGACGTCCCATCAGCATCTCTATAAACAGCTCCAGCCATAATTCCTCTCCCGTTGATTGGCTGTCTCTCTGCACTTTGCAGCCATTTCTGGGGGTCATTCACTGAGCGCAATGTCTTCTGGTCAGAATCCCTCCAGAGAAGATCGGACAGATTTCAGGACCGCGGTCAGACGGGGGCTGGGCTGCTGAGAACATCGAATTGTACTGTGAGAGATTGGAGGAGAACCTGAACCATTCCTATCAGAGTGCAGCTTCCATCAGCAGTCCTGGGGCTCATCCACACTCTGCACACTCATTCCTAATATGTGCTTCTCGGAGGGTCTGCACCAGGGGCGGCTGACCATTTGGAAACCCTGGCACTGCCTGAGGGCCCGGGGTCAGTAGGGGGCCCCATGAGATGCCCCTGGTACCTTTATCATAGGCTTTTTTGAGTGTGGGCGAGGACACAGGGGCCCATGATCCCCTATTGTCCAGGGGCCCCATGATCCCCTATTGCCCGGGGGCCCCATGAGTTGTCAGTCCGCCCCTGGTCTGTATAGACCTGGCAGTGACAAACAGCTAAAAACACCCACCTGACATCGTCCCACCATGAGAAAGAACTGTGCCATCTGCACACCCTGATATCAGGACCCCAAATACTGACACCAGGACTGGAACCCCAACCACTGACACCAGGACTGGAACCCCAACCACTGACACCAGGACTGGAACCCCAAACAATGACACCAGGACTGGAACCCCAACCACTGACACCAGACTGGAACCCCAAACAATGACACCAGGACTGGAACCCCAACCACTGACACCAGGACTGGAACCCCAAACAATGACACCAGACTGGAACCCCAAACAATGACACCAGGACTGGAACCCCAAACAATGACACCAGGACTGGAACCCCAAACAATGACACAGGACTGGAACCCCAACCACTGACACCAGGACTGGAACCCCAAACAATGACACCAGGACTGGAACCCCAAACAATGACACCAGGACTGGAACCCCAAACAATGACACCAGGACTGGAACCCCAACTACTGACACCAGGACTGGAACCCCAACACTGACACCAGGACTGGAACCCCAACCACTGACACCAGGACTGAACCCCACCACTGACACCAGGACTGGAACCCCAAACCAATGACACCAGGACTGGAACCCCAACCACTGACACCAGGACTGGAACCCCAAACAATGACACCAGGACTGGAACCCCAACCACTGACACCAGGACTGGAACCCCAACCACTGACAAAAGGAACAGAAATTCAACCACTGACACCAGGACCAGAACCATGACCACTGACACAAGAACTGTGACCACTGACACCAAAACCATGAACACCAACACCAGGAACAGAATTCATCACTTACATCAGGACCAGAACTCCAACCACTGACACCAGGACCGGAACACCAACTGCTGACACCAGAACCAGAACTCGAACCACTGACATCAAGAACAGAACCTCAACTGCTGACACCAGGACCGGAATCCCAAGCACTGACACCAGGACCAGTACCCCAACCACTGACAGCAGGAATAGAACCCCAATCACTGACACCAGGACTGAAACCCCAACTACTGACACCAGGACTGGAACCCCAACCACTGACACCAGGACTGGAACCCCAACCACTGACACCAGGACTGGAACCTTGCCCAATGCAAAGACTCAACTAGCACAATAACAGGGATGAGGGTTGCCTGACTCGGCTTCTTGAATCCCTCAGACACGGTGCTGGCAAGAGTTCCTCGGCAGGAGGTTGGGTCTCCTCTAGGAGGGCATAATGAAGGTGTCACCCACTCACACGTGGACTCCACAATTATCTGCATTACACAGCATCCATCAGGGGAGGGTGGCACTGTCAAAGGGGTTGCTGATGGACTGGAACTTGGACAGGCGAATGTCTCCAGCGTCCTCTTGACATTGAAGAAACCAAAATGTGATTCAGTTTTCCAGCAACACCCCAGAAAAATATGAATTTAGGGTGGAGACTTTTCTCTTTTGCAGGAAAATTAACCCAGGTCCCTTGGAAGAGAAGAGGCAGTTGTCACCGAGGGGAAATTTCCTCCTTGGGGACACTCTAAAGGATGATCTGGAAGTCAGGGGAAGAGATATCCATTGGGATAGAACACCATCCGTAGATGTAGGGAGACATTGTACAATCATGGAGTGGGGGTGGGAGGGCCGGTTGTTGGTCATTGCTGGACAAGGCTCATCACAGGCAGAAATAATAAGACCTTCCCAAATGTCATCACACTGCCCCACCTCCTCTGTCCCCCAACCAATCAGGATCATCAATTCCATCGGGAAGGGGGAGGTCATCACTTACCTAAGAGACACATCTCTCTCTGAAGTTCTCCGAGGCTCTTTGGTCTCTCCGGGGCTCTTCAAGCTTCCTGGGTCTCGGTGGGCTATCCAAGGCTCTTCAAGCTCTAGGGCTCTTCAATCTGTCATGAGCTCTTCGGGACTCTCTGAGGGCTTTTGAGACTCTCTAGGGCTCTTCAGGTCTTCAAGAACCCTAGGGCTTTTCAGGCTCTCTGGGGCGTTTAGAGCTCTTTGGCCTCCCTGTGGCTCCTTAGGGCTCTTTGGGCACCCTGAGGCTTGTCAGGCTCTCCAAGGCTTTGGGGGCTCTTCAAGTTCCCTGGAGCTCTTCAGGACTCTCTGAGGATTTTTGGACTCTCCGTGTTTCTTCATGTTTTTCAAGCTCTTGGTGCTCTTTGGGCTCATTGAGGCTTTCTATGGCTTTTTTTTTTAAGTCTTCAGGCTCCTTGAGGCTCTTCAGGGTTCTCCGGAGCCTTGGGGTTCTTCATGTTCCCTGGGCTTCGCAGGCTCTTCAGGTCTCTCTGCTGCTCTTCAAGTTTCCTGGGGCTACGCAGACTCTTCAGGGCTCTCTGGGGCTCTTCAGGTTCCCTGGGGCTCAGCAGGCTCTTCAGGTTCTCTGGAGCTCCACAGGTGCTTCAGGTTTCCTAGGGTTCCGCAGGCTCCTCAGGGCTCTCTTGGGCTCTTCAGGTTCCCTGGGGCTCAGCAGGCTCTTCAGGTTCCCTGAAGCTCCATAGGTGCCTCAGGTTTCCTAGGGTTCTGCAGGCTCCTCAGGGCTCCCTTGGGCTCTTCAGGTTCCCTGGGGCTCAGCAGGTTCTTCAGGTTCCCTGGAGCTCCACAGGTGCTTCAGGTTTCCTAGGGTTCCGCAGGCTCCTCAGGGCTCCCAGGGCTCTTCAGGTTTCCTGGGGCTCCACAGGCTCTTCAGGGCTTCTCTGGGTCTCCTCAGGCTCTCTGGGGCTCCTCAGGTTCCCTGGGGCTCAGCAGGCTCTTCAGATTCCCAGGGGCTCCACAGGCTCTTCAGGGCTCTTGGGACTCTTTCAGCTACCTGGGACTTCCCAGGCTCTTCAGGGCTCTCTGGGGCTCCTCAGGTTCCCTGGGGCTCAGCAGGCTCTTCAGATTCCCAGGGGCTCCACAGGCTCTTCAGGGATCTTGGGACTTTCAGCTACCTGGGACTTCCCAGGCTCTTCAGGGCTTTCCGGCGCTCCTCAGGTTCCCTGGGGCTTCCCAGGCTCTTCAGGGCTCTCGGGACTCTTCTGGCTGCCTGGGGCTTCCCAGGCTCTTCAGGGCTCTCCGGGGCTCTTGCGGCTCTTTGGGGCCCAGGATCAGCCTGCAGGTCCTGATTGTAAACGTCAGGAACATTGTTTCTTGTAGCACAGTTAATCATCAACCCCCGGACGAGTTAATTTGTAATTGTGAGCTGGTTAGGTGGCCGCTGTTGTTCCTGCAGATAGCGGCACGAATGGGCCAATTTCAGGGCAGAGATAATTTTGGGCGATGTATAAAAGTCGTCTCTAAACGCCCCATTTAATATCGAACTAAATTAGGACCCTTTGGTGAGCAGCTGATCAGGAAATGTGCCGTCATCATTGTGTGTGAGATTGTTTTCTCGGTTAGTCTTTGTCCGTCGGGGTAATTGGCCACAAACTGTCACGACGACACGCAGCAGACAACGGGAAATGGAGCTAAACGAGGGAAGATCGAGCCGACTGTAATGAGGGAGAACGAATGACGGCCGACTAGTGTGCAGCCATACACGAGGACTGGGACTAGAGCTCAATGAACGGGATCAGGAATTAAAGAGGACCTGTCATCAGATATCGTACTCAGGATACGTGCAGCATGCTCATGTATTCCCTCCCACAGAGATCACTTCTCTCCAGGAGGGCGACACCATCCATGTTCAGGTATCATCCGGGGTCACCATTTACTTCCTGGACTGAGATGCCGACTCGGATCACTGGGGAGGGGAGACTGAGGACATGCCGCCTCCCCCTTCTACAAAGTTACAATGTACAGTCTGATCACCGGGGGAGGGGGGAGACTGAGGAAATGACTCCTCCTCCTTCTACAAAGTTACAATGTATAGTCTGATCACTGGGGGAGGAGACTGAGGAAATGCCTCCTCCTCCTTCTACAAAGTTACAATGTACAGTCTGATCACTGGGGGAGGGGAGACTGAGGAAATGACTCCTCCTCCTTCTACAAAGTTACAATGTACAGTCTGATCACTGGGGGAGAGGAGACTGAGGAAATGACTCCTCCTCCCTGCAGCAGACCGATGACATCATCTCAGCCTAGGCACAGTCAATGACTGGAGATCAAGGACAACTTGTAATGGTGGAAGGTAGGCAGCTAATGATGAGCGGGGGGGGGGGGGGGGGGGGGGATGATCGGCCAATCAATCTTTGCTGATCTATAAATATAATATATATATAAATCATGTATTCAGATCTCCCCCCCCAGAGACGCACTGACAGTACAAGGATCCCCCCCCCCCAGAGACGCACTGACAGTACAAGGATCCCCCCCCCCAGGGACGCACTGACAGTACAAGGATCCCCCCCCCAGGGACGCACTGACAGTACAAGGATCCCCCCCCCCCAGAGACACACTGACAGTACAAGGATCCCCCCCCCCCACTGAGACGCACTGACAGCACAAGGATCCCCCCCCCCCCAGAGACGCACTGACAGTACAAGGATCAAGGATCCCCCCCCCCAGGGACACACTGACAGTACAAGGATCCCCCCCCCCCAGAGACGCACTGACAGTACAAGGATCCCCCCCCCCCCAGAGACGCACTGACAGCACAAGGATCCCCCCCCCCAGAGACGCACTGACAGTACAAGGATCCCCCCCCCCAGGGACGCACTGACAGCACAAGGATCCCCCCCCACCACCACTACCCTACAGCCGGAGCTGAGGAGGACCTGACAGCTCACATAAGCAGCAAGCTCACAGTGTTGTACAGCTGCTAGTAACAATGCAGGAGTCACTTTTCTGTGGCAAGGATTGCTGAGAGAACCAGCAGTGGAAGATTCTAAGCTTTTCAGTGGGGATCCCCCCCCCAGAGTAAGTGCACTCGGGGGCCTGTGGGGGTGATGCACTGACAGGGGATTAGCACAGCAGGGAATGGGGGGTACATACAGGGGGGACTGAGCTGGGGAGGGACCTGTAATGCATCGGGGGCCTGTGGGGTGGGGGGATTAACACAGCAGGAGAACTGGGTGGCTGAGTACATACCAGGGGGAAGATTCTAAGGGGGTGGGGGGTAAGTGCATTGGGGGCCTGTGGGGGTGGGGGGATTAGCACAGCAGGGAATGGGGGGTACATACAGGGGGGACTGAGGGGGGGGTAAGTACAGGGGGGATGGAGACGGGGTGAAGCACAGTAGGGATGGCATAGGTAAGTATAGTAGGGATGGGTGTAGTAAGTACATAGGGGATGAAGATGGGGGGTAGGTACATCAGGGACGGAGTCGGGGGGCGGTAAGTACAGCAGGGAAACAGGGACGGAGTCCGGGGGGCGGTAAGTACAGTGGGAATGGGGCGTGTACTGTGATAGTTCACATTTTCATTCTCTGAAAAGGTGAACTTACACTTTAAGGGGAACTCTGCTGGTGTTTAAGAGCCGCTTCCCTGGACCCGATTTGTTTCATCCCCTCAATTTTGATCCATGCACGAGGGGAATCCTCGGATCACATGGTCCAGGTTCCCCATGTTCACTGCTGACAGCGCCGGGGCAGTGGGAGTGTCCACATCACACGCCACGGTATAGGGAGGAGCCTCACGTGTGACTAGAAGAGTCGGTTTTATTGTCTGAAGAAATCCAGCAGCAGACTTTTGTTGAAGCATTTTTCATCTGCTGTCTTCCATCATCCTCATCCTTCATCTGCTGTCTTCCATCATCCTCATCCTTCATCTGCTGTCTTCCATCATCCTCCATCTT
The DNA here is from genome assembly GCA_951230385.1 of Staurois parvus. Taxonomy (NCBI): domain Eukaryota; kingdom Metazoa; phylum Chordata; class Amphibia; order Anura; family Ranidae; genus Staurois; species Staurois parvus. The sequence goes on along the minus strand of CATNWA010000850.1, from coordinate 237,783 downwards.
CTGTCATCCTTCACCTGTCATCCTCCTCCTCCTCACCTGTCATCCTCCTCCTTCACCTGTCATCCTTCACCTGCCATCCTCCTCCTTCACCTGTCATCCTCCTCCTTCACACCTGTCATTCTTCACCTGCCATCCTCCTCCATCACCTGTCATCATTCACCTGCCATCCTCCTCCATCACCTGTCATCATTCACCTGCCATCCTCCTCCATCACCTGTCATCATTCACCTGCCATCCTCCTCCATCACCTGTCATCATTCACCTGCCATCCTCCTCCATCACCTGTCATCATTCACCTGCCATCCTCCTCCATCACCTGTCATCATTCACCTGTCATCCTCCTCCTTCACCTGTCATTCTTCACCTGCCATCCTCCTCCATCACCTGTCATCATTCACCTGCCATCCTCCTCCTCCTCATCCTGTCAATCTCATCACCTGCCATCCTCCTCCTTCACCTGTCATCCTTCACCTGCCATCCCCCTCCATCACCTGTCATCCTTCACCTGCCATCCTCCTCCATCACCTGTCATCCTCCTCCTTCATCCCTGTCATCATCCTTTCACCTGCCATTCACCTCCACCCTCCTTCACTTCACCTGTCCTCCTCCTTCACCTGTCATCCTTCACCTGCCATCCTCCTCCATCACCTGTCATTCTTCACCTGCCATCCTCCTCCATCACCTGTCATTCTTCACCTGCCATCCTCCTCCTTCACTCGTCATCCTTCACCTGCCATCCTCCTCCATCACCTGTCATCCTTCACCTGCCATCCTCCTCCATCACCTGTCATTCTTCACCTGCCATCCTTCTCCATCACCTGTCATTCTTCACCTGCCATCCTCCTCCTTCTCCTGTCATCCTTCACCTGCCACCTCCTTCCTTCCCTGTCATCCCTCACCTGTCATCCTCCTCCTTCACTCGTCATCCTTCACCTGCCATCCTCCTCCATCACCTGTCATCCTTCATCTGCCATCCTCCTCCATCACCTGTCATCCTTCACCTGCCATCCTCCACCTGTCATCCTCCTCTTTCACCCATCACCCTCATCCTTCAACTGTCATCCTTCACCTGTCATCCTTCACCCGTCATCCTCATCCTTCACCCGTCATCCTCATCCTTCACCCGTCATCCTCCTCCTTCACCCGTCATCCTCCTCCTTCCTTTGCTCACATTAGTGACCCCGCCCCTCTTTCTCTGCACAGATAATGGCGGTTTTGTCGCAATCTTCGTGTGGTGATAGGCTCCGCCTCCTGTCATTAGCGATCGGCGGGCCCCACAAGTCGCTCTCCTCGGACTTCCCGTTTGATGAATGAAAGGTGAGCGCCCGCTTCATGATGAAAGCTGCATTCGGCGAGGCGATAATTAGCGCACATTGACCGCGGCGGACGCCCCTCCCCCCCGTTCATTAGTCAGATGTCGATGCAGATTAATGGTCGCCTATCTAGTGAAGTCGTTATTTTCGCAGCATTTGATCTCGTCGTGCGGCTGGACCGCCGTGTGCGGCTAATCGGCGGCGCTGACCAGCAGGAGGTACGCCGAGAAACCGCCAACCGCCTCATTGATCTCCTTGTTAGGGGCCGCCGCGCGGAGGGCGATTCGCCGTCACGTGTCCTCCAGAGACAGGGAATTGTTCCCGTGTGCGTCCGTGGGGATCATGGCGGGACGGAGGATAACGATTGGCGGGACGGAGGATAACGATTGGCGGGACGGAGGAAAACGATTGGCGGGACGGAGGATAACGATTGGCGGGACGGAGGATAACGATTGGCGGGACGGAGGATAACGATTGGCGGGACGGAGGATAACGATTGGCGGGACGGAGGATAACGATTGGCGGGACGGAGGATAACGATTGGCGGGACGGAGGATAACGATTGGCGGGACGGAGGATAACGATTGGCGGGACGGAGGAAAACGATTGGCGGGACGGAGGATAACGATTGGCGGGACGGAGGATAACGATTGGCGGGACGGAGGAAAATTGGCGGGACGGAGGATTTGGCGGGACGGAGGATAACGATTGGCGGGACGGAGGATAACGATTGGCGGGACGGAGGATAACGATTGGCGGGATGGAGGAGGGGAGGCACACTGTGCATGGGGAACGTGGGGGGCAATCGGGGAAAGTGATAGGACGCGGCTTCTATGGGAGGAGGGTGAAGAAAGGACTTTCCGGGGTCCCAGAAGATGCGCCGTCCAATCACCAATTCCACAATTGGTCACCAGAGGAGCTTACGCTCTAATGTCCCCTCCCCCACAGTCACAGTTATCGGAGTAACATAGTTTGGATTTTTGCAGCTTCTCTTTGGTCACAGTTGTTTCTCATGGTAAACCCTTGGTGGCGCTCCCAAGTGGTGGGTCCCAGGTGGCTCTCTCAGGTGGCTCCCTCAGGTAACGCCCTCAGGTGGCGCCCTCAGGTGGCACTTTCAAGTAGCGCTCTCAGGTAACGTCCTCAGGTGGAGCCCTCAGGTGGCGCTCTCAGGTGACGCCCTCAGGTGGCGCCCTCAGGTGGCGCTCTCAGGTGGCGCTCTCAGGTGGCGCTCTCAGGTGGCGCTCTCAGGTGGCGCTCTCAGGTGGCGCTCTCAGGTGGCGCTCTTAGGTAACGTCCTCAGGTGGCGCTCTCAGGTAACGTCCTCAGGTGGCTCCCTCAGGTGGCACTCTCAGGTGGCACTCTCAGGTGGCGCCCTCAGGTGGCACTCTCAGGTGGCGCCCTCAGGTGGCACTCTCAGGTGGCACTCTCAGGTAACAGCCTCAGGTGGCGCTCTCAGGTAACACCCTCAGGTGGCGCTCTCAGGTAACACCCTCAGGTGGCGCTCTCAGGTAACACCCTCAGGTGGCGCCCTCAGGTAACACCCTCAGGTAACACCCTCAGGTGGCGCTCTCAGGTGGTGCCCTCAGGTGGCGCCCTCAGGTAACACCTCAGGTGGCGCTCTCAGGTAACACCTCAGGTGGCGCTCTCAGGTAACGTCCTCAGGTGGCGCCCTCAAGTGGCGCCCTCAGGTGGTGCCCTCAGGTGGCGGTCTCAGGTGGCGCTCTCAGGTGGTGCTCTCATATAACGTCCTCAGGTGGCGCCCTCAGGTGGCGCCCTCAGGTGGCGCCCTCAGGTGGCGCCCTCAGGTGGTGCTCTCATATAACGTCCTCAGGTGGTGCTCTCAGGTGGCGCTCTCAGGTGGCACCCTCCAGGTGGCGCTCTCAGGTAACACCCTCAGGTGGCGCTCTCAGGTAACGTCCTCAGGTGGCACCCTCAGGTAACGCCCTCAGGTGGCGCTCTCAGGTGCCAGGTCCAGGTGGCGCCCTCAGGTGGCGCTCTCAGGTGGTGCTCCCAGGTGGCGCCCTCAGGTGGCGCTCTCAGGTGGCGCCCTCAGGTGGTGCTCTCATATAACGTCCTCAGGTGGTGCTCTCAGGTGGCGCCCTCAGGTGGCGCTCTCAGGTAACGCCCTCAGGTGGCGCCCTCAGGTAACGCCCTCAGGTGGCGCTCTCAGGTGGCGCCCTCAGGTAACGCCCTCAGGTGGCGCCCTCAGGTAACGCCCTCAGGTGGCGCTCTCAGGTGCCAGGTCCAGGTGGCGCTCTCAGGTGGTGCTCCCAGGTGGCGCTCTCAAGTGGCGCCCTCAGGTGGTGCTCCCAGGTGGCGCCCTCAGGTGGCGCTCTCAGGTGGTGCTCTCATATAACGTCCTCAGGTGGTGCTCTCAGGTGGCGCCCTCAGGTGGCGCCCTCAGGTAACGCCCTCAGGTGGCGCTCTCAGGTGCCAGGTCCAGGTGGCGCCCTCAGGTGGCGCTCTCAGGTGGTGCTCCCAGGTGGCGCTCTCAGGTGGTGCTCCCAGGTGGTGCCCTCAGGTGGTGCTCTCAGGTGGCGCCCTCAGGTAACGCCCTCAGGTGGCGCCCTCAGGTAACGCCCTCAGGTGGCGCCCTCAGGTAACGCCCTCAGGTGGCGTTCTCAGGTGCCAGGTCCAGGTGGCGCCCTCAGGTGGCGCTCTCAGGTGTTGCTCCCAGGTGGCGCCCTCAGGTGGCGCTCTCAGGTGGTGCCCTCAGGTGGTGCTCCCAGGTGGCGCTCTCAGGTGCTCTTTGTGGGCGGCTCCCTCTTCATATCTCTCTCGTCTTTCAGTTGGATTTATTTCATGGTCTGGCGGGAAGAATAGGACATGACAATGGCGTATTGTTGCCGGCCCACAATGCACCTCAGTGTCCTCGCGTCGCGGGGTGACCTTTCTCATACAAGAGGCCCTGTCCCCGCCAAACAAAACCAATTTTGACACCAAGGTGGGGGTCAGACAAAAGCCAATTGTCTGCCCGCAGATGGAAGTTCGATGTTGCTACGGCAACTGTTTAATCCTCTTTTTTACCACCTTCTCCGCCCGGCCCGGGTCCTACCTTGGAACTCATCGGCTCGGCAGCCGATCGCCCTAATTAGCCGCGATTTTCTCAGCGCGGACACCGTGATGAGCTAATTCGAGATTTGCTGAAATAATGACGTTCGCCTGGAAGTATTCGTCCTGGAGGGGCCCCGTCCGCGGCCACAATAATGAGGCCCATTAATAGGGGAGCACATTAGAATGCTGCTCCAGCGCCAAACACAGGCCGCCATTGTCCCGCGGACCGCCATTGAATCAACAAGCTATTGTTGTGGACTTGAGAAATAATGGCGGCCATAAAGATCCCTCTGTGTGCCGGGCTCAGCCGATGCGGGGCCGCCTGCTTTGAAGATCCCCATCGTCCTCTCATCTCCTTCAAAGTTTATTTAGGGGAATCAGAGAGTTCTCATCGTCCAATCAGGAGCTGCCTTTCATAGCGCCAAACTCTGCCGGGAACATGGGAGCAAGAACCGGATTGGCTGCTGGGAGAAGCGCAGAAAGTTCCGGAAAATCCCCAGAAAATAAAATCCTCAAAATCCCCGACAGCCCACACATCGGCCCCTGGGGGTGGGGGAGGGGTGAATACCATGTCACAGGAGACTGTCAGAGAACGCTGCCATGTTACAGGAGACTGTCAGAGAAGACCGCCATGTTACAGGAGACTGTCAGAGAAGCTGCCATGTTACAGGAGACTGTCAGAGAACGCTGCCATGTAACAGGAGACTGTCAGAGAACGCTGCCATGTTACAGGAGACTGTCAGAGAAGGCCGCCATGTTACAGGAGACTGTCAGAGAACGCTGCCATGTTACAGGAGACTGTCAGAGAACGCTGCCATGTTACAGGAGACTGTCAGAGAACGCTGCCATGTTACAGGAGACTGTCAGAGAACGCTGCCATGTTACAGGAGACTGTCAGAGAAGACTGCCATGTTACAGGAGACTGTCAGAGAAGCTGCCATGTTACAGGAGACTGTCAGAGAAGGCCGCCATGTTACAGGAGACTGTCAGAGAAGATGCCATGTTACAGGAGACTGTCAGAGAAGATTTCCATGTTACAGGAGACTGTCAGAGAAGATTGCCATGTTACAGGAGACTGTCAGAGAAGACTGCCATGTTACAGGAGACTGTCAGAGAACGCTGCCATGTTACAGGAGACTGTCAGAGAAGATTTCCATGTTACAGGAGACTGTCAGAGAAGCTTGCCATGTTACAGGAGACTGTCAGAGAAGACTGCCATGTTACAGGAGACTGTCAGAGAAGATTTCCATGTTACAGGAGACTGTCAGAGAAAGCTGCCATGTTACAGGAGACTGTCAGAGAAGACTGCCATGTTACAGGAGACTATCAGAGAAGATTTCCATGTTACAGGAGACTGTCAGAGAAGGCTGCCATGTTACAGGAGACTGTCAGAGAAGACTGCCATGTTACAGGAGACTGTCAGAGAAGGCCGCCATGTTACAGGAGACTGTCAGAGAAGCTGCCATGTTACAGGAGACTGTCAGAGAAGGCCGCCATGTTACAGGAGACTGTCAGAGAACGCCGCCATGTTACAGGAGACTGTCAGAGAACGCTGCCATGTTACAGGAGACTGTCAGAGAAGACTGCCATGTTACAGGAGACTGTCAGAGAAGACTGCCATGTTACAGGAGACTGTCAGAGAAGACTGCCATGTCCAGGAGACTGTCAGAGAAGACTGCCATGTTACAGGAGACTGTCAGAGAAGACTGCCATGTTACAGGAGACTGTCAGAGAACGCTGCCATGTTACAGGAGACTGTCAGAGAACGCTGCCATGTTACAGGAGACTGTCAGAGAAGACTGCCATGTTACAGGAGACTGTCAGAGAACGCCGCCATGTTACAGGAGACTGTCAGAGAACGCTGCCATGTCACAGGAGACTGTCAGAGAAGACTGCCATGTTACAGGAGACTGTCAGAGAAGATTGCCATGTTACAGGAGACTGTCAGAGAAGACTGCCATGTTACAGGAGACTGTCAGAGATTTCCATGTTACAGGAGACTGTCAGAGAAGACTGCCATGTTACAGGAGACTGTCAGAGAAGACCGCCATGTTACAGGAGACTGTCAGAGAACGCTGCCATGTTACAGGAGACTGTCAGAGAACGCTGCCATGTTACAGGAGACTGTCAGAGAAGATTTCCATGTTACAGGAGACTGTCAGAGAAGACTGCCATGTTACAGGAGACTGTCAGAGAACGCTGCCATGTTACAGGAGACTGTCAGAGAAGATTTCCATGTTACAGGAGACTGTCAGAGAAGACTGCCATGTTACAGGAGACTGTCAGAGAACGCTGCCATGTTACAGGAGACTGTCAGAGAAGACTGCCATGTTACAGGAGACTGTCAGAGAAGATTTCCATGTTACAGGAGACTGTCAGAGAAAGCTGCCATGTTACAGGAGACTGTCAGAGAAGATTTCCATGTTACAGGAGACTGTCAGAGAAAGCTGCCATGTTACAGGAGACTGTCAGAGAACACCGCCATGTTACAGGAGACTGTCAGAGAAGACTGCCATGTTACAGGAGACTGTCAGAGAAGGCTGCCATGTTACAGGAGACTGTCAGAGAAGGCTGCCATGTTACAGGAGACTGTCAGAGAAGGCCGCCATGTTACAGGAGACTGTCAGAGAAGGCCGCCATGTTACAGGAGACTGTCAGAGAACGCTGCCATGTTACAGGAGACTGTCAGAGAAGGCCGCCATGTTACAGGAGACTGTCAGAGAACGCTGCCATGTTACAGGAGACTGTCAGAGAAGACTGCCATGTTACAGGAGACTGTCAGAGAAGACTGCCATGTCACAGGAGACTGTCAGAGAAGACTGCCATGTTACAGGAGACTGTCAGAGAAGACTGCCATGTTACAGGAGACTGTCAGAGAAGACTGCCATGTTACAGGAGACTGTCAGAGAACGCTGCCATGTTACAGGAGACTGTCAGAGAAGACTGCCATGTTACAGGAGACTGTCAGAGAACGCCGCCATGTCACAGGAGACTGTCAGAGAACGCCGCCATGTCACAGGAGACTGTCAGAGAAGACTGCCATGTTACAGGAGACTGTCAGAGAAGATTGCCATGTTACAGGAGACTGTCAGAGAAGACTGCCATGTTACAGGAGACTGTCAGAGAAGACTGCTATGTCACAGGAGACTGTCAGAGAAGACCGCCATGTTACAGGAGACTGTCAGAGAAGACCGCCATGTTACAGGAGACTGTCAGAGAACGCTGCCATGTTACAGGAGACTGTCAGAGAACGCTGCCATGTTACAGGAGACTGTCAGAGAACGCTGCCATGTTACAGGAGACTGTCAGAGAACGCCGCCATGTTACAGGAAACTGTCAGAGAAGACTGCCATGTTACAGGAGACTGTCAGAGAACGCTGCCATGTTACAGGAGACTGTCAGAGAAGGCCGCCATGTTACAGGAGACTGTCAGAGAAGACCGCCATGTTACAGGAGACTGTCAGAGAAGGCCGCCATGTTACAGGAGACTGTCAGAGAACGCTGCCATGTCACAGGAGACTGTCAGAGAAGACTGCCATGTTACAGGAGACTGTCAGAGAACGCTGCCCATGTTACAGGAGACTGTCAGAGAAGGCCGCCATGTTACAGGAGACTGTCAGAGAACGCTGCCATGTTACAGGAGACTGTCAGAGAACGCTGCCATGTTACAGGAGACTGTCAGAGAAGGCCGCCATGTTACAGGAGACTGTCAGAGAAGGCCGCCATGTTACAGGAGACTGTCAGAGAAGATTGTCATGTTACAGGAGACTGTCAGAGAACGCTGCCATGTTACAGGAGACTGTCAGAGAAGGCCGCCATGTTACAGGAGATGTCAGAGAACACTGCCATGTTACAGGAGACTGTCAGAGAAGGCCGCCATGTTACAGGAGACTGTCAGAGAAGGCCGCCATGTTACAGGAGACTGTCAGAGAAGGCCGCCATGTTACAGGAGACTGTCAGAGAAGACCGCCATGTTACAGGAGACTGTCAGAGAAGACTGCCATGTTACAGGAGACTGTCAGAGAAGGCCGCCATGTTACAGGAGACTGTCAGAGAAGACTGCCATGTTACAGGAGACTGTCAGAGAAGACTGCCATGTTACAGGAGACTGTCAGAGAAGGCCGCCATGTTACAGGAGACTGTCAGAGAAGGCCGCCATGTTACAGGAGACTGTCAGAGAAGGCCGCCATGTTACAGGAGACTGTCAGAGAAGATTTCCATGTTACAGGAGACTGTCAGAGAAGACTGCCATGTTACAGGAGACTGTCAGAGAAGATTGCCATGTCACAGGAGACTGTCAGAGAAGGCTGCCATGTTACAGGAGACTGTCAGAGAAGATTGCCATGTCACAGGAGACTGTCAGAGAAGGCTGCCATGTTACGGTACTAGAAGACTGCCATTGATCTGTGGCGGTGCGATTGTCGGTAGGAATGGGTCACTCTGTTTATGGATGGGGGCGGAGTCAGACGTTACCAGGTGACATGGATTGACCATTCACATGACCAGGGTCTGCAACACCTCCCACTCGCTGTTCCCAGTCATGCGCGAATCCCATGTCCCAGATAGGGGCGGAGCCAACGGGTTTCTCTGTGTGAAATTCGTCCAAACGCACCCCACTGGCGGCTAATCATTTACAATGGACCCTCCTGACCCGCGCACTTATCAGATCACTGTGCGGACTACAAAACACCCCCCATGTCATGGGGGTGAGGAGACTGAAGGTGTGCTGACAACACTGCGCCTCCATAGACACAGCAGAGGGAGCGTTGTCACCCTAGGACTGTCTTACTGGGGGATGAGGGTAGGGGGAGATGTCCTGTAGTCCTGCCCTAGGGTGACAACACTGCTCTGCCATAGATACTGTACCTGGTCACCCATTGTGTTGTCACCCTAGGACAGGAAGTATGTTACTGTGAGATGAAGAGAGGGGAGGTGTTCTGTAGTCCTGTCCTAGGGTGACACTGTGCTGTATCTAATGAAGAGCAGTATAGTCACCCTAGGACAGGACTACAGAATACCTCCCCCCTTCTCCTCATCTCTCAGTCACACACTTCTGTTCTAGGGTGACAACATTGCGCCTCCATGGATTCAGCAGACTGAGTGTTGTCACCCTCGGACAGGGAGTGTGTTACTGAGAAATGAGGAGAGGGGGAGGTGTTCTGTAGTCCTGTCCTTGGGTGATAACATTGCTCCTCCGTGGATTCAGCAGACTCAGCGTTGTCACCCTCGGACAGGAAGTGTGTTACTGAGAGATGAGGAGGGGGGGGTGTTCTGTAGTCCTGTTTTTGGATGACAACGCTGCTCCTCTGTGGATTCAGCAGACTCAGCGTTGTCACCCTCGGACAGGAAGTGTGTTACTGAGAAATGAGGAGAGGGGGAGGTGTTTCTGTAGTACTGTCCTTGGGTGACAACATTGCTCCTCCATGGATTCAGCAGACTCAGCGTTGTCACCCTCGGACAGGAAGTGTGTTACTGAGAGATGAGGAGGGGGGGGGTGTTTCTGTAGTCCTGTTTTTGGATGACAACGCTGCTCCTCTGTGGATTCAGCAGACTCAGCGTTGTCACCCTCGGACAGGAAGTGTGTTACTGAGAAATGAGGAGGGGGGGGTGTTCTGTAGTCCTGTCCTTGGGTGACAACATTGCTCCTCCATGGATTCAGCAGACTCAGCGTTGTCACCCTCGGACAGGAAGTGTGTTTCTGGCAGGATCAGCAGGCGATCACGGAGAAGCACCTAGAAGGAGCGGTAATCATCTGACGTTTCTTCGATGGGGATTTGCTGGCCGCTGGCGGTCGCTGCGATTCCGGCGATATGCAGAGCGTTCCTCTTCCCCCGACAAGAGGATGAATTCCTTTAATCTCCGTCTTATCAGCGAAGTCTTTGTGGCGGCAGATCGCGCCTCGCCGTGCGTTCCCCCCCCAACGCCGTCACTTATTTAATTAAAAGCGACAGCGACAGACGGACGCGGATTACTGGTGTAATGGTGCGTTTACCCAGATTAATCGCCGCCGGTAATGGCTGCCGCGCAACAAAAGGAATCCGCCGCAAAAAGCGCCTTTCATCCCCGCCAAAGGTCACATTATGACTCGGGGGCTCTAATATCCGCGGCCGCCGCCGCCGCTACTCCAGGCCTCGCCGGTGGAACACGAGCCGCGCTCCAGGTCCCCTCCCCCCCCCCCCCCCGGCCATTTGTTATAATGCACTCATTAAAGTCTGCAAATTAAAAATGCCTGTTTTCAGAGCGCCGCGGCGGGCTGCGAGGACGCCGTAATTAGCACGTTATGTATTGTTTAGGTAGACGGGGCGGCTCGCGGCCTCTCGCTAATGTGCGCCGCGACATAATGAGGGACCCTTTTATAGGTGATTTGTGAAGTATGGGGCCCATTGTACTCCGCCGCCACCAGACCGCCACAAAAGGCAGCTGGAAAAACCACGCCGCGTCCGCTCAGACAAACGCACTCCGCGCACAAAAGACACGCTTTTTATTTACCGCCGCGGCTGCTGACGGTTCGCGAACAAAGTCACCTAAAAATGGCAGAAAGTAAGAGTGCGGAGGAGGAGGAGGGGCGTGCGGGGGGGGAGGGGGGGGGGGGTAATATGTGCGGAGCTAAACGGATCAAGACGCCACTTTTTACCTCCATTTTCATATCCGTTTACATTTAGTCATTTGTTTTCCAAAATTGGAGCTAATGGGATGAAGACTTCACTTGTTACCTCCGTTTCCATGTCCATTTCTATCCGTTTACTTCCCTTTTTTCATCCATTTACATCCTATTTTGTCATCTTTTTTATTTGTTTTTCATCCATTTAGTTCCATTTTTCATTTTTCACCAGTTTTTATCCGTTTTTCATCCATTTACATTTGTTCCCGTTTAGTCATGTTTTCTTTTTTCAAAATCGGAGCTAAAAAAGGATCAAGACTTCACTTGTTACCTCCCTTTTTTAAACCGTTTACATCCCTTTTTTCATCAGTTTTAAATCGTATTTTTTTTTATCTTTTTTTATCTGTTTTTCATCCATTTACATCCTTTTTTTTATCTTTTTATCCATTCACATCCCTTTTTAGATCCGTTTACATTTTTTAGTCATGTTTTTTTTTTCCAAAATTGGAGCTAATAGGATGAAGACTTCATTTGTTACCTCCGTTTCCATGTCCATTTCTATCCGTTTACTTCCATTTTTTCATCCATTTTACATCCTATTTTTTCATCTTTTTTATCTGTTTTTCATCCGTTTACATTTGTTCCCGTTTAGTCATGTTTTCTTTTTTCAAAATCGGAGCTAAAAAAGGATCAAGACTTCACTTGTTACCTCCCTTTTTAGATCCGTTTACATCCCTTTTGTATCAGTTTAAATCTTATTTTTTTTATCTTTTTTTATTATTTCTGTTTTTTTTTTCTTTCAAATCCATTTACATCCTTTTTTTTAGATCTTTTTATCCATTTACATCCCTTTTTTAGATCCGTTTACATTTAGTCATATTTTTTTTTTTTTTCATCCAAAATTGGAGCTAATAGGATGAAGACTTCACTTGTTACCTACGTTTCCATATCCATTTCTATCCGTTTACTTCCCTTTTTTTTCATCCATTTACATCCTATTTTTTTTACTTTCCATTTTTTTCATCTTTTTTTATCTGTTTTTTTTCATCCGTTTCAGTTCCATTTTTTTTTCTCCCAGTTTTTTATCCGTTTTTCATCCGTTTACATTTGTTCCCACATCCCTTTAGTCATGTTTTTTTTTTTTTTTTTCAAAATCGGAGCTAAAAAAGGATCAAGACCTCACTTGTTACCTCCCTTTTTAGATCCGTTTACATCCCTTTTTTATCAGTTTAAAAAAAAGGATCTTATTTTTTTATATCTTTTTTTATCTGTTTTTCATCCTTTACATCCTTTTTTTTTCTTTTTATCCATTCACATCCCTTTTTAGATCCGTTTACATTTTAGTCATGTCATTTTTTTTTCCAAAATTGGAGCTAATAGGATGAAGACTTCACTTGTTACCTCTGTTTCCATGTCCATTTCTATCCGTTTACTTTTTTTCCTTTTTTTTTCATCCATTTACATCCTATTTTTTCATCTTTTTTATCTGTTTTTCATCCGTTTTACATTTGTTCCCGTTTAGTCACGTTTTCTTTTTTTTTTCAAAATCGGAGCTAAAAGGATGAAGACTTCACTTGTTACCCTCCTTTTTAGATCCATTTACATCCCATTTTTATCTGTTTACATCCCTTTTTAGATCTGTTTGCATCCATTTTTAGATCTGTTTGCATCCCTTTTTTCATTCGTTTACATCCTATTTGGTCATTTTTTTAATCTGTTTTTCATCCGTTTACATCCGTTCCCGTTTAGTCACTGTTTTCTTTTTTTTCAAAATCGGAGCTAAACGGATCAAGACGTCACTTTTTACCTCCCTTTACATCCCCTTTTCATCCGTTTACATCCCTTTTTAGATCTGTTTACATCCCTTTTTTCATCCGTTTACATTCCTTTTTAGACCCATTTCTGTTTAGTCATGTTTTTCTTTCAAAATTGGAGCTAAAAGGATCAAGACTTCACTTGTTACCTCCATTTTCATATCCATTTACAACTTATTTTTTCATCTGTTTTATCTGTTTTCCATCCGTTTACATCCGTTTTTAGTTTAGTCATGTTTTTTTTTTTTTCAAAATCAGAGCTAAACAGATCAAGACGTCACTTGTTACCTCCGTTTTCATATCCGTTTACATCTGTTTTTTTGTCCGTTCCATTTTTTTTATGGAAGAAAAATAGGGGTTTTCTTCTGATCAAAATAACAGATGTTACCAGATGTGGACAATAACGGATGTTGGCAGATGATCGTCCGTTTACATCCGCCAGTCCATAGAAATACATGGGGGGCCATTTTTTCTTCTCATATCAAAAAAAAACAGATCGGACAAAAAAATGTATGTAAAACGGATCAAAAACATGTAAATGGATGGAAAACGAATGGAAACTGATGGAAAAATGGATGTAAATGGATAAAAAAAAAAAAGATGAAAGCTGATGGAAAACAGATGAAAAATGGATGTATACGGATCAAAAGCAAATGTAAACGGATGTAAAAAGATAAAAAACGGATGTAAACCGATGTAATGATGGGGGTCCATTTTTCATCCATAAAAAAAATAAACGGACCGGACCAAAAATGTGTGCAAACAGATGTAAATCGTTCAAAAACATATGTAAATGGATGGAAAACGAATGTAAACAGATGGAAATGGATCAAAAATGGATGTAAAACAGATGTAAACGGATATGAAAATGGATGAAGTCTTGACCCGTTTAGCTCTGAATTTGTAAAAAATAAAAACGTGACTGAACTGGTGAAAGAACGGACCGCCCGGGTGAAAGGACCCCTAGGATGTTACCGGGAGCGGACATTACCGGGTGTACGCAGATCGTCCGTTTACATCGGCTAGTCCATAGACATACATGGGGGGCCGTTCTTCCTCCGTAAACGGACAGATGAATGCCGGATATCCGGAACGCCGGGGAAAGGACCTTTAAAGTGTCACAAATGTTCCATGATGTCATCATATTCTGTATGGCGCTAATGACAGCGGATAATACGCAATCTTCATCGACCGCGGCTGCGTCCAATCCTGCGCCCCCTCTCTACACATACCAGGAATCGCCCCGATATTTCCAGCCGCAGTCGGGTCGCCGTTTTTTTATCATTCGGAAATTTCCGCTCCAATAAAAGTAACAAATAAAGTATCAATGGAAGGAAAGTGTTACATTGTGTCGCTATTTTGTTGCCTCGTCTCTTTTACCTTTCCTGTCGGCTCGGCCACATTCAGATACGGAGATTTGAAATTGCGGCAGAAAGTGCGACGCGGTGAAATTCTGCCGCAATTGTCGCACTACAGCAATCGCGGCTCAGCTTGTCACCCGTAAAGGAGCTTCTTTGGGGCGACAAATGTGCACATTGAAGTGAAAGTGCTGCACTATGCGGGACGCCATTTCCACGTGTAAATCGCACTTTAAAAAATCGCAAACAGGACACGGATCCCTCTGCGTGACGTCTGTAGGGGCCCCGAGTTCATATTTATTGTGGAGCCAATTCACGCCAGAACATGGAGCGGGAAACCCGCATTCCATATCCCATATACCGTGCGCAAATCACGCCAGGTGTCCAATCTGCTGGGGTGTCAATATAATCCCAGCGACACCCCAAACGCAGATCACAAGCGCAGCGCACTCACCTGCACCACACTTCCAGGCACTGCAGAATCATACAGTGGTGCCGACACTACTTGTGGTGAAATATTAGCCAATCCAAATGAAAGGAATGAAAACAAAGTCACACAGGAATGCGCTCCACTCTATTCCGCTCCACTCCGCTCTCCTTGGCTCCGCTCCCTTCCCATCCCCTCTGCTCCTCTCTCCTCCTCCTCCGCTCCCTTCCCTCCCCTCCGCTCTACTCCCCTCCCCTCCCCTTCCCCTCCCTCTCCGCTCTACTCCCCTCCGCTCCCTTCCCCTCCGCTCTACTCTCTTCCTTCCCCTCCGCTCCCTTCCCCTCCCTCTCTACTCCCCTCCCTTCTCCTTCCCCTCCCCTCACTCTGCTTCTTCCCCTCCCTCCCCTTCCCCTCCCTCCTCTGCTCCGCTCCCTTCCCCCTCCCCTCCGCTCCCTCCCCCTCCCCTCCCCTCCCCTCCTTCCGCTCCACTCCCCCCTCCCCTCCGCTCTATCTCTCTCCCGCTCCCCCCTCACCCTCTACTCTCCCTCCCCCCTCCCTCCCTCCCCTCCGCTCCCTCCCCTCTCTCCTCCCTTCCCTCCGCCTCCCCTCCCCCCCTCTGCTCCCCTCCCTTCCTCCCCTCCCTCCCCTCCCTCCCCTCTGCCCCCTCCGCTCCTCCCTCTCCTCTCTCTCCCCTCCCCTCTCCTCCCCCCCCCTCCCCCTCCTTCCCCTCCCCTCCTCCTCTTCCCCTCTCTCTGCTCCCCTCCACTTCCCCTCTGCTCTCTTCCCTCCCTCCCCCCTCCTCCCCTCCACTCCCCCCTCCCCCCCTCTACTCCCCTCCTCCCCTCCCCTCCCCTCTCTTCCCCCTCCCCTCCCTTCCCCTCCCCCCCCCTCCTCTCCCTCCTGCTCTCTTCCCCTCCCCCCCTGCTCCCCTCCACTTCTCTCCCCTCTGCCTGCTCCCTTCCCCCCTACTCCCCTCCCTTCCTTGGCTCTGCCCCTCCCTCCCCCCTTCTGCTCCCTCCCCCCTCTCCTCCGCTTCTCTTCCCCTCCCTCTCTTCCCCTCCCCCCCCCCGCTCCCCTTCCCCTCCGTGCTGTCCCCTCCCCTCCACTCCCTTCCCCTCCACTCCGCTCTCCTTCCCCTCCTCCTCCCCCCTCTCCTCCGCTCCCCTCCTCTCCTCCTCCCTCTTCCCCCTCCTCCACTCCCCCTCCTCCTCCGCTCCCCTCCGCTCCCCTCCCTTCCCTTCCGCTCTGCTCCTCCACTCCCCTCGGCTCTCTTCACCTCCCCTCTGCTCCGCTTCCTTCCTCTCCGCCCTCCCCCCTCCGCTCCCCCCTCCCCTCCCTCCGCTCTGGGACACAAGTAGTAGGACTGAATCTCCTTAACAGGGACACAACAATCCTGGCTCCGCCCCTCCCCCAGTCTCCTAATCTATATACAATGTCCCTCCTGGGGGAACAATGTAACACGTGATAGAAGTTTTCTCCTCCAGGACTGAGGAGCTCAGCGCAGCGCCAATATTAATTCTGATCCATGTTGGCCCCCGATGGGACGTTACATTGTTTTCTGGTACAATAATCTCCTGTACAATGTTGGATCAACACGATGAGGAATACGGCGATATTTCAGGTTCCGCCCCTCAAACGTAACGTGAAATATCCTTCAGTGTCCCCGCCCTCTGGATACAACGGAATAAAAGCGATACATTGTTTGTTTATTATAAATATTTTCAGGGCCAAATTTGGTGCAAATATTTCTTTTATTCTCATCGGGATTTACACATCGATCCACAGAGTCGCTCGCAGGGTTTGTATCGCAGGGTTTGTATCGCAGGGTTTGTATCGCAGGGTTTGTATCGCAGGGTTTGTATCGCAGAGTTTGTATCGCAGGGTTTGTATCGCAGGGTTTGTATCGCAGGGTTTGTATCGCAGGGTTTGTATCGCAGGGTTTGTATCGCAGGGTTTGTATCGCAGGGTTTGTATCGCAGGGTTTGTATCGCAGAGGTTTGTATCGCAGAGTTTGTATCGCAGGTTTGTATCGCAGGGTTTGTATCGCAGGGTTTGTATCGCAGGGTTTGTATCGCAGGGTTTGTTATCGCAGGGTTTGTATCGCAGGGTTTGTATCGCAGGGTTTGTATCGCAGAGTTTGTATCGCAGAGTTTGTATCGCAGAGTTTGTATCGCAGAGTTTGTATCGCAGGGTTTGTATCGCAGGGTTTGTATCCCAGGGTTTGTATCGCAGGGTTTGTATCGCAGGGTTTGTATCGCAGGGTTTGTATCGCAGGGTTTGTATCTCAGCGCTGACTTTGGTTTTGTTTCGGCAGATGACATGGATGGCGGTTTGATGTAAATGTCGGCAATGTGTTTCCGGGACAGTTGGGGGGTAACGGGACGGCTGGTTTGGGGTCCCGCTGGGTGTTGGGCTGAAGTTGGGGGTAACGGGGAAGCTGTGATTGGGGGGTCCGGCTGGGTGTTGGGCTGAGGTTGGGGGTAACGGGGACGGCTGGCTTGGGTCCGGCTGGGTGTTGGGCTGAAGTTGGGGGTAACGGAGAAGGCTGATTGGGGGTCCGGCTGGGTGTTGGGCTGAAGTTGGGGTATAACGGGGAAGGCTGATTGGGGGTCCGGCTGGTTTGGGGTCCGGCGGGTGTTGGGTGCTGAAGTTGGGGGTAACGGAGAATTCAGGGCTGATTGGGGGGGTCCGGCTGGGGTTGGGCTGAAGTTGGGGTGTAACAGTGAAAGCTGGTTTGGGGTCCGTCTGGGTGTTGGGCTGAAGTTGGGGGTAACGGGGACGGCTGGCTTGGGTCCGGCTGGGTGTTGGGCTGAAGTTGGGGGTAACGGTGAAGGCTGGTTTGGGGTCGACTGGGTGTTGGGCTGAGGTTGGGGGTAACGAGAAGGCTGATTGGGGTCCGGATGGGTGTTGGGCTGAAGCTGGGGGTAACGGGGAAGGCTGGTTTGGGGTTGGGCTGGGTGTTGGGCTGAAGCTGGGGGTAACGGGGGGAAGGCTGGGTTTGGGGTCCCGTTGGGTGTTGGGCTAGGTTGGGGGTAACAGTGAAGGCTGGTTTGGGGTCCTGCTGGGTGTTGGGCTGAGGTTGGGGGTAACGGGGGAAGGCTGGTTTGGGGTCTGGCTGGGTGTTGGGCTGAGGTTGGGGGTAACGGGGAAGGCTGGTTTGGGGTCCGGCTGGGTGTTGGGCTGAGGTTGGGGGTAACGGGGAAGGCTGGTTTGGGGTCCCGCTGGGTGTTGGGCTGAGGTTGGGGGTAACGTGGAAGGCTGGTTTGGGGTCCGGCTGGGTGTTGGGCTGAGGTTGGGGGTAACGGGGAAGGCTGGTTTAGGGTCCCGCTGGGTGTTGGGCAGAAGCTGGGGGTAACGGGGATGGCTGGTTTGGGGTCCGGCTGGGTGTTGGGCTGAAGTTGGGGGTAACGGGGACGGCTGGTTTGGGGTCCGGGCTGGGTGTTGGGCTGAAGTTGGGGGTAACGGTGAAGGCTGGTTTGGGGTCCGGCTGGGTGTTGGGCTGAAGTTGGGGGGTAACGGTGAAGGCTGGTTTGGGGTCCGGCTGGGTGTTGGGCTGAAGTTGGGGGCTCATCTGGGATTCATTCAGGTGGTCAGGGACATGTTCTCTTTTTGGGGGTATCTTCCAGGTGATACATTTGTCTGCTGGGTGTGAATTGTGTCTGTAAAGTGATCATTAGATGATTTGGATCATTGAGGAACTTTGTTCTGGAGGTCAGTACTCTTGCCTTGCAGCACTGGGGTCCCAATCGGGAGACTATCTGCATGGAGTTTGCATGCTCTCCCACTGCTTGTGTTTCCTCCTACGCCCCAAACTCACCCTAGTTCCTGTCTCCGCCCGGCTCTAGTGCGGTGCCCGGAGCGTGCCCCAGATATCGCCGACCGATCGCTCCGAGTCGCGGGAAGAAATGTGCTACACAAATACTAATCGATATGTAAAGTGGCGCTGCAGCGAAGTACAGATGTAGACAGGAAGTGGCTCAAAGAGGCGGAAGGAGATCAGCAGCAGGTATTAAACCCAAAAGCAAACATTTCTTTTTCTTGCAGCTTACTAATTCTTAGATGTGGCGGCTGCATTAGTTTTCTTTTTTAGGCTTTCTTTCCTTTATTTTCATCTGGTGATCCTGCCAGTAAGTCTGTTGTTTTTCAACAGAACAAGCTGTCCTGCAGATGAAGCAGTTAGAGGGAAAACCATTTCCCGCGGACAGAGGTGCTGAAAATGATCGGCTTCTATTTATTGATGGAAAACCTTTATCCCAAAAGGAACAAAAAACGTTTCCTGTAACAGATTGTAAGTCGTGATCCGGAGTTTGGCTTCAATGTGTTAGTGTATCTAAATCTGCTAGTCCGTCTGACACTCCCCTCCCCCCAGACTACTGACAACACTGCTGTCCAGAGAGCCCCCTGTGCTCCTTCCTCCAGAGTGGGGGCGCTCTATTTATTGATGGAAAATCTTTATCCCAAAAGGACCAAAAACTGTATTCTATAATCAGGGGTGGGGGGGGGGCACACGCCGGTGTATTCTATAATCAGGGGTGGGGTGGGCACACGCCGGTGTATTTTATAATCAGGGGTGGGGGGGGGCACACGCCGGTGTATTCTATAATCAGGGGTGGGGTGGGGGGGCACACGCGGTGTATTCTATAATCGGGGGTGGGGGGGGGGCACACACCGGTGTATTCTATAATCAGGGGTGGGGTGGGCACACGCCGGTGTATTTTATAATCAGGGGTGGGGGGGCACACGCCGGTGTATTCTATAATCAGGGGTGGGGGTGGGGGGGGCACATGCCGGTGTATTCTATAATCGGGGGTGGGGGGGCACACACCGGTGTATTCTATAATCAGGGGTGGGGTCGGGGGCCCCGCCAGTGTATTCTATAATTGGGGGTGGGGTGGGGGGCCCTGCCAGTGTATTCTATAATCAGGGGTGGGGTGGGGGGCCCTGCCAGTGTATTCTATAATCAGGGGTGGGGGGGGCCCCGTCAGTGTATTCTATAATCAGGGGTGGGGGTGGGGGGCACACGCCGGTGTATTCTATAATCGGGGGTGGGCACACACCGGTGTATTCTATAATCAGGGGTGGGGTGGGGGGGGCCCCGCCAGTGTATTCTATAATTGGGGGTGGGGTGGGGGGCCCCCAAGTGCCAGTGTATTCTATAATCAGGGGTGGGGGTGGGGTGGGGGGCCCCGCCAGTGTATTCTATAATCGGGGGTGGGGTGGGGGGCCCCGCCAGTGTATTCTATAATCAGGGGTGGGGGCCCGCCAGTGTATTCTATAATCAGGGGTGGGGGTCGGGGGCCGCCAGTGTATTCTATAATCAGGGGTGGGAGTGGGGGGCCCCGCCAGTGTATTCTATAATCAGGGGGGGGGTGGGGGGCCCTGCCAGTGTATTCTATAATCAGGGGTGGGGGCCCCCGCCGGTGTATTCTATAATCAGGGGTGGGGGGGGGTGGGGGCCCCGCCAGTGTATTCTATAATCAGGGGGGGGGGGTCGGGGGCCCCGCCAGTGTATTCTATAATCAGGGGTGGGGGGCCCTGCCAGTGTATTCTATAATCAGGGGTGGGGGGCCCTGCCAGTGTATTCTATAATCAGGGGTGGGGGTCGGGGGGCCCGCCAGTGTATTCTATAATCAGGGGTGGGGGGGCCCTGCCAGTGTATTCTATAATCGGGGGTGGGGGTCGGGGGCCCCGCCAGTGTATTCTATAATCAGAGGTGGGGGCCCCGCCGGTGTATTCTATAATCAGGGGTGGGGGTCGGGGGCCCCGCCAGTGTATTCTATAATCAGGGGCAGGGTGGGGGGGGGTGCACAAGTAGCCGAATACAGCTTTGCTCTCCAATGACAGGCCGTAATTCCCGTCCAGATTTGTGTCTGGCGGCGCGCCCGGCGTACTCCGCCATCGTTATCCAAACACCTAACTCACCATCATAAACATCGAACGACACGCTCAATAATCGCATTATTCAGGTCGCCGAGCCATAAAAAGCGCATTGTGCAGCTGTGGAACGTCTCAAACAGCGATGTCGTAAGTTCCAAAAATCTTCTGGAAAAAAAGAAAAAAAACACAGCAAAGCGCGGTTTTATTTGCGGGCGCACAATGCGGGGCTGTGTGCTCGCAGCGGCCCGGCACACAATGCTAAATGAGCGCAGATTATAGGAAAGTCGGTTTATTCTTAGAATAACAATTGCAGAGAAAGCGCCTTTCACCGGCCAATCCGCTGTTTGGGTTTCAGATCTGAGATTTAACGTCTCGCAGGAGAAACCGCAGAGCGACCAGAAGCCGAACATAAACCTTCTGTGTTAAGTGGATAGAAAAACACTTCAACACAAACTTCATTCACTGCGAACGCCGCGAACGCCGCGCCGCCCCACCAAACATTTTCAAAGTCGACCCCCCCCCCCCACAAAAAAAAAAAAAAAAAAAAAAAAAATGAATGCCGTTTTTTCCCCACACACAGGATTGTTTGTCCTCATTCGAATCTATTTTCCCCGTCGGCGGGTTGCGTCGAATGATTATTTTTAATTCTGCGATATTTTTTAAATCTTTTTTTTTTTTTTTTTTTTTTAAGGGTCACTTATTCGCTGTTTCCACACCATGTCATCCGAGATGTCAGTAATTTATTATTCCGCACTGAGAGACGTACGAAGGAAACTTGTTTATTCAGCAATTATCCCGACTTTATTAAATTGCACCAAGCCATGAAAATGACATTACGCCTATTATCGCCCATGGAAATGAGCGCCGCGTTCCGCCATCAGACCGGCTCTTTAATATATCCGCGCTTTATATATATATTTATGTTTAGCTCACTTCTAATAATAACTGAGAGGAAAAAAAAAAAAAAAAAAAATCGCTTCTCGTGTTGGAGGGAAATCTGATTCGATTTCAGATATTAATCTATTTTATTCTTTCATTTTAGAGGAAAAAGTTGTATTTTCTGTCGCCTCTCATGACACTGGTTCTGGTGTCAGCAGTTGGTGTTTCATTCCTGGTGTCAGTGGTTGGAGTTCTGGTCCTGGTGTCAGTGGTTGGAATTTTGTTCCTGGTGTTGGTGGTCATGGTTTTGGTGTCAGTGGTCACAATTCTTGTGTCAGTGTTCATGGTTCTGGTCCTGGTGTCAGTGGTTGAAGTTCTGGTCCTGGTGTCAGTGGTTGGAATTTTGTTCCTGGTGTCGGTGGTCATGGTTTTGGTGTCAGTGTTCATGGTTCTGGTCCTGGTGTCAGTGGTTGGAATTTTGTTCCTGGTGTCGGTGGTCATGGTTTTGGTGTCAGTGGTCTTAGTTCTTGTGTCAGTGGTCATGGTTCTGGTCCTGGTGTCAGTGGTTGGAATTTCCAGTCCTGGTGTAAGTGGTTGGGTTTCTGTTCCTTTTGTCAGTGGTTGGGGTTCCAGCCCTGGTGTCAGTGGTTGGGGTTCCAGCCCTGGTGTCAGTGGTTGGGGTTCCAGCCCTGGTGTCAGTGGTTGGGGTTCCAGCCCTGGTGTCAGTGGTTGGGGTTCCAGCCCTGGTGTCAGTGGTTGGGGTTCTAGCCCTGGTGTCAGTGGTTGGGGTTCCAGCCCTGGTGTCAGTGGTTGGGGTTCCAGCCCTGGTGTCAGTGGTTGGGGTTCCAGCCCTGGTGTCCGTGGTTGGGGTTCCAGCCCTGGTGTCCGTGGTTGGGGTTCCAGCCCTGGTGTCCGTGGTTGGGGTTCCAGCCCTGGTGTCCGTGGTTGGGGTTCCAGCTCTGGTGTCCGTGGTTGGGGTTCCAGTCCTGGTGTCAGTGGTTGGGGTTCCAGTCCTGGTGTCAGTGGTTGGGGTTCCAGTCCTGGTGTCAGTGGTTGGGGTTCCAGCCCTGGTGTCAGTGGTTGGGGTTCCAGCCCTGGTGTCAGTGGTTGGGGTTCCAGCCCTGGTGTCCGTGGTTGGGGTTCCAGCCCTGGTGTCAGTGGTTGGGGTTCCAGCCCTGGTGTCAGTGGTTGGGGTTCCAGTCCTGGTGTCAGTGGTTGGGGTTCCAGTCCTGGTGTCAGTATTTGGGGTCCTGATATCAGGTGTGCAGAGATGGCACAGTTCTTTCTCATGGTGGGACGATGTCAGGTGGGTGTTTTTTAGCTGTTTGTCACTGCCAGGTCTATACAGACCAGGGGCGGACTGACAATTCATGGGGCCCCCGGGCAATAGGGGATCATGGGGCCCCCGGGCAATAGGGGATCATGGGGCCCCTGTGTCCTCGCCCCACACTCAAAAAAGCCTATGAAAAAGGCATCTCATGGGGCCCTACTGACCCCGGGCCCTCGGGCAGTGCCTGAGTTTCCAAATGCTCAGTCCGCCCCTGCCTCTGACAGTCAAACATTTGTGTAAAAAAAAAAAAAATCACCATAAAGAAAAGTTGTACCACGGAGTGCGCAGGGGGTGGAGGAAATCGCATACAACCAAAACAAAAAAAATGTGAAAAAAAAAAAAAAATCGCTTCTTGTGTTGGAGGAAAATCCGATTCGTTTTCAGATATTAATCTGGTTTATCCTTCAAATTAAGAGATTTACATCTGAAAACAAATCAGATTTTCCTCGAACACAAGAAGCAATATTTTGTACAACGTGTAGATTTTTTTTTTTTTTTGTCGGTTGTATGCGTTTTCCTCCTCCACCTGCGCACCCCGCGGTACAACTTTTCTTCGTGTTTTTTTTTTTGTTTTGTTTTTTTAACACAAACGATTGATTTTTGAAGTGAAAGGTGATCACCGGTGTCATGCGAGGCGACAGAAGATACTTTTTTTTTTTTCTTCTATATCTCTTTAAATTGAAGGATAAAATAAATTAATATCTGAAAACAAATCAGATTTTCCTCGAATACAAGAAGCGATTTTTTTTTTTGGTACAACTTTTCTTTATGGTGATTTTTTTTTTTCGAACACAAATGTTTGATAGTTGAAGGATGATCACCGGTGTCATGCGAGGCGACAAAAGATCTTTTTTTTTCTTATTAATCTTAATTATCCTTCAATTTAAGAGATTTCAAAGATTTCAAAGAAATAAACACCGTGATCGCCTTCAACTATCAAAACATTTGTGTAAACAAAAAAAAAAAAAAAAAAAAAAATGTATCTTCTGTCGCCTCGCATGACACCGGTGATCGCCTTCAACTATCAAACATTTGTGTTAAAAAAAAGAAAAATCACCATAAAGAAAAGTTGTACCAAAAAAAAAAAAAAAAAAAAAAAAATCGCTTCTTGTATTCGAGGAAAATCTGATTCGTTTTCAGATATTAATCTGGTTTATCCTTCAATTTTAGAGGAAACAAATGTATCTTCTGTCGCCTCGCATGACACCAGTGATCACCTTCGAGTTCTACAATCAAACGTTTGTGTTAAAAAAAAAAAAAAAAAAAAAAAAGTCACTGTAAAAGAAGAGTTGTACCACGGAGTGCGCAGGTGGTGGAGGAAATCGCATACAACCGACAAAAAAAAATAAAAAAAAAATAAATCACTTCTTGTGTTCGAGGAAAATCTGATTCGTTTTCAGATCTAAATCTCTTAAATTGAAGGATAAAATAGATTAATATCTGAAAACGAATCAGATTTTCCTCAAACAAAAGAAGCAATTTTTTTTTTATTTTTTTTTTTTACACAAATGTTTAATTGTCGAAGTCGAAGGTGATCACCGGTGACATGCGAGGTGACAGAAGATACATTTTTTTCTTCTAAATCTCTTAAATTGAAGGATAAAATAGATTACTAAGAAAAAAAAATGTATCTTCTATCACCTCACATGACACCGGTGATCACC
This sequence comes from Staurois parvus, assembly GCA_951230385.1. NCBI lineage: Eukaryota > Metazoa > Chordata > Amphibia > Anura > Ranidae > Staurois > Staurois parvus. The sequence continues at coordinate 213,466 of CATNWA010000850.1, read as the reverse complement.
TTCGACTTCGAAAATCAAACGTTTGTGTAAAAAAAAAAAAATCACCATGGACCACGTGCGCAGGTGGTGGAGGAAATCGCATACAACCAAAAAAAAAAAAAATTTGAAAAAAATAAATCACTTCTTGTGTTGGAGGAAAATCTGATTCGTTTTCAGATCTAAATCTCTTAAATTGAAGGATAAAATAGATTACTAAGAAAAAAAAATGTATCTTCTGTCATCTCACGACACCGGTGATCACCTTCGACTTCGAAAATCAAATGTTTGTGTAAAAAAAAAAAAATAAAAAAATCGCTTCTCGTGTTCGAGGAAAATCTGATTCGTTTTCAGATCTAAATCTCTTAAATTGAAGGATAAAATAGATTAATATCTGAAAACGAATCAGATTTTCCTCAAACAAAAGAAGCAATTTTTTTTTTCTTTTTTTTTTACACAAATGTTTAATTGTCGAAGGTGATCACCGGTGACATGCGAGGTGACAGAAGATACATTTTTTTCTTCTAAATCTCTTAAATTGAAGGATAAAATAGATTACTAAGAAAAAAAATGTATCTTCTATCATCTCGCATGACACCGGTGATCACCTTCGACTTCGAAAATCAAACGTTTGTGTAAAAAAAAAAAATCACCATAAAAGAAAAGTTGTACCACGGAGTGCGCAGGTGGTGGAGGAAATCGCATACAACCAAAAAAAAAAAAAAATTTGAAAAAAATAAATCACTTCTTGTGTTGGAGGAAAATCTGATTCGTTTTCAGATCTAAATCTCTTAAATTGAAGGATAAAATAGATTACTAAGAACAAAAATGTATCTTCTATCACCTCGCATGACACCGGTGATCACCTTCGACTTCGAAAATCAAATGTTTGTGTAAAAAAAAGAAAATAAAAAAAATCGCTTCTCGTGTTCGAGGAAAATCTGATTCGTTTTCAGATCTAAATCTCTTAAATTGAAGGATAAAATAGATTAATATCTGAAAACGAATCAGATTTTCCTCGAACACGAGAAGCGATTTTTTTTTTTCTATTTTTTTTTACACAAATGTTTAATTGTTGAAGGTGATCACCGGTGACATGCGAGGTGACAGAAGATACATTTTTTTCTTCTAAATCTCTTAAATTGAAGGATAAAATAGATTACTAAGAAAAAAAATGTATCTTCTATCATCTCGCATGACACCGGTGATCACCTTCGGCTTTGACAATCAAACGTTTATGTAAAAAAAAAAAAAAAATCGTGTTCGAGGAAAATCTGATACATTTTCAGATATAAATCTAGTTTATCCTTCAATTTAAGAGATTTAGAAGAAAAAAAAAAGCATGTTCTGTCACCTCACATGACACCGGTGATCACCTTCAACTATCAAACATTCGTGTTAAAAAAAAAAAAAATCACCATAAAGAAGAGTTGTACTATGAGGTGCGCAGGGGGTGGAGGAAAACGCATACAACCAAAAAAAAAAAAAAATCGCTTCTCATGTTCGAGGAAAATCTGATTCCTTTTCAGATATTAATCGATTTTATCCTTCAATTTAAGAGATTTAGAAGGAAAAAAAATGTATCTTCTGTCACCTCACATGACACCGGTGATCACCTTCGACTATCAAACGTTTCTGTTGAAAGAAAAAAAAAATCGCTTCTCGTGTTCGAGGAAAATCTGATTCGTTTTCAGATATTAATCTATTTTATCCTTCAATTTTGCAGGAAAAAAAGGATCTCTGTCGCCTCGCATGACACCGGTGATCACCTTCGACTTTGAAAATCAATCGTTTGTGTTAATAAAAAAAAAAACAAATCCCCATAAAGAAGAGTTGTACCGCGGGGTGCGCAGGGGGTGGAGGAGGAAAACGCATACAACCAAAAAAAAAAATCTACCTGTTGTACAAAAACTGTCTGCGCCATCACCTGATCGACAAAATGTAACGATCTTTATTAGATACTTTGTAATGTGATTGTGGAAAGTAACAATATGAGCGGAATAAACGTCCAGCCGTGTTATTACACCGAATAAACCGCCATCTCCGGATCCAATGGGACTCCAGGGCTGGACCGATCCCGGTCATTCATACGGTACTGATGTATGAACACCAGATATCCGGCACAGAACTCCAACAACAAAACAGGAGGATGGGCCGGAGAGCAGATGTGCGCAATTGTGCATTATAACGCTTGCGTAAACATCTTTGTAGCTCTCCTTGGGGTGCGTCGGATGTATATAGGCGCATATATGTGCGTAAATCACTGTCCAGAAACGCAAATTTAATTTTTTTTTTACTGATCTATATGCAGCGCAAGTTTATGTAATAAAATAAGGGGGGGGGGGGGCTGCAATGATATCATTTTTTTAAACGCCTGAATCAGTCTATATAGGAATCTAGTAAATACATGTTGGGGGCTCGTCCGGGATCTAGCCAAAAAAACCAACAAAACAGTAAAAACAATGCAGTATATAAAGTGCTAATACTGTATCTCGTCCCTGAGAAGTACCCCAGGAGAAGGAGAAGGAGGGCACCACCCTGTAGGTAAGTCGGCAGGCTGGAGTGGTGAAGCGAAGAACCTCACATGCTTTCTCAGGGCCGCCTGCCACGAAACACGCAGGGATTTTCAGTTCCATCGTTATGTAAGACTGAATATCCGTATTTATCACATTCCAGTCCGGGAATCTCCTTGAATTTGGTGGTTTATTCAGCATAATAATTGGATGCGTTCACATGAGGGAGTTCAATGCGGTTCAAAACAATGAACGTGGCAAATTATGCCGAATAAACCCGCATGATCGAACTCACATACATAATGATCCAAAAACAATAATGGTGGAGCTGAAAACCCCAAACGTAATACACAGGGGGGGGGACCCCGAGGAAGCAGCGGCGGCAGCCTGCCACATGTCGGGTTCTCGGCTCCACCACTCCAGCCATACTGACTCGCCTACCCAGAAGGCACCATCTTTACATGTTCTGTCCCCCTCTGTAATGTACAGCGCTGAGCGAACTATTGGCGCTTTATAAATACTGTATAATAATAATAATAAAAATAATCTTTATCCCTCACTTGGAGAATTTCTCGGATTTTCAGGGAATGAGATCCGGTATTATTAGCACTTTACATACAGTATTGATATTTCGTTTTTTCAGGCTGGATCCCGGACGAGCCCCCAACCTGTATTTATTGCATCGCTATATAGGTAAACCACCTGGGTCATCCCAACCCGACTCGCTTTGAATTCGATGACACCGGTTTTCTTCGGCATAATAATTCACCATGTTGAGCGAGTTCAAAATGGTTCAAAAACAGTGAACACTCCAAATTTTTATGCCGAATCAACCAGAATCACTGAATGCAACGGGAGTCGTGGACTGAATGACCCGGGTCATCTACAAATAGGAATCGATTAAATACAGAAATTCGTTCTCAACAAACAACACATAATAATGACGGAGCTGAAAACTCTTCGTGTCTCATGACTGGTGGACCCCGAGGACGCAGCAGCAGCAGCCGCCTGGCATGAATCGTATTGGGTTCTCCGCTCCACCACTCACGGTATGACTTGGGGGGGCGCCATCTTCATGGGGCATTTCTCAGGACATGAGGTCCGCTGTTATTAGCACGGTGCATTGCTGTGACTTCAGGCTGATCCCGGACGAGCCCCCAAGCTGGTGTTATTAGAGTCCTATATACAGAATGTGAATGTTTTGTGTCATCGCAGCCCCTGGAATCCCATCGGATCCGGTGATGTTGGTTTATTTGGCCCAATCACATGGCTGGATTTGGCCGTTCACCGATTTGAAGTCGATCACTTGCATCGGTAATATTGCTGTGCTCTTTTTTTCCTGTATACATCACAAAGTATCTATTCCAGACGTTACATTCTGTATATCACGCGGCGGTGCGTTTTTTTTGTATAGCGGGTAGATATTTTGCTGCAGTTAACAAAACATTTCTGTGCAGCCAATCGCGTCGCTTACAACCGCCGTAATACACGGCGACATTTTTCACAAAAAATGTTGAGGCTGATCCCGGACGAGCCCCCAAGCTGGTGTTATTAGAGTCCTATATACAGAATGTGAATGTTTTGTGTCATCGCAGCCCTGGAATCCCATCGGATCCGGTGATGTTGGTTTATTTGGCCCAATCACATGGCTGGATTTGGCCGTTCACCGATTTTTGAACTCGATCAAGTGCACCGGTAATATTGCTGTGCTCCTTTTTTCCTGTATACATCACAAAGTATCTATTCCAGACGTTACATTCTGTATATCGCGCGGCGGTGCGTTTTTTTTGTATAGCGGGTAGATATTTTGCTGCAGTTAGCAAAACATTTCTGGGCAGCCAATGGTGTCACTTACAAACGCCGTAATACACAGCGACATTTTTCACAAAAATTTTCAGGCTGATCCCGGACGAGCCCCCAAGCTGGTGTTATTAGAGTTCCATATACAGAATGAATGAATGTTTTGTGTCATCGCAGCCCTGGAATCCCACCGGATCCGGTGATGTTGGTTTATTTGGCCCAATCAGATGGCTGGATTTGGCTCGTTCGCTGATTTGAATTCGATCACGTGCACCGGAAATATAGTGTATATCGCACGGCGGTGCGTTTTTTTTTTTTTTATAGCGGGTAGATATTTTTGTTAATGAAACATTTCTGGGCAGCCAATCGTGTCACTTACAACCGCTGAAATACACGGCGACATTTTTCACACATAATCTGACCACCACGAGCGAACTGCCGAAAACCTTCACTACACCTCGCCGTGCTCCGGTGCGAACGAAGGTCGGAAAGCCGCCCCCGGAGGCGGCAATGTTCAGAGGGGGGCGCGGAGAGACGAGGGGGCTTTTTATGACTGCGGGATTTGTTTGGATAAATCGTCTTCTGCCAAACGAGACGACCTTAACACCCCGGGGTGGAAAGCGTGACGCGGCCTGAGAGTGGGCGATCGGCGGGCAATTAGATGCGCTGACTGACGGTATTATTATAAAATCGTTAGAATAACATTCCGCCCAATATTGCCGAGGAGGCCGGAGACCGGCGGGAAATGTGCAGCACGCTCATACCGCATACAAGACGTACAGACACACGCAGGGCCCGACCGCGGGGCCCGCACACTAAACAGGCTCATGAACTATCCAGCTGGAACATTTGGGAGATAATTAGGTGGAAATTCGTCTGCAGAGTTCGGCCTCTAATCTCACATTCATACATCGATCATCCTCCGTGATCCTGGCGGCATTCGGGGACGATTTATAGAACGGGTTCATGTAGGATGGGCGGCCAATGGGGAGGATGTGTATGTAGTTCAGGCTGTTGTGGGGGCGATTCGTATCCCGTACTGTTCGATCTATATTCCTCTACAAAAGTGGTCTCCAAACTGCGGCCCGGGGCCAGATGTGGCCCTTTGCTTTCTTTTTACTGACCCTTAGGGCACTATTTCAGCCAATGATACCAACAATGGGGCATAGTTCCCCCCACTGACACCGATGAATGGGGCAAAATTCCTCCCAATGACACCAACAATGATGCCCAATTACACAGATGATGGGGCACTATTCCTCCCACTGACACCAATGATGGGGCACTATTCCTCCCACTGACACCAATGATGGGGCACTATTCCTCCCCCACTGACACCAATGATGGGGCACTATTCCTCCCACTGACACCAATGATGGGGCACTATTCCTCCCACTGACACCAATGATGGGGCACTATTCCTCCCACTGACACCAATGATGGGGCACTATTCTTCCCACTGACACCAATGATGGGGCACTAATCCTCCCACTGACACCAATGATGGGGCACTATTCCTCCCACTGACACCAATGACGGGGCACTATTCCCCCCCACTGACACCAATGATGACACCAATGATGGGGCACTATTCCTGCCACTGACACCAATGACGGGGCACTATTCCTCCCACTGACACCAATGATGGGGCACTATTCCTCCCACTGACACCAATGACGGGGCACTATTCCCCCCCACTGACACCAATGATGGGGCACTATTCCTGCCACTGATACCAATGACGGGGCACTATTCCTCCCACTGACACCAATGACGGGGCACTATTCCTCCCACTGACACCAATGATGGGGCACTATTCCTCCCACTGACACCAATGATGGGGCACTATTCCTCCCACTGACACCAATGATGGGGCACTATTCCTCCCGCTGACACCAATGATGGGGCACTATTCCCCCACTGACACCAATGATGGGGCACTATTCCTCCCACTGACACCAATGATGGGACACTATTCCTCCCAATGATGGGGCACTATTCCTTCCACTGACTGACACCAATGATGGGGCACTATTCCTGCCACTGACACCAATGATGGGACACTATTCCTCCCACTGACACCAATGATGGGGCACTATTCCTGCCACTGACACCAAAGAGAGGGTGAAGTCTCAGCAATGACAGGTCCTCCATTGTCCTGTACTGGAACAAATCAAAAATGCGTATGAAAAAACGCATCCAGAATGCATTTCTACCCTGTGAACCGGCCCTGAAGCCAGAATCAAACATTTCTTAGATTGCAGCTTACCAATTCTTACTGATTCGTGTGGCGCTGCATTAGTTTTCTTTTTTAGGCCCAGTTCACACTCCATGCGTTTCAGTTGTTTTTCTGCATCCAAAACGCACAGAAAGTCGGTGATCTGGTTGTCGGTGTCATAAGTCACATCAGCATTTGCAGTTCTGGTGGCAGAAAAAAAAAGTACAACAGGCCGCATTTTTCCTGCACAGAACTGTACTGGAAGGTGGTAAAACGCATCAAAAAACGCACCAAAAATGCACTTAAAATGCACATGTCCCTATTTAACCCCTTCAAGCCGGCACCTCCCGGCCCTTTAAGAGTTTCAGAAGCCGGGAGGCGGGGTCTAGGGTCATGTGAAGACGCGGCCACATGATCGGGAAAGGAGATCGGGACCTATCCGTGAGTACCGGACTTGTGTGCTGGGGGCGGGCGGGGCGCGCGCTCTCGGCACACATGTCCTTTTTTAATAGAACGCATGTGCGGCCGCGCGCGGCGTCTAGGCCCAGGCACAGGGAGGACGCACATTTGTGTTCGGAGTGAAGAGGTAAAATTGAAGAAAAAGAGAGGGAAAAAATGAACCGGAGCGCATCAAAAACGCATCCAGAACGCATCAGATCACATCAGCGCTCGCAGATTCCGGTGCGTTTCGATTGCAGAAAAAAAAGTAGAACAGGCGGCATTTTTCCTGCACAGAACTGCACTGGAACGCGGTAAAACGCAACAAAAATGCACTTAAAACGCACCGGAACGCACAGGTCCCTATTTGAATTGAAGAAAAAGAGTTTACATTTTTCAGAAATGAACTGGAACGCACAAGAACGCACAAGAACGCGTCAAAAACGCATCAAAAACACACTGGAACACGCCCAAAACATGTCAATAACACGCATGCAAAAACACACTGGAACACGCCCAAAACATGTCAATAACACGCATGCAAAAACGCATCCGGAACGCATCTAAACTGCGTTTCTATAGTGTGAACCGGCCCCTGGGCTTTCTTTCTTTTATTTTCATCCGGTGATCCAGCCAGCAAGTCTGTTGTTTTTCAAAAGAACAAGCTGTCCTGCTGATGTAGCCGTCACAGGGAAGAGACAAACCGTTGATCACTGACAGGGGAGCCGGGAGTTGTTAGTGTATCTAAATCTGCTAGTCCATCAAACACTCCCCTCCCCCCCCAGACTGACAACGCTGCTGTCCAAAGGTGCCCCCTGTGCTCCTTCCTCCAGAGTGGGGGCGCTGTAATACAGGAGGGGTGTTACTGGCCGGACCACCGGGTGAAAACAGCCGCCACACGTGGAGATCGATGAGCCGCGATAGAATTCTTGGCTTTGGGTTTATTACCGCATTCTGGTGGAACGCCTCGTAGGCGGAGCTTAAGCCGGCCATTCGCGGGTCCAATTCCGGAAGAATTTGCTCTCCAACATTTTTTCTCAGAATTTTTCGTTGGAATTTCCCACCATTAGTGGGCCAGAGAAACGGACGATTTTCCAGCGACCATCGAATTTGAGCAATCGGGAATGTTGGAATTTTTTTTGAAAAACGAACGAATTTGTCATCACTGACGGGAGAATTGTGCGGGAAATGTCACCGAAAAAGAAAAGAGCCGCGACCGGGAAAGAGCGGGAAATTCTTCGCCACGAAAACATTTTTCTGTAGCAATATGAAGGGAAAGCGAAGGCTCGGTTGGTCGAATTTCGAAATCAATCAAACGAGCGAAATGTTCGATTTTGTGAAGAAAATTAGTTCGGAATTGGGAATTGAATTGTTCCAACCTGAGGGATGGGACCACCGAATCCTCCCCCGTCTGACCTGGGACCACCGAATCCTCCCCCGTCTGACCCGGACCACCGAATCCTCCCCCCACCGACCCCGGGACCACCGAATCCTCCCCCGTCTGACCCGGGACCACCGAATCCTCCCCCGTCTGACCCGGGACCACCGAATCCTCCCCCGTCTGACCCGGGACCACCGAATCCTCCCCCGTCTGACCCGGGACCACCGAATCCTCCCCCCCGGGACCCACCGAATCTCCCCGTTCTGACCCGGGACCACCGAATCCTCCCCCTTCTGACCCGGGACCACCGAATCCTCCCCCGTTCTGACCCGGGACCCACCGAATCCTCCCCTTCTGACCCGGGACCACCGAATCCTCCCCCTTCTGACCCGGGACCACCGAATCCTCCCCCCCTTCTGACCCGGGACCACCGAATCCTCCCCCTTCTGACCCGGACCCCAAATCCTCCCCCTTCTGACCGAGACCACCGAATCCTCCCCCGTCTGACCCGGGACCACCGAACCCTCCCCCTTCTGACCCGGGACCACCGAATCCTCCCCCCCTTCTGACCCGGGACCGCCGAAATCCTCCCCCTTCTGACCCGAGACCACCAAATCCTCCCCCTTCTGACCCGGACCACCGAATCCTCCCCCTTCTGACCCGGGACCGCCGAACCTCCCCCTTCTGACCCGGGACCACCGAATCCTCCCCCTTCTGACCCGGGACCGAATCCTCCCCCGTCTGACTCGAGACCGAATCCTCCCCCTTCTGACCCGGGACCACCGAATCCTCCCCCTTCTGACCCGGGACCACCGAATCCTCCCCCTTCTGACCCGGGACCACCGAATCCTCCCCCTTCTGACCCGGGACCACCGAATCCTCCCCCTTCTGACCCGGGACCACCGAATCCTCCCCCTTCTGACCCGGGACCACCGAATCCTCCCCCTTCTGTGACCCGGGACCACCGAATCCTCCTTCCCCTTCTGACCCGGGACCACCGAATCCTTCCCCTTGTGACCCGGGACCACCGAATCCTCCCCTTCTGACCCGGGACCACCGAATCCTCCCCTTCTGACCCGGGACCACCGAATCCTCCCCCTTCTGACCCGGGACCACCGAATCCTCCCCTTCTGACCCGGGACCACCGAATCCTCCCCCTTCTGACCCGGGACCACCGAATCCTCCCCCTTCTGACCCGGGACCCCCCTTCTGACCGAATCCTCCCCCTTCTGACCCGGGACCACCGAATCCTCCCCCTTCTGACCCGGGACCACTGAATCCTCCCCCTTCTGACCCGGGACCACTGAATCCTCCCCCGTCTGACCCGGGACCACCGAATCCTCCCCCTTCTGAACCCGGGACCACCGAATCCTCCCCCTTCTGACCCGGGACCACCGAATCCTCCCCCTTCTGACCCGGGACCACCGAATCCTCCCCCTTCTGACCCGGGACCACCGAATCCTCCCCCTTCTGACCCGGGACCACCGAATCCTCCCCCTTCTGACCCGGGACCACCGAATCCTCCCCCTTCTGACCCAGGACCACCGAATCCTCCCCCTTTCTGACCCGGGACCACCGAATCCTCCCCTGTGGTAACTGAGCAGAACAGAATTCCGGACACGGAGGAGGGGAGAGGATCCCGCATTGATTTACAATGGATCACATTAAATAGTGCTTTATCTGAGTCTATTGACAGAGCCATTAAAATCCTCAGTAATTCCTCTCCCGGCGCACCGCCTGCCCGCCGCACTTCACCCTCCCAGCCCAGCACTGATTAGAGGGCCTGCCAGGATGGAGGAGGGGTGCTGGAGTACACCGCCGTATCCAAGAGCAACTGACAACAACTGACATTCTGATACTGACAGACACAGTTCACTGACACTGATATAGACACAGACACTGATACTGACACTCATACCGATAAAGACACTGATACTGACACAGACATCGATACTGACACTGATACTGACACTGATATAGACACTGATATAGACACAGACTGACACTCATACTGACACTGATATAGACACTGATACTGATATAGACACAGACTGATACACTGATACCGATAAAGACACTGATATAGACACAGACATCGATACTGACACTGATACTAACACTCAAACTGACACTGACTAATACTGACACTGACTGACACTGATACTGACACCGACACCGATACTGACTGATACTGACACAGACATCGATACAGACACTGCTACTGACACAGACACTGATACTGACACTCATGCTGACACTGATACTGACACAGACATCAATACTGACACTGACACTGATACCGACACAGACACTGCTACTGACACTGCTACTGACACTGATACTGACACAGACATCAATACTGACACTGATATTGACACAGACACTGATATTGACACAGACACAGACACAGACACAGACACAGACACAGACACAGACACTGACACTGACACTGACACTGACACTGACACTGACACTGACACAGACACAGACACAGACACAGACACTGATACTGACACAGACACTGACACTGAAAGGGACATTGCAGAATTTGTATTCCTCTGTACAATCAGTAATGATTTCCGGTCCAACACGGATCTGTATCCGGCGCTCTGCGCTGAGCAGCCAACTGTCACTTTCTGTACTTATTATTACAGATACTTCTATAGCGCCAACAATTTCCGCGGAGCTTCCCTTTTACTGGTTGTATAAATGACCCCTCCCCCCCCCACAGAGATTCAATGAAACCCCCCGCACCCCCTTTTCCCCTAAATATGCAGGGACCACCCCAATCCCTGACCCCGCCTCTAAGTATGTGAACTGCCCACCAACCCCAATGCATGGATCAGTCCCACCCTGACCCCACCCTGCAATTGATGCCTTTTTGAGTTGCTGTGTATGAGCGGTAACTGTGATTCCAGGACAGAGCCGTGGACACAGCATTGGCGGGACAGAGCCGTGGACACAGCATTGGCGGGACAGAGCCGTGGACACAGCATTGGCGGGACAGAGCCGTGGACACCGCATTGGCGGGACAGAGCCGTGGACACCGCATTGGCGGGACAGAGCCGTGGACACCGCATTGGCGGGACAGAGCCGTGGACACCGCATTGGCGGGACAGAGCCGTGGACACCGCATTGGCGGGACAGAGCCGTGGACACCGCATTGGCGGGACAGAGCCGTGGACACCGCATTGGCGGGACAGAGCCGGGACACCGCATTGGCGGGACAGAGCCGTGGACACCGCATTGGCGGGACAGAGCCGTGGACACCGCATTGGCGGGACAGAGCCGTGGACACCGCATTGGCGGGACAGAGCCGTGGACACCGCATTGGCGGGACAGAGCCGTGGACACCGCATTGGCGGGACAGAGCCGTGGACACCGCATTGGCGGGACAGAGCCGTGGACACAGCATTGGCGGGACAGAGCCGTGGACACAGCATTGGCGGGACAGAGCCGTGGACACCGCATTGGCGGGACAGAGCCGTGGACACCGCATTGGCGGGACAGAGCCGTGGACACCGCATTGGCGGGACAGAGAGCACGTGGCGGGACAGAGCCGTGGACACCGCATTGGCGGGACAGAGCCGTGGACACCGCATTGGCGGGACAGATCCGTGGACACAGCATTGGCGGGACAGAGCCGTGGACACCGCATTGGCGGGACAGAGCCGTGGACACCGCATTGGCGGGACAGAGCCGTGGACACCGCATTGGCGGGACAGAGCCGTGGACACCGCATTGGCGGGACAGAGCCGTGGACACCGCATTGGCGGGACAGAGCCGTGGACACCGCATTGGCGGGACAGAGCCGTGGACACAGCATTGGCGGGACAGAGCCGTGGACACAGCATTGGCGGGACAGAGCCGTGGACACAGCATTGGCGGGACAGAGCCGTGGACACAGCATTGGCGGGACAGAGCCGTGGACACCGCATTGGCGGGACAGAGCCGTGGACACCGCATTGGCGGGACAGAGCCGTGGACACCGCATTGGCGGGACAGAGCCGTGGACACCGCATTGGCGGGACAGAGCCGTGGACACCGCATTGGCGGGACAGAGCCGTGGACACAGCATTGGCGGGACAGAGCCGTGGACACGGGACAGAGCACCGCATTGGCGGGACAGAGCCGTGGACACCGCATTGGCGGGACAGAGCCGTGGACACCGCATTGGCGGGACAGAGCCGTGGACACCGCATTGGCGGGACAGAGCCGTGGACACCGCATTGGCGGGACAGAGCCGTGGACACCGCATTGGCGGGACAGAGCCGTGGACACAGCATTGGCGGGACAGAAAATCCAGGACAGTTGTCATGTATAATATAACAGACCTACACTCCCCGCCCACTTTATTAGGTCCACCTGTTCAGTTGCTCGGTAGCACAAGTTGCTAATCAGCCAATCACACGGCAGCAACTCAATGTATTTAGGCATCTAGACGTGGTGAAGACGACTTGAAGTTCAAACCGACCATCAGAATGGGGAGGAAAGGGGATTTATTGACTTTGAACGTGGCATGGTTGTTGGTGCCAGACAGGTTGGTCTGAGGATTTCACAAACTGCTGATCTCCGGGGAGTTTTCCGCACAACCATCTCCGGGGGTTACAGAGAATGGTCCGAAAAAGGGAAAATCTCCAGTGAGTGGCAGTTGTGTGGAGGAAAATGCCTTGTTGAGGTCAGAGGAGAATGGGCAGACGGGTTCCAGATGATAGAAAGACAACAGGAACTCCAATAAACCCTCATTACACCCAAGGTATGCAGAATACCATCTCTGAACGCACAGCACGTCCAACCTTGAAGCAGATGGGCTACAGCAGCAGAAGACCACACCGGGTGCCACTCCTGTCAGCTAAGAACACATCGGGTGCCACTCCTGTCAGCTAAGAACACACCGGGTGCCACTCCTGTCAGCTAAGAACACACCGGGTGCCACTCCTGTCAGCTAAGAACACACCGGGTGCCACTCCTGTGAGCTAAGAACACACCGGGTGCCACTCCTGTCAGCTAAGAACACACCGGGTGCCACTCCTGTCAGCTAAGAACACACCGGGTGCCACTCCTGTCAGCTAAGAACACACCGGGTGCCACTCCTGTCAGCTGAGAACAGGAAACTGAGGCTACAATTCACACAGGGTCACCAACATTGGCCAACAGAGGATTGGAGGAACGTTGCCGGGTCTGATGAGTCTGGATTTCGGCTGCAACATTCAGATGGTGGGGTCAGAATTTGGGGTAAACAACATGAAAGCATGGAGCCATCCTGCCTTGTATCAGTGGTTCAGGCTGGTGGTGTCATGGTGTGGGGGAGGTTTTCTTGGCACGAGCAAGGTGGACCTTATAAAGTGTTGGGTGGGTGTATACCCCCCCTGTATACCTCCCCCTGTATACCCCCCTGTATACCTCCCCCTGTATACCTCCCCCTGTATACCTCCCCCTGTATACCCCCCCTGTATACCTCCCCCTGTATACCCCCCTGTATACCCCCCCTGTATACCTCCCCTGTATACCTCCTCCTGTATACCCCCCCTGTATACCTCCTCCTGTATACCTCCCCCTGTATACCTCCCCCTGTATACCTCCCCCTGTATACCTCCCCCTGTATACCCCCCCTGTATACCTCCCCCTGTATACCTCCCCCTGTATACCTCCCCCTGTATACCTCCCCCTGTATACCTCCCCCTGTATACCTCCCCCTGTATACCCCCCTGTATACCTCCCCCTGTATACCCCCCCTGTATACCTCCCCCTGTATACCTCCCCCTGTATACCTCCTCCTGTATACCTCCTCCTGTATACCCCCTCTGTATACCCCCCTGTATACCTCCCCCTGTATACCTCCCCTGTATACCCCCCCTGTATACCTCCCCCTGTATACCCCCTGAATATCCCCCTGTATATCGCCTGTATACTCCCCCCTGAATATCTCCTCCTACATACTCCCTGTATACCCCCCTGTATACCACCCCTGTATACCACCCATGTATACCTCCTCCTACATACCCCCCTGTATACCCCCCTGTATACCACCCCTGTATACCACCCCTGTATACCTCCTCCTACATACCCCCCTGTATACCCCCCCTGTATACCACCCCTGTATACCTCCTCCTACATACCCCCCTGTATACCCCCCTGTATACCACCCCTGTATACCCCCCTGTATACCCGGACATTTCCAGGGACAAATCTTCGGGGACTCTCCCCGCTACGAAGGGGGACGGCTTCCAGACGGCCAGCGCAGGGACTCATCACAACCAATCACAACGCAGTTATTACCGCCCCCCCTGCGGATGATGGGATCTGCACTGAGCCCACCAGCGGCAGGAAGGTGTTGGGATTTGGGTGCGGAGTGCGGCCGGGCTCTACACGCAGAACATTGGCTCTCTGGCGGCGGAGCAGCGTCAGGCCAAGGTCGCAGCGACTTTCAGGCTCGGTAGCACTTAGCAGGTCCGCCGGGCCTCCCGGGCTGAAGACTTTTCACACAATCGGGAGGAGAACGGCGCAGCCATCAGCCCGCGGCCCATCCGACCCACAAACACATGATTGTCCTGACAATGTGAGAAAACAAGGCGAGCGTCGCAACCCCGGCCAATCAACCGTGCCGCCTGCCCTCTGCAAATCCTCTGCAACCGCCCGACCCTGAGCGCCACAAACTTTACCGGGAGGACTCCGCCAGGGCCGAGAATTAAAGGGAAACTCCACCAGGACCGAGAATTAAAGGGTGAAGGGTGACTCCGCCAGGGCCGAGAATTAAAGGGCAACTCCACCAGGACCGAGAATTAAAGGGCGACTCCACTATGACCGAGAATTAAAGGGTGACTCCACCATGACCGAGAATTAAAGGGCAACTCCACCAGGACCGAGAATTAAAGGGTGACTCCACCAGGACCGAAAATTAAAGGGCAACTCCACCAGGACCGAGAATTAAAGGGTGACTCCACCAGGACCGAGAATTAAAGGGCGACTCCGCCAGGACCGAAAATTAAAGGGCAACTCCACCATGACCAAGAATTAAAGGGCAACTTCGCCAGGACTGAGAATTAAAGGGTGACTCCGCCATGACTGAGAATTAAAGGGCGACTCCGCACCTGACCGGCCTGTCAGACACATTGTATTCCCTATAAAACAAACCATCATTCTCATAGCTCTGACATATACCACAGCGCAGTAAAGAGATCACTGAGCCAGTCACATCAGTCTCTGTACCAGAGGAGCTGACACTCTAATGTCCCCTCCCCCGCAGTCACATCAGTCTCCGTACCAGAGGAACTGATGCTCTAATGTCCCCTCCCCCACAGTCCCATCAGTCTCTGTACAGAAGAGCTTACGCTCTAATGTCCCCTCCCCCACAGTCCCATCAGTTTCTGTACCAGAGGAGCTTACGCTCTAATGTCCCCCCCCCACAGTCCCATCAGTCTCTGTACCAGAGGAGCTTACGCTCTAATGTCCCCTCCCCCACAGTCCCATCAGTCTCTGTACCAAGAGCTTACGCTCTAATGTCCCCTCCCCCCACAGTCTCTGTACAGAGGAGCTTACATCAATGTCCCATCAGTGTACAGAGGAGCTTACACTCTAATGTCCCCTCCCCCCACAGTCCCATCAGTCTCTGTACAGAGGAGCTTACACTCTAATGTCCCCTCCCCCACAGTCCCATCAGTCTCTGTACAGAGGAGCTTACACTCTAATGTCCCCTCCCCCGCAGCTGCACACATTTTGCTTGGCTCCTCTGATCTTCTGTGTGGTAAGTAGGAACATATGGAGGGCGATCTCTTCACTCTTGGATCGTCGGGGTAAGTGGGGGGGGGGGGGGGGGGGGGGGGCACCTTCTACACTTTATGGTCGTTAATCGGTTTCCTTGACGCACAGTATATATATATATCCAACACAACAAACACTTTTCTCCTGCGCTAGGAAAGGACTCAGCAGACCCAATAGGAATGTTCTGGAATATGCGCTGCTTGCTGCCCTCTACAGACCGGGGGGGTCCAAATACACTGGATGCAAAATGGAGACACAAAAAGAGGGGGGGGGCCGGCCTCGGCATCATCGTATAACAATATTTATTGAAGAAACAAAGTATCACAATAGACATAATAACACAGGCATGTCAGACTGAACACGATGTATGATCCAAACAACATCTGAGTCCATACGATGGAACCCTGGATGACCAACTAAGGCGTTTCGGGGACACAGCCTCCTCCTCAGAGCCGTCACTACAGGACTCAGCCTCCTCCTCAGAGCCGACACTACAGGACTCAGCCTCCTCCTCAGAGCCGACACTACAGGACTCAGCCTCCTCCTCAGAGCCGACACTACAGGACTCAGCCTCCTCCTCAGAGCCGACACTACAGGACTCAGCCTCCTCCTCAGAGCCGACACTACAGGACTCAGCCTCCTCCTCAGAGCCGACACTACAGGACTCAGCCTCCTCCTCAGAGCCGACACTACAGGACTCAGCCTCCTCCTCAGAGCCGACACTACAGGACTCAGCCTCCTCCTCAGAGCCGACACTACAGGACTCAGCCTCCTCCTCAGAGCCGACACTACAGGACACAGCCTCCTCCTCAGAGCCGACACTACAGGACTCAGCCTCCTCCTCAGAGCCGACACTACAGGACTCAGCCTCCTCCTCAGAGCCGACACTACAGGACTCAGCCTCCTCCTCAGAGCCGACACTACAGGACTCAGCCTCCTCCTCAGAGCCGACACTACAGGACACAGCCTCCTCCTCAGAGCCGACACTACAGGACTCAGCCTCCTCCTCAGAGCCGACACTACAGGACTCAGCCTCCTCCTCAGAGCCGACACTACAGGACTCAGCCTCCTCCTCAGAGCCGACACTACAGGACTCAGCCTCCTCCTCAGAGCCGTCACTACAGGACTCAGCCTCCTCCTCAGAGCCGACACTACAGGACTCAGCCTCCTCCTCAGAGCCGACACTACAGGACTCAGCCTCCTCCTCAGAGCCGACACTACAGGACTCAGCCTCCTCCTCAGAGCCGACACTACCGGAGTCTTCTCCTTATAGAAGCTACTAAATGATATGAAAGCCGGCCTCTTCTATACCGAGAAGTGTAGAGTCCTGAAGTGTCGGCTCTGAGGAAGAGGCTGTGCCCTCGAAACGCGTGTCCATCGTAATATATATTCATCATCATCACCATCAGCCAATCACTGCGGCACAAAGACTCCCATTTACTATGTTCCTCAGAGGACAGAGATCCACTTTGTGTGCACCAAACCCAGATATTACCTTGTAAACATTACAATGTACAGTCTGATCACTGGGGGAGGAGAGAGTGAGGAAATGCCTCCTCCCCCTTCTACAAAGTTACAATGTACAGTCTGATCACCGGGGGAGGGGAGACTGAGGAAATGCCTCCTCCCCCCTTCTACAAAGTTACAATGTACAGTCTGATCACTGGGGGAGGGGAGTCTGAGGAAATGCCTCTTCCTCCTTCTACAAAGTTACAATGTACAGACTGATCACTGGGGGAGGAGAGACTGAGGAAATGCCCCCTCCTTCTACAAAGTTACAATGTACAGTCTGATCTCTGGGGGAGGGGAGACTGAGGAAATGACTCCTCCTCCTTCTACAAAGTTACAATGTACAGTCTGATCACTGGGGGAGGGGAGACTGAGGAAATGACTCCTCCTCCTTCTACAAAGTTACAATGTACGGTCTGATCTCTGGGGGAGGAGAGACTGAGGAAATGACTCCTCCTCCTTCTACAAAGTTACAATGTACAGCCTGATCACTGGGGGAGGGGAGACTGAGGAAATGCCTCCTCCTGCCTGCACCCCTCTGGATGTAGAGTTCCCCCACAACGTTCCTGACGCAGAGCGAAGTTCCTCCAACTTGGATGTTTCCTCCTCCCTGCAGTGAGGAGCGATGATTATTCTCGCCGTTTCTCCGCCGTCCTTTCGTCTGATTCCTCTAAGTCTTGCCGACATGGCGGCCGCTCGCTCCTGCTGACCGCGTGAATCTGAGTGACACGGCGCGGCGGAGGACAATTAATGAATGTTTTTATGGTCAGCACACAGGAGGGCTTGTCTGACGCTTCCGTGGACGCGGTCCAACTCCCATCTGCTGACGAGCGCAAAACGCTCAAAAATGAAAATCGCCCGGCTACTTAGAGGGAGAAAAACATAAAAAGTTCCGTGAGTCATCGCCATTATATCACGCGCGATCAACTCCAGCGATCGATCAATGGAGATCGGCCAAATTGAGGAGCCGCTCCCCTCCCCTCCCCCCCATCATGGGAAGTGTCCGGTGGTGGGGGTGAGCCGGGACTGAAGGGGGGCGGGAATTAATGAAAAGTGTTCATAAAATATGACATTATTGGCGGAGGAGCGACAGAGCGGGTCACCTTGGGCGCGGCGAGACGGGCGACGGCTGCTGATGTCACCAAGACGGGCGCAGAAATGGGGGCAGAGGACACAGCAAAGGGGTCCCAGGAAACCAGAACTTGTCCCCATTCTGGGGGAGATCGCCTCCAAGACCGACTGCTTCCCCCTGTCCACGGATGGGGAGTCTGGGGGGTCCCTGGGGCGGCCAATCATCTCAGTTGTGACCTCAGATCGGCCCGTGACATCACAAAGGATGAAATTATTCCCCCGCAAGCCGAATAATCGCTTCTGATCGACTCCTTCCCTCCCCTCCCCTCATTCATCAAATCTCCCAGACCGTTGTCACCAAAATCCGTGTCCCCTGTCCACGGATGGGGAGTCTGGGGGGTCCCCCGGGGCGGCCAATCATCTCAGTTGTGACCTCAGATCGGCCCGTGACATCACAAAGAATGAAATTATTCCCCCGCAAGCCGAATAATCGCGTCTGATTGACTCCTTCCCTCCCCTCTCCCCATTCATCAAATCTCCCAGACCGTTGTCACCAAAATCCGTGTCCCCTGTCCACGTATGGGGAGTTTGGGGGGTCCCCCCGGGGGGGGGCGTTCCTGAATTCTGAATATCAGAGACACATCTGAGGATTGGAGGACGCTCCGCCCGCGTCCAGCTCCGCCCGCGTCCAGCTCCTCCCCGCCGCTATCCTCACCTTAGAAACGCCTTTGTACGTTTGTTCATATCTGATCAATAAAGTTGATTGTGATCCCCAGCAAGTCCCGGCTGTCAGGGACCAGATCGCTGGAGGCTGCAAGTGCCACATACAAGGATCCACGGATCGTTACATTGTATCCATTATTCTATTCATAGATCCCAGAGGTGACCTCTGACCTGCGCAGGACTTCACTTTATGTAACAATGTAACAAAATGAAACCTTATTAACCAATAAAATGATTCCAATAACACCTTATTATCCTGAATCCGTTCCTGAGCTCCGCCCCCTTCTGCCTCAGATATTGCTTTTGTTTAGCAATGTATTTCTTTTACCATTAATTTGTTATTTAATTCAGTTTTGTTTTTTTTTATGTTACTTTTTCAGGGTGATATTACGAGAAAATGGGAAAAAACGGGAAAAAAATAAGATTTGTTCATTTGCAAAAAGTTTGAAGTGCTTTGGAAACAGAAACAATAAATTACGGAATAAAAGGTATGTTTTTCATTTACGGGAAACTTTTTTTTCATCTCACAAAATATTTGTTTAAAATAGAAAAAAAAAACTTTTTCATTTTTTCTTTCTTTTTACGACATAAAATATAGAAAAGTGACAGCAGAAAAAGACCCCCGAGGTCCATCGCGTCCCGCTTTCTGTGTGCGTGCTTTTTGGGGGGTTATTTTGTTGGTTTTTTTGTTGTTTTTTTTTTTTGCTTTGTTTTGTTTTGTTGTTTTTGGGTTATTTTGCTTTGTTTTTCTTAGTTTTGTTTTTTTTTGGTTTTTGTTTGTTTTGTTTTTCTTAGTTTTGTTTTTGTTGTTTTTGTTTGTTTTGTTTTTCTTAGTTTTGTTTTTGTCTTTTTTGTTTTGTTGTTTTTGTTTGTTTTGTTTTTCTTAGTTTTGTTTTTGTTTTGTTTGTTTTGTTTTTGTTGTTTTGTTTTTTTTTTTTTTTGTTGTTTTTTGTTTGTTTTGTTTTTCTTAGTTTTGTTTTTGTTTTGTTTGTTTTGTTTTTGTTTTTTTTGTTTTTTTGTTTTTTTTTGTTTTTTTTTTTGTTTGTTTTTTTTTTCTTAGTTTTGTTTTTGGTTTTTTTTTTTTGTTTTGTTGTTTTTGTTTGTTTTGTTTTTCTTAGTTTTGTTTTTGGGTTTTTTTTTGTTTTGTTTTTTTGTTTGTTTTGTTTTTTTTTTTTTTTTGTTTTTGTTTTTCTTAGTTTTGTTTTTGTTTTTTTTTTTTTTTTGTTTTTGTTTGTTTTGTTTTTCTTAGTTTTGTTTTTGGGTTTTTTTTTTGTTTTGTTGTTTTTGTTTGTTTTGTTTTTCTTTTAGTTTTGTTTTTGGGTTTTTTTTGTTTTGTTGTTTTTGTTTGTTTTGTTTTTCTTAGTTTTGTTTTTTTTTTTGTTTTGTTGTTTTTGTTTTTCTTAGTTTTGTTTTTGTTTTTTTTTTGTTTTGTTGTTTTGTTTTTCTTAGTTTTGTTTTTTTTGGGGGGTGTTAACTGTCTTGTCCGAGTATAGATCTGTTTGTCCCCCGCGTGTCTGAAGCGATTTATTGCTGACCGTCTGGCCGCCTCTGCTGGGATTTTACTCCCGGCCTCCACTACTCTTTTTGTCGGAATAATAGGAATTTGGGGAAATGATTTCCTCAGACGGGTCTGCCGGAGGGCGAATATCACATTGCCGATTTTTGGGAAGGAGAAAGAAAAGACAATAAAATATTGAGGCGTCACGGTCTGTGTGACACGTAATCAGCTGGTGAGGAGGAAATGGCGGACGCAGCGTCACCGGGAACGCGGCCAGGAGCGGCCGATGGCTCCCCACAGAATACGGCTCATATGATGTCATCTCCATTCAATGAGGGAGGAATGAAGACTCCGCAGCCCCTCTGGCCGCCATGTGTAGAATATTGCCGCTGAGACGCGGCACGGGACGCCATCGCTGAATGAGCGCACATTGCACGCGGGACCACGGAATGATCCGCAGGACCTCCGGCATCGACAATTAACGCCTTCGGGGTCCAGGAAGGGACAGAGACAGCCGGTGGTCAGCGATTTCCATCCAGCAAATGTGCTGAAGTCAGGAATTATACTTCATTCATGTGATACATTGTAGCTTTATTCAGCAGGATTTTCACAGTGCCAATCAGTATGAAAGCCAGGCAGCCAGCATTGCTGGGGCAGAATGAAACGTCCCGAATCCTCAGCACAATTCTCTGCACGGAATGAATGAAACGTCCCGAATCCTCCGTACAATTCTCTGCACGGGAATGAATGAAACATCTCGAATCCTCCGTACAATTCTCTGCACGGGAATGAATGAAACGCCCCGAATCCTCCATACAATTCTCTGCACGGGAATGAATGAAACGCCCCGAATCCTCCATACAATTCTCTGCACGGGGTGGAATGAAACGTCCCGAATCCTCCATACAATTCTCTGCACGGGAATGAATGAAACGTCCCAAATCCTCCGTACAATTCTCTGCAGGGGAATGAATGAAACATCCTGAATCCTCCATACAATTCTCTGCACGGGATGGAATGAAATGTCCCCCGAATCCTCCATACAATTCTCTGTACGGGATGGAATGAAATGTCCCGAATCCTCCGTACAATTCTCTGCACGGGATGGAATGAAATGTCCCGAATCCTCCATACAATTCTCAGCACAGGAATGAATGAAACGTCCCGAATCCTCCATATAATTCTCTGCATGGGGCGGAATGAAACGTCCTGAATCCTCCATACAATTCTCAGCACAGGAATGAATGAAACGTCCCGAATCCTCCGTACAATTCTCTGCACGGGACGGGATGAAACATCCCGAATCCTCCGTACAATTCTCTGCACAGGAATGAATGAAACGTCCCGAATCCTCCGTACAATTCTCTGCACGGGACGGGATGAAACGTCCCGAATCCTCCGTACAATTCTCTGCACGGGAATGAATGAAACGTCCTGAATCCTCCATACAATTCTCTGCACGGGAATGAATGAAACGTCCCGAATCCTCCATACAATTCTCAGCACAGGAATGAATGAAACATCCCGAATCCTCCGTACAATTCTCTGCACGGGAATGAATGAAACGTCCCGAATCCTCCATACAATTCTCAGCACAGAATGAATGAAACATCCCGAATCCTCCGTACAATTCTCTGCACGGGAATGAATGAAACGTCCCGAATCCTCCGTACAATTCTCTGCACGGGAATGAATGAAACGTCCCGAATCCTCCATACAATTCTCTGCACGGGATGGGATGAAATGTCTCGAATCCTCCGTACAATTCTCTGCACGGGATGGGATGAAACGTCCCGAATCCTCCGTACAATTCTCTGCACGGGACGGGATGTTCGGATATTCTGAGGATTTCTTGTGACTTTGTATGGGAAACGTTGCTCGGGTCGCTCGCGGTGAGAGCGCACAGATCACCAGATCGGGACGCACCACGTTTTGCGTTCGCCATGTCAGGACGCCGCCGGTGCCGCCCAGCCGATCTCCACTCCAGGACTGAAGGGCAGCAACCTATCCGACTAATTCGCCGGCTCGGTGCCACGGCAACAGATGGTCCCGGCATACGGAGCCGGGAGACTTCGGATGTGCCGCCATATCATGTCATTCCCATCAGGCAACATCAAAACACGAGAAGACGCCGGGGATGAGCGCCGCCTAATCCACCGCCACACTGGACTCACTTTAAAAAGAGCGCGGTGTGTGCGTCGGGTCTGTGTGTGCCGCGTGATGGGGGGAGGGGGGGAGGGGGGTCAGCCAAGACGGATCCTTGGAGTCTGCAGGAGATGCGTAAACTCCGCCGCGGCCAGAGATGTCAACAGATGCTCCTTGTAATCCTTTCATCAGAGGAAGAAATCAAACAGAACCGCAGGGAAGCGCAGGACGGGCCGCCACCAAAACCGCGCCAACAAATGTCGCGCCAACAAATGCCGCGCTAGGAGCACGAAACGCCGATAAATGAGACATTTCCGGGGCTTAAAGCACAACTCCGGACAAATACACGAGAACTGCCTTCAGGTCACACATGTTCTTCTTCACGGGGATATCTACCTGTGCGGTAAGTTGCGTCGGCTCGTGCGTCGCAATAAGGCCGCCAATTGGTATAAATGGGACGCCAAAACGCAACGACTGAGGAGCTTTGCTGTGCGTTGTGTGCCGCCATGGACTCCATTCGCTGCAGGTAGGTGCAGAGGAGCATGGGATGCATTCCTGCGCGTTTCATGGAGGACGGCCATTCATGTCAATGGACAATGGACACGCAAGAAACACACAAGAAACACGAAAAAAATCTCCCCAATGCCCCGGTCACACCAACCTTTGAAATCATGCGACTTCCAGTGAGTTCCATGTCATTGCGACCTGAGGTGTGACTTGCAGGACACAGATGAACAGAAGTCGCACCAGAAGCAGAGCAAGCGCTACTTTGGAAATCAGTGCGGCTCCGACCAGGGCGAGATCGACCAAGGCGGCTCCGACCAAGGCGAGATCGACCAAGGCGAGCTCGACCAAGGCAGGATCGACCAAGGCGAGATCGACCAAGGCAGGATTGACCAAGGCAGGATCGACCAAGTCGGGATCGAACCAAGGCAGGATCGACCAAGGGCTCCGACCAAGGCGGCCTGACCAAGTCAGGATCGACCAAGGCGGATCCGACCAAGGCGGATCGACCAAGGCGGCTCTGACCAAGGCAGGATCGACCAAGGCGGATCGACCAAGGCAGGATCGACCAAGGCGACGACCAAGGCGGCTCTGACCAAGTCAGGATCGACCAAGGCGGCTCCGACCAAGGCAGGATCGACCAAGGCGAGATCGACCAAGGCGGGATCCGACCAAGGCAGGATCGACCAAGGCGAGATCGACCAAGGCGGCTCGACCAAGTCAGGATCGACCAAGGCGGCTCCGACCAAGGCAGGATCGACCAAGGCGGCTCCGACCAAGGCAGGATCGACCAAGGCAGCTCCGACCAAGGCGGCTCTGACCAAGTCAGGATCGACCAAGGCGGCTCCGACCAAGGCTCGACCAAGGCGGCTCCGACCAAGGCAGGATCGACCAAGGCGGCTCGACCAAGGCAGGACGACCAAGGTGAGATCGACCAAGGCGATCGACCAAGGCGGATCGACCAAGGCGGCTCCGACCAAGGCAGGATCGACCAAGGCGGCTCCGACCAAGGCGGGATCGACCAAGGCAGGATCGACCAAGGCGGCTCCGACCAAGGCAGGATCGACCAAGGTGGGATCGACCAAGGCGGGATCGACCAAGGCGGGATCGACCAAGGCGGCTCACCAAGTCAGGATCGACCAAGGCGGGATCGACCAAGGCGGCTCCAACCAAGTCAGGATCGACCAAGGCGGGATCGACCAAGGTGACGACCAAGGCGGCTCCAACCAAGTCGGGGTCGACCAAGGCGGGATCGACCAAGGCGGGATCGACCAAGTCAGGATCGACCAAGGCAGGGATCGACAAGGACTCGACCAAGGTGACTCCAACCAAGGCGGGATCAACCAAGGGGATCCAAGGCCGACCAAGTCAGGATCGACCAAGGCGGGATCGACCAAGGCGGGATCGACCAAGGCGGCTCGACCAAGTCAGGATCGACCAAGGCGGACTCCAACCAAGGCGGCTCCAACCAAGTCGGGATCGACCAAGCAGGATCGACCAAGGCGGATCGACCAAGGCGGATCCAACCAAGGTCGACCAACCAGGATCGGCAAGGCTCCAAGGTGACTCCAACCAAGGCGGCTCCAACCAAGTCGGGGTCGACCAAGGCGGGATCGACCAAGGCGGGATCAACCAAGGTGACTCCAACCAAGGCGGCTCCAACCAAGTCGGGATCATCCAAGGCAGGATCGACCAAGTCAGGATCGACCAAGGCGGGATCGACCAAGGCGGGATCGACCAAGGCGGGATCGACCAAGTCAGGATCGACCAAGGTGACTCCAACCAAGTCAGGATCGACCAAGGTGACTCCAACCAAGTCAGGATCGACCAAGGTGACTCCAACCAAGTCAGGATCGACCAAGGCGACTCCAACCAAGTCAGGATCAACCAAGGCGACTCCAACCAAGTCAGGATCGACCAAGGCAGGATCAACCAAGGCGACTCCAACCAAGTCAGGATCGACCAAGGCAGGATCAACCAAGGTGACTCCAACCAAGTCAGGATCGACCAAGTCAGGATCAACCAAGGCGACTCCAACCAAGGCAGGATCAACCAAGGCTCCAACCAAGGTGGCTCCGACCAAGGCGGGATCGACCAAGGCGGGATCGACCAAGGCGGGATCGACCAAGGCAGGATCGAACCAAGTCAGGATCGACCAAGGTGACTCCAACCAAGGCGGCTCCAACCAAGTCGGGATCGACCAATGCAGCTCTGACCAAGGCAGGATCATTGGATTAATTGCAGACAATAGGATGCGACTTGCCATGTGACTTGCTTCTCGCACGGCAGGACGAGCCGCACTCGGTGTGTAAACCATTTCCACAATCGCACGTTCGATTAGCGGCACCACTGCACCTCTGCTAAAGCGCAACGCATTTCCGTAAATGTCAGGAAAGGATGCAGTTTGGCGTGCATTCCCGACACACACATGGTAGCCTGAGTGCCTTCAATGAATCGGAAATTGAGAACGAAGCGCTGGCCCAGCTGCGCGGTCCGGGTTCAGCTTTATTCCAGTAAAAGTCCAAAAAGTATCCGATGCATTTCGGAGGTCCAAGTCCCGCCCTTCATCGGGGCCAGAGAGGACAGAGGAGGAGCTCCTGCATGGGGTCATAATGAACCACTCACCTACCGGCCACTTACACCCTGACAGGACTGTTGTCACCACCAGGGAACCCCGCCCTGAGAAATGCCATCACTGGGGGGTATGGAGACAGGAAGTGGCTGCAAAGAGGCTGCAGGAGATCAGCGGAGGGAGAACAGGGAAGTTGGTTTTTACAAAGTGGAATTTTTTAGGGCGCACGGAGCAAATGACCCGTCATCCAGCCACAGCCACTATAGGACTCGCCCCGATCGGGGTCATTCCCACCTGGAGCCCCCCCCCAGGTCATTCCCACCTGGAGCCCCCCCCGGATCATTCCCATCTGAACCCCCCCCCGGGTCATTCCCACCTGGAGCCCCCCCCCCAGTGTCATTCCCACCTGGAGCCCCCCCCGTGTCATTCCCACCTGAACCCCCCCCCAGGTCATTCCCACCTGGAGCCCCCCCAGTGTCATTCCCACCTGGAGCCCCCCCCAGTGTCATTCCCACCTGGAGCCCCCCCAGTGTCATTCCCACCTGGAGCCCCCCCCGGTCATTCCCACCTGGAGCCCCCCCCCGGGTCATTCCCACTTGGAGCCCTCTGGTCGGGGTCATTCCCACCTGGAGCCCCCCCACCGGGTCATTCCCACCTGGAGCCCCCCCGGGTAATTCCCACCTGGAGCCCCCCCCCCTGGGGTCATTCTTACCTGGAGCCCCCCCAGTGTCATTCCCACCTAGAGCCCCCCCAGTGTCATTCCCACCTAGAGCCCCCCCAGTGTCATTCCCACCTGGAGCCCCCCCCAGTGTCATTCCCACCTGGAGCCCCCCCCAGTGTCATTCCCACCTGGAGCCCCCCCCTGGGGTCATTCCCAACTGGAGCCCCCCGGTCGGGGTCATTGCCACCTCGAACCCCCCCCCCCGGGTCAGGGTCATTCTCACCTGGAGCACCCCCCCCCCCCCCCCCCCCCCCGTCTGACATGAATATTCCCCGTATTTGGCAGCACTCCGCATGCAATGAAAGGCAGCGGCAGCTCTCGGGGGAGGGGGTGGGGGAGGTGTAGGGGGAGGGGGGTATCGGGGGGGGGGGGGGGTCGGTGTCGGGGAGGGGGGAGGGGGGGGGTCGGGAGGAATTGATACAATATTATCATTAATTGTAATAAGGTTATCAGACATAATTATCACAGTTTCTGCACAACCCCCCCCCCCCCTCCCCCCCCCCCGCCGCCTGGAGGTGGGAGAACCGGCTCTGCTGAGTGCCAGAGAATCCCCAGAAACGGGAAACCTGCCACTAAACGCGCCACAAATGGTCCACAGCCACGCCCCTAAAGTGGACCAGTCATCACAGAACCCTCCATGGAAAATACATCAATCATGTGACCCTGCCAGGGATTCCTTCCCTCTCCCAGAGGTACAGGACCCCCCCTGACCTCCTCTCCAGAAGGACGGCGCCACCTTTGTTCAGGCATCATCATCTGGGGTCACCATCTACTTCCTGGACTGAGATGGCGGCTCAGAGAATCATGACGATCCTGGTGCCTGTGTACTTCTGTGTTCACAAATGCCTGACACACATCAGCCCCTGCTACAGCCTCAGATGTTACCTTCAGTCTGATCACTGGGGGAGGGGATACTGAGGAAATGACTCCTCCCCCTTCTACAAAGTTACAATGTACAGTCTGATCAGTGGGGGAGGAGACTGAGGAAATGACTCCTCTGAGACGGGCCCTCTCAGGATATTGGAGGTACAGCGACAGGCCGCTTCCTGTTGACGCGGTGACAACCACACCCCAATGTGATAGAGTGAGGGTGGGAGTGTTACGCCCTATGTGTGCCCCTAGGCAGTTGTCTATAGACCCCAATACCCCATCCGGGCAAAAGTCACCCCTGCAGCTTTGTGACATCTGCAGGACATCGACCTCCCAGATACGGCGCCATTCCCGGCACAGAGACCCCATCCCGGCACAGAGCCCCCATCCTGGAACAGAGCCCCCCGGCACAGAGACCCCATCACAGAGCCCCCATCCCGGCACAGAGCCCCCCGACACAGAGCCCCCATCCTGGAACAGAGCCCCCATCCCGGGACAGAGCCCCCCGACACAGAGCCCCCATCCCAGCACAGAGCCCCCATCCCGGCACAGAGCCCCCATCCCGGCACAGAGCCCCCATCCCGGCACAGAGCCCCCATCCCGGGACAGAGCCCCCATCCCGGCACAGAGCCCCCATCCCGGCACAGAGATCACTGCCAACCACGCTGCTCCTCCAATCAGCTCCACTCCCATGATGCAATGCCTCAGTCCCTGGCTGTGTCCCCGCTGTGCTGGTGACTGGCATCGGCATGGGCGGAGCAGATCCTCTGTACAGGTATCAGGGGCCCAGTTTGGCCCCACAAAGCCTATTGCAGGTAAGTGGCACCATGTTCCCAGCAGATCCTCCATACAATATAATATGACCACGAGGATAAATCCCCGCCCCCCCCCCCAGACAGCGAAACGCGGATGGGAGGGGCATCACTGGCAAATCATACTGCATTGTGTGTAATGGCTGGGTGGAGTCAGGGCCACACAGGAGGGGGAGGGGCATCATGATACAGGTGAGAAGCTTTTTGGGACAGGAGTGTTGGCAGCCTTGGGACATCGGGGGGGGGGGGGGCATTAGGACCCCCACCAGCGACACCCCCAACCTCATTGGTAGATTGGTGTATAAAGGGCCCCTGTCACCAGACCCCCCACATCCCCCCCACAATCCACCGCGACATTATATATATCATGGTCTTCCATCCATGGGACTTCCTGGGTGTGGCCATCCGGACGCCCTGACACTGTTGCCGGGTGCCGCCATCTTGGATGTGATGCCCCTGGCAGACTCCGGGGACCCTCTATAGCAGGGGTCTCCAAACTGCGGCCCGGGGGCCGGATGAGGCCCTTTGCTTACCTTTTTCTGGCCCTTGGAGTATTATTCCACCAACTGACACCAACGATGGAGCGCCATTCCCCCGGCTGACACCATCAATGGGGCACTTCCTCCCAATAAAACCAACAACGGGGAATATTCTACCCCCGCTGGCCACTCCGGGCCCCCGAAAGCCTGAAGGGCACTAAACTGGCCCTTCGCTTAGACTGTTTGGTGACCCCTGCTCTATAGCATTATCATTAAAGGTTATGTAGGAAGGGGAGGGGCAGAGGAGCTGGGCCAGCACAGCCAGTAGTTAGACACTGGAACAAGAGGAGCTAGGCCAGCGCAGGCGGCAATTAGACCCTCCCAGAAGAGGGGAGGAGCTGGGCCAACACAACCAGTAACAGAACACTCCTAGAAGAGGGGAATATTGGGGTCAGCACAGCCAGTAATTAGCCGCTCAAAGAAGACGGGAGGAGCTGGGCCAGCACAGTCAGTAATTAGACAATGGAACAAGAGGGGAGGAGCTAGGCCAGCACAGCCAGTAATTAGACACTCCCAGAGGCGGGAAGGAGCTTGGGTAGCAGAGCCAGTAATTAGACAATGCCAGAAGAGGGGAGGAGCTGGGCCAGCATAGCCAGTAATTAGACAATGCCAGAAGAGGGGAGGAGCTGGGCCAGCACAGCCAGTAATTAGACACTCCCAGAAGGAGGGGAGGAGCTGGGCCAGCATAGTCAGTAATTAGACACTCCCAGAGGCGGGAAGGAGCTGGGGTAGCAGAGCCAGTAATTAGACCCTCCAAGAAGAGGGGAGGAGCTGGGCCAGCACAGCCAGTAATTAGACAATGCCAGAAGAGGGGAGAAGCTGGGCCAGCACAGCCAGTAATTAGACAATGCCAGAAGAGGGGAGGAGCTGGGCCAGCACAGCCAGTAATTAGACAATGCCAGAAGAGGGGAGGAGCTGGGCCAGCACAGCCAGTAATTAGACACTCCCAGAGGCGGGAAGGAGCTGGGGTAGCAGAGCCAGTAATTAGACAGTCCCAGAAGGAGGGGAGGAGCTGGGCCAGCACAGCCAGTAAGTAAACACTCCCAGGGGCGGGAAGGAGCTGGGCCAGCACAGCCAGTAAACAGACTCTCCCAGAAAAGGGGAGGGCTATGATGTGGAAGGGAGGGGCCTGTGAGGGAGATGACTCCTTCTGGGGTAGTCAGGCACATTGCTACAAATCATCAAACCATTAATGAAGGAAATTCTACAAGAAAGGATTTCCAGTGCCGGAATTTCCTGCGATTTTCCCTGAATTTGATCCCACCACGTACTGCCACTGCAACGCCCCAGCCTGCTCTGCGCTCAGCACTGCGCCCACTCACATGCAGGAAGGTCCGAGCTCCAGAGAAGGGGGTCTCGCCTTTCCCCGCCTCTCCAGGTCATGTGACGCACCACGCGATCACTTGACACAGAAATACAGGGGGAGCCGGGAACGCTCAGCAACGCCCCGAATGCCGACCCCGGGCTCACTGCCCCCCATTCTCCAGTTTCAGGGGTGAATGGGTCAGGTGGGGGAAATCCCGGCGCGCCCCCCAGCGCCGTCCCCTCTCCACCAGATGATAAGGCGATGGGACCCCGGGAGGAAGCCGCCCTCCCGCCACGGAGCGCCCGGCGCTGAAGCGGCAGTCATCTGACGCCGCAACTTCGGGGGCCGGGGAAGAGAACAGAGGAGGCAATTGCTGATCAGTCCTGAATAATTAGAAGTTGTCACTAAGAATTAATTTCCTCATTTTTCAAAAGGATACACAGAAATTAGCATGTTATTATATGACAGGGTCCCTGCGAGGATTCTATTAAATTTAATTTCCAGCGCGGCCCACACAACAAAAATTACAGTCATAAATAAGATGGGAGGAAGGAAGATGCCGAGCATATGTTCCTCGCGAGGAGGGTAGCCCAGGGACCGCCGGCAACCAACTTCATCTCATTTCATTTAAATCAGCTAGACACGGCGTGGATGTGACTGACAGGCCGGGCTAATGGGGCTGACATCCTGAAGAGGACCTGTCTAGGGCGGCCATAGGCAACACACGGCTTCTGAAGACTGGGCAACTCTGTGTCAGAGAACTGTGCAGACAGCCAATCAGGGACTGGGATGGATATTCCTGGCCAATGGTTCCCCAGCCAATCATTGCTGTACCCCTAGGTTCCACACCAATCATCATGAGTCCCCAGGTTCTCAGCCGATCACCATTGTTCCCTCTCCAATCACCACTGTTTCCCAAGGTTCCACACCAATCATCCATGTTCCCCCAGGTTCCCTTCCAACTATCCTCCAAACGTCTATGTTCCCTCAGGTTCCCCTCCAATCATCCATGTTCCCCCAGGTTCCCTTCCAACCATCCTCCAATCATCCATGTTCCCCCAGGTTCCCTTCCAACCATTCTCCAAACATCCATGTTTCCCCAGGTTCCCCTCCAATTATCTAAGTTCCCCCAGGTTCCCCTCCAACCATCCTCCAAACATCCATGTTGCCCCAGGTTCCCCTCCAATCATCCATGTTCCCTTAGGTTCCTCTCCAATCATCCATGTTTCCCAAGGTCCCCCTCCAATCATCCATGTTCCCCCAGGTTCCCTTCCAACCATCCTCCAATCATCCATGTTCCCCCAGGTTCCCTTCCAACCATTCTCCAAACATCCATGTTGCCCCAGGTTCCCCTCCAATTATCCAAGTTCCCCCAGGTTCCCCTCCAACCATCCTCCAAACATCCATGTTGCCCCAGGTTCCCCTCCAATCATCCATGTTCCCTTAGGTTCCTCTCCAATCATCCATGTTTCCCAAGGTCCCCCTCCAATCATCCATGTTCCCCCAGGTTCCCCTCCAATCTTCCATGTTCCCTCGGGTTCCCCTCCAATCATCTATGTTCTCCAGGTTCCCCTTCAATCATCCATGTTCCCCCAGGTTCCCATCCAATCATCCATGTTCCCCCAGGTTCCCCTCCAATCTTCCATGTTCCCCAAGGTTCCCCTCCAATCAACTATGTTGCCCCAGGTTTCCCTCCAATCATCCATGTTTCCCCAGGTTCTTCTCCAAGCATCCATGTTCCCCCAGGTTCTTCTCCAATCATCCATGTTCCGCCAGGTTCCCCTCCAATCATCTTCCAATAATCCATGTTCCCCCCCAATCATCTTCCAATCATCCATGTTTCCTCAGGTTCCCTTCAAATCATCAATGTTCCCCCAAGTTCTCCTCCAATATTCCATGTTCCCCCAGGTTCCCCTCCAATCATCTTCCAATCATCCATGTTCCCCCAGGTTCCCATCCAATCATCCATGTTCCCCCAGGTTCTCTTCCAATCATCCATGTTCCCCTAGGTTCTCTTCCAATCATCCATGTTCCCCCAGGCTCCCCTCCAATCACCACCATCACCCAGATGATTGATATTGTTCCTCCAGGTCCTCCACCAGTCTCCATTGTTATTCCAGGTTCCTAGCCAACCACCATTGCTCCTCCAGGGTTTTTCCACCAGTGTCCACTGATACCCGGTGTTCCCAGCCAATCATTACTCTCCACCCTGGTCCACCACCAACAGCCCTTATTTCCAATACATGCCTCCAACAATCACCATTGTTTTCCCAGGTTCTTCCATGAATCACCATTATTCTCTCGGGTCCCCCCACCAATCTTTATTGTTTCCCCAGGTTCCTCTTCCAATTGCCATTGTTCCCTCAGGTTTCCTCACCGATTGTCATAGTTCCTCCAGGTTCCTCCACCAGTCACTATTGTACCCCAGGGTTCCCCACCAATCACCATTGTTCTCCCAGATTCCCAACCAATCACCATTGTTCCCCTAGGTCCCCCCTCTAATTACCATTGTTCTTCAGGTTCCTCCACCAAACCTCATTGTTTTCCCCAGGTTCCCCCACTAATCATCATTGCTCCTCGGGTTCATACGCCAATCCTCATTGTCCCGGCAGTGTTCTTTACCAATCACTATTGTTCCCCGGGTTCCTATGCCAATCATCTTTGTTCCTCCAGTTCCCCCACCAATCATCATTTCCCCCAGGTTCCTACACCAATTGTCATGGTTCTCCCAGGTTCCTCCACCAGCCATTGGTGTACCCTAGGTTCCCCGCCAATCACCATTGCTCCCCCAGATTCCCCATCAATTACCATTGTGCTCCTAGGTTTCCCGCCAATCACCATTGCTCCCCCAGATTCCCCACCAATCACCACTGTGCTCCTAGGTTCCCCGCCAATAACCGTTGCTCCCCCAGGTTCAGGCCCGAGTTGAGGGTATCTGTACAGGACATAAATATGCCCATAAACGTACGTCCAAAGGGTAATAAGAAGTGACACCATCCACTCGATCTCGTGATGTGGTGGGTCGGCAGGAAAGCAGAGCACATGAAGTAGTCGGGAGACTTCCTTAGATGCGGGATGACTTGGCCTCGCCCACAATTCCGGAGTAATGAATATATCATACAATATATAACCATTGATGTAGTGAAACTGGTGACAACTGAAATTTCACACATATGAGAAGAAGGAACATCTCAGTGTGGTGGTGGTGGTGGTGCCCCCCCCCCCCCCTCCTAGGTGGTGGTGGTGCCCCCCCCCCCCTGGTGGTGGTGGTGGTGGCGCCCCCCCCGACACCCCCCCCGTAGCTGGACTGAGTCGTGTTGTATGACATTCCAGCGAATGAAACGAATTTATCATCAGAGAAGAAAGTGGAGAACACGAGGGAAAGCTTCATATATAGGAAGACAAACTGCCATTTATGTATCTCTTCTATAGGTCACCCCTCCCCCAGGAAAGGACCAATCAGAGGTTTGCTATTGCTGTCCAGGACACCCTGCAGCTGTGATAAAGTGAGAAATCCCCCCCCCCCCCTCTACCTGTAAGCTGACATAGATCATCCATTATTACTTCCACCTGCTGAAGCTGATAAATGTTTGAAACTCAGCCGATCTTCCAACCAGAGAAGAGGACCTGTCCTACATCTGTCAGGAGCCTCGTCTACTCTACCAACTCGGGGCGCCTTGTCATGGTGGTCCCCATTCTCCTGTGAAATCCCCCATTGGAGGCAGTCCTGGCCGCGGCACAATCCAGTTGTGTGGCAGGCTATGTAGTAACGGGCGGCAGGGAGGGGTGTACAGTAATCGGAACAGTCTAGCTCATGGGCCCCGGGGAGCTAATCTTGGTAAGTCCTTGAAAGTTTCTTCTCTGACATCAGCCGTGGGGAAAACATGGTGGGCGGATGAAGACATTAGTAACTCGGCCTCTACCAGCCAATTTCCATCTCCCAGCTGTGCCCAGTGCCCATCGATCGCCTATCTCCTGCGGGATCGTCTACAACGCACTCAACGTGGTGATGTCTGCACCTTCCCTGCCAGACAGCTGACCCAACAGGGTGGAGGGAATGGTGGTCATGTCACCTCATCAGTCAGGCCACAGATGTTATCTCCGTCACTGAGTAGTGCCAGAACCACCAAGACCCGGGGTCATTGGTGACCTATCAATCCATGGATGAGTAGTGCCAGAACCACCAAGACCCGGGGTCATTGTGACCTATCAATCCATGGATGAGTAGTGCCAGAACCACCAAGACCCGGGGTCATTGTGACCTATCAATCCATGGATGAGTAGTGCCAGAACCACCAAGACCCGGGGTCATGGTGACCTATCAATCCATGGATGAGTAATGCCAGAACCACCAAGACCCGGGGTCATGGTGACCTATCAATCCATGGATGAGTAATGCCAGAACCACCAAGACCCGGGGTCATGATGATCTATCAATCCATGGATGAGTAGTGCCAGAACCACCAAGACCCGGGGTCATTGTGACCTATCAATCCATGAATGAGTAGTGCCAGAACCACCAAGACCCGGGGTCATGGTGATCTATCAATCCATGGATGAGTAGTGCCAGAACCACCAAGACCCAGGGGGCAACATGGTGACCTATCAATCCATGGATGAGTAGGGTCATAGTGCCAGCAAAAACCGGGGCCCAGGTGGCAACATGGTGACCTATCAATCCATGGATGAGTACTGCCAGAATGACCAAGACCCAGGGGGCAATATGGTGACCTATCAATCCATGGATGAGTAGTGCCAGAACCACCAAGACCCAGGGTCATTGTGACCTATCAATCCATGGCTGAGTAGTGCCAGCAAAAACCGGGGCCCAGGGGGCAACATGGTGACCTATCAATCCATGGCTGAGTAGTGCCAGAACTGCTGGGCCCAGGGGGGCAACATGGTGACCTACTAATCCATCACTGAATACTGCTACAACTACAGAACCCAGGGGAGCAACATGGCAACCAATCAATATAGAATTTCAGAGCCTAGGGGGGCAAGATGGTGAACAATCAAACCTTCACTGATCACTGCTAGAACTGCCGGGCCCACAGGGCTAACCAATCAATACATGGCTGAGCTAAAACCTCAGGGCCAGGGGGGCAACATGGCGACCAATGAACCCAACACTCACATCTACAGAGCCCCAGAGGGCTCATAGATCACAGCAGATCTGATTGGTTAATCTTACTATAGAGAAAACTCATCGAGCCAATGTATATTGACAAGGTGCAGGATCCAAAATGTTGGGAAATTCACACCCCGTACTCTATAGGTGACAGTATAGACCCCCTAACTCCCTGTGCTCTATAGGTGACACTATAGACCCCCTAACTCCCTGTGCTCTATAGGTGACACTATAGACAGTATAGACCCCCCCTAACTCCCTGTGCTCTATAGGTGACACTATAGACCCCCTAACTCCCTGTGCTCTATAGGTGACACTATAGACCCCAAACACCTGTACTCTATAGATGATACAGTATAGACCCCTAACACCCTATACCCTATAGGTGACAGTATACACCCCCCCCCCCAACACCCCGTACTCTACAGGTTACAGTATAGACCCCGTCTAAGACCCCCTAACACCCTGTACTCTATAGATGACAGTATAGATCCCTAACACCCTGCACTCTATAGATGACAGTATAGATCCTTAACACCCTGTACTCTATAGGTGACCGTATAGACCCTAGTATATAGACCCCTAACACCCTGTACTCTATAGGTGACAGTATAGACCCCTAACACCCTGTACTCTATAGGTGACCGTATAGACCCCTAACCCCTAACACCCTGTACTCTATAGGTGACAGTATAGATCCCTTAACACCCTGTACTATAGGTGACAATATAGACCCCTATAGACCCCTAACACCCTGTACTCTATAGACAGTATAGACCCCTACCACCCTGTACTCTATATGTGACCATATAGACCCCCCTGACTCCCTGTATTCTATAGGTGACAGTATAGACCCCCTACCACCCCGTACTCTATAGGTGACAGTATAGATCCCTAACACCCTGTACTCTATATGTGACCATATAGACCCCCTGACTCCCTGTATTCTATAGGTGACTGTATAGACCCCCTAACCACCCCGTACTCTATAGATGACAGCATAGACCCCTAACACCCCGTACTCTATAGGTGACAGTATATAGACCCCTAACACCCCGTACTCTATAGGTGACAGTATAGACCCCTAACACCCCCTAACACTCCGTACTCTATAGGTGACAGTATAGATCCCTAACACCCTGTACTCTATAGGTGACAGCATAGACCCCCCCTGTATTCTATAGGTGACAGTATAGACCCCTGTATTCTATAGGTGACAGTATAGATCCCTAACACCCTGTACTCTATATGTGACCATATAGACCCCCCTGACTCCCTGTATTCTATAGGTGACTGTATAGACCCCCTACCACCCCGTACTCTATAGATGACAGTATAGACCCCCTAACACCCCGTACTCTATAGGTGACAGTATAGACCCCTAACACCCCGTACTCTATAGATGACAGCATAGACCCCTAACACCCCGTACTCTATAGGTGACAGTATAGATCCCTAACACCCTGTACTCTATATGTGACCATATAGACCCCCCTGACTCCCTGTATTCTATAGGTGACAGTATAGACCCCTATCACCCCGTACTCTATAGGTGACCGTATAGAGCTCAAGGCACTTTGCATCGATTATATGGGCGCCAACACACCATATGCCCTGTGAACTGTGGGTGGGCTATATAGGCTGCAGCCTATAGGGAGAAGGATGGGAAGCCATTCCTTGAACTGACCAATTTTCGGTTCACCAATTATTCCACATATTGATTTCATATCACCTTCAGAGAAACGATATTATCCATAAAAATGGCGCCAATGTACAGCAGAACAGAAATGCGTCCCTGGGCAGCGCGTCCCCCCCAATACGCAGGCGGTTTATTTCCCAGAATCCCCCCTGATTCCCAACCTCCCCAGGGAGCCGGAAACTTTCGGAGAGTTGGAGAATCAATTCCAGGCACTTGTGATTCGGAGCGGCGGGGTCACCGCGTTCTCCGCCCTGATAGGAATCCGACTATTTTGGAGAATGAGAGATAATTGAAATGATTAATTAATTTAACAAGATTTAGTTCTGCTTCCATCGCACAGCTGCACAGGAGGCGCATTAATTTGTTATTTTCTTGGTAATTTGGCTGATGATGAATCTGGGGGAGGAAGGACTCGGAGATCGGGGGGGAAGGACTCGGGTATTGGGGGGGGAGGACTGGTAGATCGGGGGGGAGGAAGGACTCGGAGATTGGGGGGGAAGGACTCGGGTATTGGGGGGGAGGAATGGTAGATCGGGGGGGAGGAAGGACTCGGAGATTGGGGGGGGAAGGACTTGGAGGTTGGGGGGGGGACACGGAGATTGGGGGGGAAGGACTCGGGGATTGGGGGGGGACTCGGAGATCGGGGGGGGGGGGGGGACTTGGGTATTGGGGGGGAGGACTCAGAGATCGGGGGGGGGAATGAGGACTCGGAGATCGGGGGGAAGGACTCGGAGATCGGGGGGGGGAAAGGACTCGGAGATTGGGGGGGGGGAAGGACACGGAGATCGGGGGGGAATGAGGACTTGGAGATCTGGGGGGAAGGACTCAGAGATTGGGGGGGGGGGGGGGAGGACTGGTAGATCGGGGGGGAGGAATCAGAGATCGGGGGGGGGGGGGGGGAAGGACTCGGGGATTGGGGGGGGGGGGGAGGAATCGGAGATTGGGGGGGGGGGGACTTGGAGATCGGGGGGGGGGGGGGGGCGGGGAGGACTCGGAGATCGGGGGGGAAGGACTCGGAGGTTGGGGGGGGGACACGGAGATTGGGGGGAAGGACTCGGAGATCGGGGGGAGGGAAGGACTCGGAGATTGGGGGGGGGGGGGGACTCGGAGATTGGGGGGGGTACTCGGAGTTTGGGGGGGGGGGGAAGGACTCAGAGACTCGAGTGGGGGAGGACTCGGAGATCGGGGGGGGGAAGGACTCGGAGATCGGGGGGGGGAAAGGACTCGGTCCTGCGATTGTGACATCGCCACATTGGAGGGTTTACATTGAAGTCTATGACCCTCGAGTCGCATGTATAGCATTCAAGTGCGACTTTGGAGGATTTACATTGAAGTCTATGGCCCCTCGAGTCACATGTGTAGCATTCAGGTTCGATTTTGGAGGGTTTACATTGAAGTCTATGGCCCTCGAGCCGCAAGTGTAGCATTCAGGTGAGGCTTTGGAGGATTTACATTGAAGTCTACGGCCCTCAAGTCGTATGGGAATCAGACCAGGAACTGATTGAAGTCGCACAGATATGAATGGTACTCATGGGGAAACCTGGGGTGTGGCTTGTCATGTGACTTTGGATGCCCAAAGTCGCACAAGTGTGAATAGGCTCTTACTGCAAATGAAAACAAAGTATCGGGCTGAATTTATCTGTGCTGTTGCTCGTGCGTCCATAGAGTTGTAATCACCTCAGCACCATCAGGCGCTGGAACCGCATTGTGTGTCATGGCATCAAGTTAAAGACCTGCCTGGGATTTACTTACAGCGCACATGTGAACCGACCAATCAGAAAATGCCAAATAAAAATAGCTGACATCTTATTGGTTGGTGTTTGAGGCCCCGTCGCTCCTCCACCGGGACCCTTAAAGGCGAAGTTCACCTTTGTAAAAAAAAATAAAAATAAATGTGGAAGTTGAAAAAAAAAATGTATTTATTTATTTTACTAGGAGCCTACAGAGCATTGCACCCATGATCAGCAGATTGGGGGGGGGGGGGTGCAGTGTCCTGCAGACTGTCTGCTCATACCTCATACAGGCAGGGAGAATCCATGAACAGCGCCCCCCACAGTTCATTGAGAACTACAAGCCGACAGCCGCAGTGCCTGATGGTAATTGTAGTTCTCCCAATCACAGAGCTCTACGGATGAATGACACGGCTGGGTGGGCGGAGCCCTGCACAGCATTGGTTTTTTTTTTTAAATGGTGGCAGTGGGTGAGGGGAGGATATCCCTGGCCTGCTGTCACAAGGGGGGGGGGGGGGGGGGGGGGGGGGGGGAGGGGGTTCTACAATCTGAATACAGGTCTACATGTAAAGTGTTACAAAGGGTGGACTTCTCCTTTAAGCTCGCCATACATGAGTAGATTTTTGTTTGACCGTTTTCAGTTTGATCTTCTAAACGTTGACGAGGTCAAAATGACATCATTGACATTCAAAGAAGCGGGACGGAAAATCGAATCAAACCAACATCTGACGTGAATGGGATTTTTGCTGGGAAAGTCCATTCTTGGAAAAATTAAATGTTAAACGCAAACAAAGTTTCGAAGTGCTTTTGAACGACATTCATCGAGTCATCGAACGTAGGGAGGAGGATTTCCAAACGAATGTTCGTACAAACGATCCATCAAACATCTAGCAGTGTATGGGCAGCCTTATAGACCATTACCAATCAGAACGCAAACCGCGTCCGAATTCTACGAGTGACAGAAGCACAACATCCCGACAGACGAAAACCCTCCAATGTGACGCGCAGCGCATGTTACGCCGCAATTCCATTTCTAGCTATCAGACGGTCCGCGCTCGGTTTTCCCATTCAGTGCCGCTTTACCGTGCTACAAAAAAAAAAATCGATTTGTCTTCCGTCTTCTCTGGACTGAGTCACATTCGCCGCTGTTTAATAAGCAATAATACCCCACGCAACGCCAATTAATAAATATCTGTCCGCGGCGACCAGAATCTAAAAACCGTTCCACACACCAGACTGCAACTGAAACCGAAATCTGATCAATTCTGCTGCTTTTATTCGCTGCTATTTAATGAACATTTCACTTTCCTCAATTCAGGTCTCAGCAACATTCGCTGGAATGATAATGACGGATCCATGGCCCCTCCCCCCTCCCCTCCCCCCACCAGCTGTATATTCACATAGATATAGATAGATAGATAGATAGATAGATAGATAGATAGATAGATAGATAGATAGATAGATAGATAGATAGATAATAGATAGATAATAGATAGATAGATAGATAGATAGATAGATAGATAGATAGATAGATAGATAATAGATAGATAGATAGATAGATAGATAGATAGATAGATAGATAATAGATAGATAGATAGATAGATAGATAGATAGATAGATATAGATAGATAATAGATAATAGATAGATAATATAGATGATAGATAGATAGATAGATAGATAGATAGATAGATAGATAGATAGATAGATAGATAGATAGATAATAGATAGATAGATAGATAGATAGATAGATAGATAGATAGATAGATAGATAGATAGATAGATAATAGATAGATAATAGATAGATAGATAGATAGATAGATAGATAGATAGATAGATAGATAGATAGATAGATAGATAGATAGATAGATAGATAGATAGATAGATAGATAGATAATAGATAGATAGATAGATAGATAGATAGATAGATAGATAGATAGATAGATAGATAGAT
This sequence comes from Staurois parvus, assembly GCA_951230385.1. NCBI lineage: Eukaryota > Metazoa > Chordata > Amphibia > Anura > Ranidae > Staurois > Staurois parvus. The sequence continues at coordinate 172,597 of CATNWA010000850.1, read as the reverse complement.
AGATAGATAGATAGATATAATAGATAGATAGATAGATAGATAGATAGATAGATAGATAGATAGATAGATAGATAGATAGATAGATAGATAGATAGATAATAGATAGATAGATAGATAGATAGATAGATAGATAGATAGATAGATAGATAGATAGATAGATAGATAGATAGATAGATAGATAGATAATAGATAGATAGATAGATAGATAGATAGATAGATAGATAGATAGATAGATAATAGATAGATAGATAGATAGATAGATAGATAGATAGATAGATAGATAGATAGATAGATAGATAGATAGATAGATAATAGATAGATAGATAGATAGATAGATAGATAGATAGATAGATAGATAGATAGATAATAGATAGATAGATAGATAGATAGATAGATAGATAGATAGATAGATAATAGATAGATAGATAGATAGATAGATAGATAGATAGATAGATAATAGATAGATAGATAGATAATAGATAGATAGATAGATAGATAGATAGATAGATAGATAGATAGATAGATAGATAGATAGATAGATAGATAGATAGATAATAGATAGATAGATAGATAGATAGATATAGATAGATAATAGATAGATAGATAGATAGATAGATAGATAATAGATAGATAGATAGATAGATAGATAGATAGATAGATAGATAATAGATAGATAGATAGATAGATAGATAATAGATAGATAGATAGATAGATAATAGATAGATAGATAGATAGATAGATAGATAGATAGATAGATAATAGATAGATATAGATAGATAGATAGATAGATAGATAGATAGATAGATAGATAGATAGATAGATAATATAGATAGATAGATAGATAGATAGATAGAATAGATAGATAGATAGATAGATAGATAGATAGAGATAATAATAGATAGATAGATAGATAGATAGATAATATATAGATAATAGATAGATAGATTAGATAGATATAGATAGATAGATAGATAGATAGATAATAGATAATAGATAGATAGATAATAGATATAGATAATAGATAGATAGATAGATAGATAATAGATAATAGATAGAGATTATAAATCATTAATAATATAGATAGATAGATTGATTGATTTGATTGATTGATATTAGGTTGATAGGTAGAACTTCCAGACGCATCTAATTATCATCTTCCACTTATTACCAGACGCAGAACCATCGTCCTCTATCACCTCCCAGCGTCAGAGATTCCCTATCTGTGATTCCTTCTATTGTGAAGTATTGATCTATTGATTGACCTGTCATTATGGGTAATTGGAATCAATAGATCAATACTGATCTCGGCATGGATACATTAGAACGGATGGTCCTGATACATTGTTTCTAGGAAGTCTCCTCTCTCTGTCCTCCTCATTCTATAACTGAAGTAGTTGGTAAAACTTTTATTGGATTTTCCTGGAGGGGCCGTCGCAGTGATTGGCGCGGTCGGTGTTTCTCGGTCTCCACATGTGCCGCACTCAGTCGTCTTCAATCACCCCCCCCCCCTAAATCATCTCTCGCAGCGCCGGGACGGCAGATCTCATTGGTTCTGGTTGAAACATTCTGGCCTGCGGAACTCTTCCCCGAGACAAACACCTCCGCCGATTACGCAGCGCGACAACGTCTACCAACGGTAACAAAACAATCAAACGGAGATCCTTCGCGCCCGACAGAAACATTTCAATAAATCGCATTCCGCTTTCTTTGATTTCTTTATTTTTGATTTTATTTTTTCTCTCTCTTCTCCATCTCAAGAAAAAAAAAAAAAAAAAACCGTCAATCCCGACACCTCGCTAAATTGCCAATATATATTTCAAGAAATATTTTAGCGAATCCGCGGAAATCGCCAGAGGTTATTCTCATTAAAACCGAAATGACATGGTTTAATTAGTTGTAAATAAGAGAGATGAATTAAATAAGCGCCCCCCCCCCCACCCACCCCGACCCTTCGGGGGGCGGCGACGGTGCGAATTCCATCTGTCGCCGATTGTGTAATTCTGCCAAAGCGGATGGCGGCGGAGACGCGATGACAAACAGGTCGCTTTTAAATAAATATCTTATTAGCTGAGTGAAGTACACTGACAAAGAATAATTTATTCTCCTTTAAACTGCTCTCGACAATTTCAGGTGTTTCCAAATGAGATCACACAAGAGTGATTAAATGCATCTGATAACAAGGCACACATTGCCGGAATTACTCACTGCCTCATTTTATGATTAATTAAACATGTAGATTAAAGTTGCAAAAGAATTTAGATTAATGAGCAAGTTAAGTCTTGCTGATATAAGTGAATTGGGAATTGGATGCTCCGAGGAACTTTATAAACATGCATTTTATAATGAGAGAGACAAGGCTGCATGTTCGGTGCCGGTCACCAGGGCCTTCCGCGATTCACTCTTTTTTAACGCGCTTTGACAGCTTTCAAATAACATCCGACTGGAGGCTTTAAACTTTGTAAAGCAGAGGAGGCCCGGCGCGGCGGCGGCGGCGGTAACGCCACTCTCCGTATCTCCGAGGTAATGACCCCCCCCATTCCCAGTTACAGCAGCTGTTCGCTGTAATTACCGGGCATCCATTGTTCTCCGGATGGCTTCCTGGTCACCTAAAAAAAATTGCATTTCGCGGTTAAAAAGAAAAACGCGGTTACGTAACGCGCAGCTCACCTCAGAGGAGGGGGAAAAAATTACATTTCTTTTTTAAAAAATTCCTCTTAGGTTGAAAGCGGCTTGCGTGACTTTTAGTCCCGCGGTTCAAAAAAAAAAAACGCGGTTACGTAACACGCAGCTCACCTCAGAGGAGGGGGGAAAAAATTGCATTTCTCTTTAAAAAAAATTCCTCTTAGGTTGAAAGCGGCTCGCGTGACGCGGTCTCCCTGCACTTTTAGTCCCGCGGTACAAAAAAACCCCAAAAACGAGCGGAGCCACGGAATGGCTTTCTGTCCCGAGACCAAGCGTAAAAATGGAAAGCTGAGAACCGTCCAAGGGGAGGGGGCGGCCCAGCCGGAGTCGCTGGGGGTAATTAGGGGAATTAGAATCGGTAAGAGGAAATGAAGAGAAATGAAGAGAAGAGAACGGAGAGAAAGTGAACAGGAAAAGGGGAGGTAAAGGAAAGGGAGAGGAAGAGGAAAGGAAGGAGAGGAGGAAGAAGTGGAAGAGAAGAGTAAAAGAAAAAAAAGAACAGAAGAGAAAGGAGAGTAAGAGAAAATTAACAGAAGAAGAGAACAGAGAGAAAGTGAAAAGGAAAAGGACAGGAAAAGGAAAGAGAGAGGAAGAAGAAGAGAGAAGAGGAAGAGGAAAGATTCACTCTTTTTTAACGCGCTTTGACAGCTTTCAAATAACATCCGACTGGAGGCTTTAAACTTTGTAAAGCAGAGGAGGCCCGGCGCGGGGCGGCGGCGGTAACGCCACTCTCCGTATCTCCGAGGTAATGACCCCCCCCCCATTCCCAGTTACAGCAGCTGTTCGCTGTAATTACCGGGCATCCATTGTCCTCCGGATGGCTTCCTGGTTAAACGCGGTTACGTAACGCGCAGCTCACCTCAGAGGAGGGGGAAAAAAAATTGGTTGAAAGCGGCCTGCGTGACTTTTAGTCCCGCGGTTCTTTAACACGCAGCTTCAGAAGGAGGGAACAAAAAATTAAAAAAAATTCCTCTTAGGTTGAAAGCGGCTCGCGTGACGCGGTCTCCCTGCACTTTAGTCCCGCGGTTCACAAAGAAAAACGCGGTTACGTAACGCGCAGCTCACCTCAGAGGAGGGGAAAAAAAATTACATTTCTCTTTAAAAATTCCTCTTAGGTTGAAAGCGGCTCGCGTGACGCGGTCTCCCTGGCGTTTTTTAGTCCCGCGGTACAAAGAGAAAAAACGCGGTTACGTAACGCGCAGCTCCCTCAGAGGAGGGGAAAAAAATTACATTTCTTTTTTCTCTTTTTAAAGATTCCTCTTAGGTTGAAAGCGGCTCGCGTGACGCGGTCTCCCTGCACTTTTAGTCCCGCGGTACGAAAAAACCCCAAAAAACGAGCGGTTAGGCAACGGAATGGCTTTCCCTCAGAGAGACCAAGCGTAAAAAAAAGCTGAGAACCGTCCAGGAAAGGGGGGCGGCCCAGGTTCGCTGGGGGTACTTTTAGGGCGGTAAAAAAACCCCATAAAAACGAGAATCGGAATGGCTTTCCGTCCCGGAGAATGCGTAAAGAAGAAACGGAGAGAAAGTGAAGGCAGGAAGAGGAGAGGAAGGGGGGTAAGGATTAGAGGAAGAGGAAATGAAGGAAATGAAGAAGAGAACGGAGAGAAAGTGAACAGGAAAAGGGGAGGTAAAGGAAAGGGAGAGGAAGAGGAAAGGAGAGAGAAAGGAAAGGAAAGAGAAAGGAAAGGAGAGGAAAAAAGAGAAGAGGAGAGGGGAAAGGAAGAGGAGGGGAGGAAGAAGTGGAAGAGAAGAGTAAAAGGAAAAAAGAAAAGCAGAAGAGAAAGGAGAGTAAGAGAAAATGAAGAGGAGAGAAGAAGAGAACAGAGAGAAAGTGAAAAGGAAAGGACAGGAAAGGAAAGGAAGAGGAGGTGGAAAAGGAAAGGAAGAAAAAGGAGAGGAAGAGAAGAGAAGAGGAAGGGGAAAGATTCACTCTTTTTTAACGCGCTTTGACAGCTTTCAAATAACATCCGACTGGAGGCTTTAAACTTTGTAAAGCAGAGGAGGCCCGGCGCGGGCGGCGGCGGCGGTAACGCCACTCTCCGTATCTCCGAGGTAATGACCCCCCCCCATTCCCAGTTACAGCAGCTGTTCGCTGTAATTACCGGCCCCCATTGTTCTCCGGATGGCTTCCTGGTTAAACGCGGTTACGTAACGCGCAGCTCACCTCAGAGGAGGGGGAAAAAAATTAATTTCTTTTTTTTCTTTTTTAAAAGATTCCTCTTAGGTTGAAAGCGGCTCGCGTGACGCGGTCTCCCTGCACTTTTAGTCCCGCGGGTACAAAAAAAAAAAAACCCGAGCGGAGGCACGGAATGGCTTTCTGTCCCGCGTCCAAACGTAAAATGGAAAGCGGAGGCCCGTCCAAGGCGAGGGGCGGCCCGCAGGAGTCGCTGGGAGTACTTAGGGGAATTAGAATCGGTATTTCGATACAAATGATACTTTTTCACACGTATTATTTTACATCGGAGCGGCGCAGATGGGCGAACGCGGGAAGGCAGCCGCGCGCCGGGAAATATTTTTCCATTTTAGAAATTAGGAATCGGCAATCTCGAGAGGGGGAGGGCGCGTCTTATGACTTTTCTTTGATACCTCAAAATGTTAAATCTACCGCAACGTGCCAACGCAGAAAGCTGTGCTCTAATTGGTCGCTACTGCGAACGCATGGAGGCAACCCGCGCGCCGGGAAATTGTTTTCCATTTTAATAATTAGGAGACGCCCATCTCGAGGGGGAGGGCGCTTCTTATGGCTTTTCTTTGATACCTCAAAACGTTAAATCTACCGAAAAGTGCAACTGCTGCAACCAACGTAGAAAGCTGTGCTCTGATTGGTCGCCACTGCGAACGCATGAAGGCAGCTGGGCGCAGGGAAATATTTATCCATTTTATAAATTAGGAATCGCAATCTCGAGAGGGGGAGGGCGCGTCTTATGGCTTTTCTTCGATGCCTCAAAACGTTAAATCTACCGCAACGTGCAAACGCAGAAAGCTGTGCTCTGATTGGTCGCTACTGCAAACGCATGAAGACAGCCGCGCACCAGAAAATAGTTTTCCATTTTGATAATTAGGAATCGGCAATCTCAGGGGGAGGGCGCGTCTTTTGGCTTTTCTTTGATACCTCAAAATTTTAAATCTTTTGCAACGTGCAAACGCTGCAACCAGCGCAGAAAGCTGTGCTCTGATTGGTTTCTACTGCGAAACGCATGAAGGCAGCCAGGGGCGCAGGGAAATATTTATCCATTTTATAAATTAGGAATCTGCAATCTCGAGAGGGGGAGGGCGCATCTTATGGCTTTTCTTTGATGCCTCAAAACGTTAAATCTACCGCAACGTGCAAACGCAGAAAGCTGTGCTCTGATTGGTCCTACTGCAAACGCATGAAGACAGCCGTGCTTCACCAGAAAATAGTTTTCCATTTTGATAATTAGCCGGCAATCTCAGGGGGAAGGCGCGTCTTTTGGCTTTTCTTTGATACCTCAAAATTTTAAATCTTTTGCAACGTGCAAACGCTGCAACCAGCGCAGAAAGCTGTGCTCTGATTGGTTTCTACTGCGAACGCATGAAGGCAGCTGGGCTGGGAAATATTTATCCATTTTATAAATTAGGAATCGGCAATCTCGAGAGGGGGAGGGCGCATCTTATGGCTTTTCTTTGATACCTCAAAACGTTAAATCTACCGCAACGTGCAAACGCTGCAACCAGCGCAGAAAGCTGTGCTCTGATTGGTCGCGGCTGCACTCTTATTAGGTCATTACTTTATATATTCATAAAACACGATCTCTGCCACGAAAATTTGCCCAATCGCACTTGGCTCCAGTCACACCTGTGCGTTTTGTAAACGTGCACAAAAAAAAAAATGCATTCTTGCACGCGTTTACAAAAGACATTTAAAATGTGTGTCATCTAGTGCCGGTCACACCGGAGCGATCTGCAAATTGAAATCGCATCTCATGATTGGGAATGTCGATGTCTCAACACGTGCGATTTGCTGCGCCGCGATTTCATACGTAGTTCTCGCGTGACTTCTTCTAGTTTTCTTGCGATTTCTGTAGAATAGAATGGAAATCGCGCTGCAAATGGCAAGTCATCGCCGAAAATCACCACAAGTCGCAGTAAAGTCTTCTGAAATCGCAGCAGAAATTGCACACAAATCGCGCGGTTTAAAATGGCAGCGGTGCAACTGGTGACTTACTGTTAACGACACCCCAAACATGACAAGTAGATCCGCGTTTTCCCATTCGCAAAAACGTGAAACAAACGCAGTAAAGAAAAATTGTTGCAAACCTGGACATGGCAAAAAGCTGCTTTGCCGCATTTGTCGCACATAGAACCGCCCACTGAAACGAATGGCGTGCCAAGGAAAAAAAAAACACAAAAAAAGCGCAAAGAAATGTGCGTTCGTAAACCTCCAGGTGTGAATGGGCCCTTTGGTTTGTTGAAGGTTTTTCGATGTGAATGAACGGATCTGTAACCCCAATCGTTACCATCCCAAGGAAGCGGCAACATGGGGATGTCATTTCAAAAGGAACTCCCGATATTTCTACATCGGCAGCTTTCATGAAAATGATCCCTGGTGATCCCGCCATGGAGGTCACTTCCTGTTATAGGGTGACAACGCTCTCTTCCTATCTCCCTATTGTGCTCCTGGGTTGTCACCCTGTCACATGGGCTTCTGATTCAGAATATAACACCCATGACACAGACACGGCCCACTGGTGTCACCCTCAGGAAACCCGCCCTGAGAAATGCCAGGCTGCCATCACTGGGGTGGATGGAGGCAGGAAGTGGCTGCAAAGCGGCTGCAGGAGATCAGCAGCTCTGAGGTTTAATGAAGTGACAACTAACCGTCACCCGGTTCCATTTACATTGCAGTAAATGATCAGAGAGGAAACATCTTTCCAGTCCAACGTCCATCACTGTGGCACATGACAGAGCACCGCGCCGGCAGAGAAAACCGAAAACACGTGTGTGAATCGGTGAACAAACCCAGACTCGTTCCTTCTTCCCCTGGATGGCGGGGGAGAGGAGAGATGCCAGAGATGACGGGCCCCGGGCCCCTATCCCACACCTGGCGGCAGTCTGCACTAATCACACTTATTGGAAACAAATTTCAATCCAATAGTGAAAATCATCACCGGAACCCCCTCCCCCCCACTCATCGGAACCTCGGATCCTCCGGAGTCTTTGCTACCAAACCCCTGAAAACGCAGCCAAGAGCCAAAATCCAAAATATCGCAATCTTCTAGGCCGCCATCCACAGAGGAATGGATATGAAGAGTGGACAAGATGGTGGAGGAGATGCCGAGTCAGCAAAGGGCTGATTACAGCACAGATGACAAGATCTGGGAAAAGCCGGTCACTCCTGGAGAACGTCTTCCATCAAAGACTTCTAATCAGTCCGATTAGGTGACTCCTCCGAGAGAAGCCTGCTGGAGGACAGGTGACTCCTCCGAGAGAGAGAGGCCTGCTGGAGGACAGGTGACTCCTCCGAGAGAGAGAGGCCTGCTGGAGGACAGGTGACTCCTCCGAGAGAGAGAGGCCTGCTGGAGGACAGGTGACTCCTCCGAGAGAGAGAGGCCTGCTGGAGGACAGGTGACTCCTCCGAGAGAGAGAGGCCTGCTGGAGGACAGGTGACTCCTCCAAGAGAGAGGCCTGCTGGAGGACAGGTGACTCCTCCAGAGAGAGGCCTGCTGGAGGACAGGTGACTCCTCCAAGAGAGAGGCCTGCTGGAGGACAGGTGACTCCTCCAAGAGAGGCCTGCTGGAGGACAGGTGACTCCTCCAAGAGAGAGGCCTGCTGGAGGACAGGTGACTCCTCCAAGAGAGAGAGGCCTGCTGGAGGACAGGTGACTCCTCCAAGAGAGGGCCTGCTGGAGGACAGGTGACTCCTCCAAGAGAGAGAGGCCTGCTGGAGGACAGGTGACTCCTCTGAGAGAGAGAGAGAGAGGACAGGAGAGACTCCTCCGAGAGAGAGAGGCCTGCTAGAGGACAGGTGACTCCTCCGAGAGAGAGAGAGAGGCCTGCTGGAGGACAGGTGACTCCTCCTCCGAGAGAGAGGCCTGCTGGAGGACAGGTGACTCCTCCAAGAGAGAGAGAGAGGCCTGCTGGAGGACAGGTGACTCCTCCGAGAGAGAGAGGCCTGCTGGAGGACAGGTGACTCCTCCGAGAGAGGCCTGCTGGAGGACAGGTGACTCCTCCGAGAGAGAGTGCAGAGAGCCTCAGTCCCTCTCCAACCCCCCACCATGCTGCTTTGTCCTGGTGATTATATGTGTACTGGGGGAAGGTTGTTCTGATGGTCCAAATCTACGATGAGAAACTCCCAGAGAGTTCCCTCCCTGGACAAGGTGTACCGTATTGTGACCACACCGGGGGCGGACTGACATCTCATGGGGCCCCCTACTGACCCCGGGCCCTCGGACTGTGCTCGAATGGTCAGTCCGCCCCTGGACCGCACACAATCTATCAGAGTTCAGTTTCGGAAAGTCATTCCAGACCATTAAAAACCCAATTTCCATCTGTGAAGACGGCTGAACGCTCGCTGACTCCTTCCAGATTGGTGTCGGCACAGAGGAGGGACGAGGAGGACGAGGAGGACGGGGAGGACGAGGAGGACGAGGGGAGGACGAGGAGGACGGGGAGGACGGGGAGGACGGGGAGGACGGGGAGGACGAGGAGGACGAGGAGGACGAGGAGACGAGGAGGACGAGGAGGACGGGGAGGACGAGGAGGACGAGGAGGAGGACGGGGAGGACGAGGAGGACGAGGAGGACGGGGGGACGAGGAGGACGGGGAGGAGGACGGGGAGGACGGGGAGGACGAGAGGACGACGAGGAGGACGGGGAGGACGAGGAGGACGAGGAGGACGGGGAGGACGGGGAGGACGGGGAGGACGGGGAATCTATAGGTGGAATTAATCTTCCCCGGTGCTATTAACATTCCCTAATTTCTCTGGTTATTTAATAACCTGCCATTGTGCCGGTCTCCTCCGGGGGGGGAGGGGTTAATTACGCCTTCCCTTCCCGGGGACTCCGGCGCTCGCTCTAACGATGACAAAGATTATAAATTACACTCATTAACCCAACATGATTATCATATGGAGATTATCCGTGTACCTGTCACTTAGCCGTGTCCCCTGGATCACCATTTACACACAACTCCCCGTCCTACGTCTCCAATCAATTACCGTCACTCCTGGCACACCGAGCTCACCGCCGGCTGTCACATATTATTACTTACTGAGTGCCGGATTCCTCCATCCCGGCTGCGCAGAGAAAGCGCCTCCAGAGTGATCGGACAGAACTTTGTATGGACTTCTATGGAATCTTCTAATGTTTGTATCTGGACTACACATCTGCGGTGCTTCAATCTCACATCCACATAATTACCGACCACCACCAGAATCCAGACACCACGCATGACCACCACCAGAATCCAGACACCACGCATGACCACCACACCAGAATCCAGACACCACGCATGACCACCACCAGAATCCAGACCCACCACCAGAATCCAGACACCACGCATGACCACCACCAGAATCCAGAGACCACGCATGACCACCACCAGAATCCAGACACCACGCATGACCACCACCAGAATCCAGACACCACGCATCCCACCAGACACCACGCATGACCACCACCAGAATCCAGACCCACGCATGACCACCAGAATCCAGAGACCACGCATGACCGCCACCAGAATCCACCACGCATGACCATCCAGACACGACGCATGACCGCCACCAGAATCCAGACCACGCACGCCGCCATGAATCCAGAGACCACGCACCACCAGAATCCAGAGACCACGCATGACCACCACCAGAATCCAGAGACCACGCATGACCACCACCAGAATCCAGAGACCACGCATGACCGCCACCAGAATCCAGAGACCACGCATGACCGCCACCAGAATCCACCCACGCATGACCACCACCAGAATCCAGAGACCACGCATGACCACCACCAGAATCCAGAGACCACGCATGACCACCACCAGAATCCAGAGACCACGCATGACCGCCACCAGAATCCAGACACCACGCATGACCGCCACCAGAATCCAGAACCACGCATGACCGCCACCAGAATCCAGACCCACGCATGACCACACCAGAATCCAGACACCACGCATGACCGCCACCAGAATCCAGAGACCACGCATGACCACCACCAGAATCCAGAGACCACGCATGACACCACCAGAATCCAGACACCACGCATGACCACCACCAGAATCCAGACACCACGCATGACCACCACCAGAATCCAGACACCAGGCATGACCACCACCAGAAATCCAGACACCCGGCATGACCACCACCAGAATCCAGACACCACGCATGACCACCACCAGAATCCAGACACCTGGCATGACCACCACCAGAATCCAATGCATGACCACCCCAGCAATGACACACGGCATGACCACCCACCAGAATCCAGACACCACGCATGACCAGAATCCACCACCAGAATCCACCAGAATCCAACACCACGCATGACCACCACCAGAATCCAGACACCACGCATGACCACCAGAATCCAGACACCACGCATGACCGCCACCAGAATCCAGACACCACGCATGACCGCCACCAGAATCCAGACACCACGCATGACCCACCAGAATCCAGACACCACGCATGACCACCACCAGAATGCAGACACCACACATGACCACCACTAGAATCCAGAGACCACGCATGACCACCACCAGAATCCAGAGACCACGCATGACCGCCACCAGAATCCAGAGACCACGCATGACCACCACCAGAATGCAGACACCACACATGACCTCCACTAGAATCCAGAGACCACGCATGACCACCACCAGAATCCAGAGACCACGCATGACCACCACCAGAATCCAGAGACCACGCATGACCACCACCAGAATCCAGAGACCACGCATGACCACCACCAGAATTTAGACACCACACATGACCACCACCAGAATCCAGACACCACGCATGACCACCACCAGAATCCAGAGACCACGCATGACCACCACCAGAATTCAGACACTAGAATCCAGACACCTGGCATGACCACCACCAGAATCCAGACACCCAATATGACCACCACCAGAATCCAGACACCCAATATGACCACCACCAGAATCCAGACACCCAGCATGACCACCACCAGAATCCAGACACCCAATATGACCACCACTGCAATACTACTGGACAGGAATACCAATAGGACAATTCCAGAGGGTCTGGAACTATCTATTCTAAGATACTTCCACCAGGCCTGGCAACTTCCATCTACCCCCACACTACGACAACTGTGCCACCAGTGTGATAATGATCCCCATCCCTCCATCACCTATAATACTTCTACCACACAGACCCTCACCAACTCCCGGCCCGGAGATATGAAGATGGCTTAGTGATGCTAATAAAGCAGAGAGATAGAGAAAGCATGAAAGCATGGAGGGGGGGGGGTGAAGGGAGATGGTCAGAGATAGGGACACAGTGATAGAGATGGTCAGAGATGGAGACACAGTGGTAGAGATGGTCAGAGATAGGAGACACACAGTGATAGAGATGGTCAGAGATGGAGACACAGTGATAGAGACGGTCAGAGATGGAGACACAGTGATAGAGATGGTCAGAGATGGGGACACAGTGATAGAGATGGTCAGAGATGGGGACACAGTGATAGAGACGGTCAGAGATGGAGACACAGTGATAGAGATGGTCAGAGATGGGGACACAGTGATAGAGATGGTCAGAGATGGGGACACAGTGATAGAGATGGTCAGAGCTGGATGACACTAGGCTGGACGTGGTCATAGATGGGGGATACAATGCTGGGATTGGTCAGAGATGGGGGATGGGGTACATAATGCTGGAGATGATCATAGATGGAGACACAATGCTAGAGAAGGTCAGAAACAGGGTACACAATGCTGGAGACGGTCAGAGGTGGGAAACCCCATGCTGGAGATGGTCAGAGATGGGGGACCCCAGGTTGGAGATGTTAAGAGATGGGGGAGACAATGATGGAGATGGTCAGATTTGTAGGACAAAATGCTGGAGTTGGTCAGAGATGGGGAGACAATGATGGAGTTGGTCAGAGATGGAGGAGACAATGATGAAGTTGGTCAGATTTGGGGGACAAAATGCTGGAGTTGGTCAGAGATGGGGGAGACAATGCTGGAGTTGGTCAGAGATGGGGGAGACAATGATGGAGTTGGTCAGGAGTCCTCCAGCAGTGCAGAGTATTTCAGGAGAGGAGAGTTATAGAGGAAGGAGCGGAGTCCTCCAGCAGTGCAGAGTATTTCAGGAGAGGAGTTATAGAGGAAGGAGCGGAGTCCTCCAGCAGTGCAGAGTATTTCAGGAGAGGAGTTATAGAGGAAGGAGCGGAGTCCTCCAGCAGTTGGTCAGAGATGGGGGAGACAATGATGGAGTTGGTCAGAGATGGGGAAGACAATGATGGAGTTGGTCAGAGATGGGGGAAACAATCATGGAGATGGTCAAAGATGGAGGAGACAATGATGGAGTTGGTCAGAGATGGGGGAGACAATGATGGAGTTGGTCGAAGATGGAGGAGACAATGATGGAGTTGGTCAGAGATGGGGGAGACAATGATGAAGTTGGTCAGAGATGGGGGAGACAATGATGGAGATGGTCAGAGATGGGGGAGACAATGATGGTGATGGTCAGAGATGGGGGAGACAATGATGGAGATGGTCAGAGATGGGGTAGACAATGATGGAGTTGTTCAGAGATGGGAGACCCTAGGCTGGAGATGGTCAGAGATGGGGGACAATGATGGAGTTGGTCAGATTTGGGGGACAAAATGCTGTAGTTGGTCAGAGATGGGGGAGACAATGATGGAGTTGGTCAGAGATGGGGGGAGACAAATGATGGAGTTGGTCAGAATTGGGGGACAAAATGCTGTAGTTGGTCAGAGATGGGGAGACAATGATGGAGTTGGTCAGAGATGGGGGAGACAATGATGGAGTTGGTCAGAGATGGGGGAGACAATGATGGAGTTGGTCAGAGATGGGGGAGACAATGATGGAGTTGGTCAGAGATGGGGGAGACAATGATGGCGTTGGTCAGAGATGGGGGAGACAATGATGGCGTTGGTCAGAGATGGGGGAGACAATGATGGAGTTGGTCAGATTTTGGGGAGACAAAGCTGGAGATATCGCTCGGCTCCACCTTCCCAGTGGCAGAGATCCCGTATATCTGTGAAGTATTGATCTATTGATAGAGACGTCATACTGGGCCATGGGATCAATAGATCAATATTGCGATCTACAAGCTCCACACCGATACATTGTGAATGATTGTATAACCCGATACAATGTTCTTCTTCTTATTTCCTATAGAAGGGGAGTCGGGTTGTCACGGATCTTGGAGAGCGGTTGTCACGCCCGCACCACCAGCACTAAACACGAACATTTCCATCATGGAGTCAGCCGAACGCTCGCAGTTCATAATTCACACAAATCGATTTATCTCTCCCCGATGGCGCAGTTTGGACGGAGCGCTCTCTAAATTTCACACATGCATGTAAATGAAACTTGTCACGTTATAAATCTGGAGAGATGACGGAACAAAGACCGACTGCAAGACTCGCCGTCATCGCCGCACAAGGGCAGAAAAGTGTGCTGAGCACAGCGCGGGGCCCCCAAGGGCCAAATTCTCCAGCTCCAATTATTCCACTTACTCCTTCACATTTTCCAAAATCTTATCCCGAGTCACGGCGGGACCCTCCGCCTTCTCATTTCCTGTTATTGATGGTTATTGAATGTGCGAGCTGTGCGGGGGAGAGACGAGGACTTATTACACAACGCGATGATGTCATCACAAATCTCTGCGCTTCTTTATTCTCTCATTATTACAGCGAGAAAGATCCGGAGTCAGCAGCAGAACTCAGCTTCCAATTTGGGACAGAAATTCCACTCGGGAATTATCATTCACTTCTCCTTCCTCTATAACTCTCCTCTCCTGAAATACTCTGCACTGCTGGAGGACTCCTCTCCTTCCTCTATAACTCTCCTCTCCTGAAATACTCTGCACTGCTGGAGGACTCCTCTCCTTCCTCTATAACTCCTCTCCTGAAATACTCTGCACTGCTGGAGGACTCCTCTCCTTCCTCTATAACTCCTCTCCTGAAATACTCTGCACTGCTGGAGGACTCCTCTCCTTCCTCTATAACTCCTCTCCTGAAATACTCTGCACTGCTGGAGGACTCCGCTCCTTCCTCTATAACTCTCCTCTCCTGAAATACTCTGCGCTGCTGGAGGACTCCGCTCCTTCCTCTATAACTCCTCTCCTGAAATACTCTGCGCTGCTGGAGGACTCCTCTCCTTCCTCTATAACTCCTCTCCTGAAATACTCTGCACTGCTGGAGGACTCCGCTCCTTCCTCTATAACTCCTCTCCTGAAATACTCTGCACTGCTGGAGGACTCCGCTCCTTCCTCTATAACTCTCCTCTCCTGAAATACTCTGCACTGCTGGAGGACTCCTCTCCTTCTTCTATAACTCTCCTCTCCTGAAATACTCTGCACTGCTGGAGGACTCCTCTCCTTCCTCTATAACTCCTCTCCTGAAATACTCTGCGCTGCTGGAGGACTCCTCTCCTTCCTCTATAACTCCTCTCCTGAAATACTCTGCGCTGCTGGAGGACTCCTCTCCTTCCTCTATAACTCTCCTCTCCTGAAATACTCTGCACTGCTGGAGGACTCCGCTCCTTCCTCTATAACTCTCCTCTCCTGAAATACTCTGCACTGCTGGAGGACTCCGCTCCTTCCTCTATAACTCCTCTCCTGAAATACTCTGCACTGCTGGAGGACTCCGCTCCTTCCTCTATAACTCCTCTCCTGAAATACTCTGCACTGCTGGAGGACTCCGCTCCTTCCTCTATAACTCCTCTCCTGAAATACTCTGCACTGCTGGAGGACTCCTCTCCTTCCTCTATAACTCCTCTCCTGAAATACTCTGCACTGCTGGAGGACTCCTCTCCTTCCTCTATAACTCCTCTCCTGAAATACTCTGCACTGCTGGAGGACTCCTCTCCTTCCTCTATAACTCCTCTCCTGAAATACTCTGCACTGCTGGAGGACTCCTCTCCTTCCTCTATAACTCTCCTCTCCTGAAATACTCTGCACTGCTGGAGGACTCCGCTCCTTCCTCTATAACTCTCCTCTCCTGAAATACTCTGCACTGCTGGAGGACTCCTCTCCTTCCTCTATAACTCTCCTCTCCTGAAATACTCTGCACTGCTGGAGGACTCCGCTCCTTCCTCTATAACTCTCCTCTCCTGAAATACTCTGCACTGCTGGAGGACTCCTCTCCTTCCTCTATAACTCCTCTCCTGAAATACTCTGCACTGCTGGAGGACTCCGCTCCTTCCTCTATAACTCCTCTCCTGAAATACTCTGCACTGCTGGAGGACTCTGCCCCGGTCTGTCCATGCATCCACACACACACACACATAGATCTGTCCGGGGAGAAGAGTCTCTCACCAGTCTGCAGTTGGATGGACACCGAAGATGGAAGATGCGCTATTTATAGCGGGGTGTGCGTTGAATCACACGCATGTATCACACGCATTTTCTCGTGTTTCGGGTGTAACTTACAGCCTGAGCCAACGGTCCTAAAGCAGCCCAGTTCATATTATTGTCAATTGCTTTCACTATGACAAGACCGCACTTTAAATAGCAGCGCGCGGTTCCCATGCCGCGTTCTGGTGCCCGTCTCGGGTTACCGCCATGCTGGCAGAACAATGATCCCTGACAAACAGCGGCGGGGTTGTTTCAGGTAAAATCCTGCGTCCCTCCGGCTGTATGAAGACATTAATGGGGGGGTTAGTCTCTGCGTGCCGAGTGTCGGTTAGTCTCTGCGCGCCGAGTGCCGGTTAGTCTCTGCGCGCCGAGTGCCGGTTAGTCTCTGCGCGCCGAGTGTCGGTTAGTCTCTGCGCGCCGAGTGTCGGTTAATCTCTGCGCGCCGAGTCCCGGTTAGTCTCTGAGTGCCGAGTGTCGGTTAATCTCTGCGCGCCGAGTGTCGGTTAGTCTCTGCGCGCCGAGTGCCGGTTAGTCTCTGCGCGCCGAGTGCCGGTTAGTCTCTGCGCGCCGAGTGTCGGTTAGTCTCTGCGCGCCGAGTGTCGGTTAATCTCTGCACGCCGAGTCCCGGTTAGTCTCTCTGCGCGCCGAGTCCCGGTTAGTCTCTGCGTGCCGAGTGTCGGTTTGAGTCTCTGCGTGCCGAGTGCCGGTTATTCTCTGAGTGCCGAGTGTCGGTTAGTCTCTGCGCGCCGAGTGCCGGCAGAATCGATCGGTAAGAAGACCCGGCAGCTGCGGTGAATATCTCCTCACACACCTGTTATTACTAGATTTGTTACATCACGGACCCGGAGGACTCCAAACTCCACACCGCTACGTACGCATCCCCTGTCCGCTCTGCCTAAACGATGACGCGGCGAGGACGGGGATGACGGCACCTGATGATGAGGACACCAACGTACAGACAGACGTCTGGTGTCACCGAAATCACTTTGTGACACACAACCGGGCCAAGCTGGACCAATGTAACTGTAGAACATGCCAGTGCCTGGAATTATGCTTTAAGGCAGTGCTGGTCAACTGTCTAAATATAGAGGGTACAAGCTGTGGCCCCTGACATCCCCCGGGGCCACACATAATATTCAGTATATGTAGTTCTATATTGGATTGTAAAAGACGGGGGACATAATGCTGGAGATGGTCAGAGATGGGGGATACAAGACTAGAGATGGTCAGAGGTGGGAGGGCATAAGGCTGGAGATGGTCAGAGACGGAGGACACAAGGCTGAAGATGGTCAGAGATGGGGACACAAGATTAGAGATGGTCAGAGATGGGGGAAACAAGGCTGGAGATGGTCAGAGACGGGGGACACAAGGCTGAAGATGGTCAGAGATGGGGGACACAAGATTAGAGATGGTCAGAGATGGGGGACACAAGGCTGGAGATGGTCAGAAATGGGGGACACAAGGCTGGAGATGGTCAGAGATGGGGGACACAAGGCTGGAGATGGTCAGAGATGGGGGACACAAGGCTGGAGATGTTCAGAAATGGTGGGCATAAGGCTGGAGATGGTCAGAGATGGGGGACACAAGACTAGAGATGGTCAGAGATGGAGGACACAAGGCTGGAGATGGTCATAGATGGAGGACACAAGGCTGGAGATGGTCAGAGATGGGGGACACAAGGCTGGAGATGGTCAGAGATGGGGGCACAAGGCTGGAGATGGTCAGAGATGGGGGACACAAGGCTGGAGATGGTCAGAAATGGGGGCACAAGGCTGGAGATGGTCAGAGATGGGGGACACAAGGCTGGTGATGGTCAGAGATGGAGGACACAGGGCTGAAGATGGTAATAGATGGGGGACACAAGACTGGAGATGGTCAGAGATGGGGGGCATAAGGCTGGAGATTGTCATAGATGGAGGACACAAGGCTGGAGAGATGGTCAGAGAAGGGGGGACACATGGCTGGACATGATCAGAGATGGGGGACATAATGCAGGAGATAGGGGACACAAGGCTGGGGGACACAAGAAATGGTCAGAAATGGGGGACACAAGGCTGGAGATGGTCAGAGATGGGGGACATAATGCAGGAGATAGGGGACACAAGGCTGGAAATGGTGAGTGATGGAGGACACAAGGCTGGAGATGGTCAGAGACGGGGGACACAAAGGCTGGAGATGGTCAGAGATGGGGGATACAAGGCTGAAGATGGTCAGAGATGGGGGACACAAGACTAGAGATGGTCAGAGATGGGGGGAAACAAGGCTGGAGATGGTCAGAGATGGAGGACACAAGGCTGGAGATGGTCAGAGATGGGGGACACAAGGCTGGAGATGGTCAGAGATGGGGGACACAAGGCTGGAGATGGTCAGAGATGGGGGACACAAGGCTGGAGATGGTCAGAGATGGGGGACACAAGGCTGGAGATGGTCAGAGATGGGGGACACAAGGCTGAAGATGGTCAGAGATGGGGGACACAAGGCTGGAGATGGTCAGAGATGGGGGACACAAGGCTGGAGATGGTCAGAGATGGGGGACACAAGGCTGGAGATGGTCAGAGACGGGGGACACAAGGCTGGAGATGGTCAGAGACGGGGGACACAAGGCTGGAGATGGTCAGAGATGGGGGGTCACAAGGCTGGAGATGGTCAGAGATGGGGGACACAAGGCTGGAGATGGTCCGAAATGGGGGCACAAGGCTGGAGATGGTCAGAGATGGGGGACAGAAGGCTGGAGATGGTCAGAGATGGGGGACAGAAGGCTGGAGATGGTCAGAGATAGCGGACACAAGGCTGGAGATGGTAATAGATGGGGGACACAAGACTGGAGATGGTCAGAGATGGGGGGCATAAGGGCTGGAGATTGTCATAGATGGAGGACACAAGGCTGGAGATGGTCAGAGAAGGGGGGGACACATGGCTGGACATGATCAGAGATGGGGGACATAATGCAGGAGATAGGGGACACAAGGCTGGAAATGGTCAGAAATGGGGGGACATAATGCAGGAGATAGGGGACACAAGGCTGGAAATGGTGAGTGATGGAGGACACAAGGCTGGAGATGGTCAGAGACGGGGGACACAAGGCTGGAGATGGACAGAGATGGGGGACATAATGCAGGAGATAGGGGACACAAGGCTGGAGATGGTCAGAAATGGGGGACACAAGGCTGGAGATGGTCAGAGATGGGGGACATAATGCAGGAGATAGGGGACACAAGGCTGGAAATGGTGAGTGATGGAGGACACAAGGCTGGAGATGGTCAGAGACGGGGGACACAAGGCTGGAGATGGTCAGAGATGGGGGATACAAGGCTGAAGATGGTCAGAGATGGGGGACACAAGACTAGAGATGGTCAGAGATGGGGGACACAAGGCTGGAGATGGTCAGAGATGGGGGACACAAGGCTGGAGATGGTCAGAGATGGGGGGCATGGTTCAGATGTAGTTACAGGAGACTGCTAGAGATCACTGACATTACACCCCTCTACAATGACCCCACTACTGGTTGCTGGGACCTGGGTGGTCTGAGATCCCATCACTCAACAAGTCCACAAAAGTGAGAGAAAGCAGGACACTCCAGGGAAATACATTGTATCTGATCGCAGAGAGACGGTCATACATGTAACTGTCCAATCTCCTTTCCATCTACCGTGTCATATGAGGCGACGCCCCTCAGGTGCAGGTTGTATCCAATCTGGTGCTATGTAGTTGTTGGTAGATCTAAAGGAGATTGTACAATCTGTGTGTTCAAACTGAACTCCGGACACAAAAAAAAGTTCATTTAAATATTTTCCTCAATTACCACAATGGATATAAATCCACGGAGTGAGCACCAAATGTCTTTGCAAACCCAGATATTACCTTGTAAAAGTAGCAGTGTGCTGTACATAGCCTGTGCAGAGAACTGAGCTGTGGGAGGGGGCCCAGCAGGCTCCACCCACTATAGAAACATACTTGCAAGGCCAGTCACCCTGCACAAGGATAAAGAGCAGAGCTGTGGGAGGGGCCTAGAAGTTCCACCCACTACAGACAACTAAAAGAGGGGGCGGAGACAAGACCAGTCCTTCTGCACAAGGAGAGAGGTCAGCAGTGGGCGGTCTTTATTCCAGGAAGTCTCCCATTGGATGATGGCTCAGATCTGGAAGATTCCGGAGGAAGTCACATGACCGATGGATTGAGACAATATTTGTTCGGTAAACGGTCTGCACCGCCCTCCATTCCTACCCACTACAACCAGATTGTCTCTACAGCCGGCCACACACAGGATTTGAATTACTCCACCAAACATTAAAATAAAATGACCCAACAGGGGGTGCAATGACTCCAACACAAGGGGGGGTTTCAGTTCTGGATGGAGAGAGGCGGGGCTTGGATCATCTCACAGATTTGCATAGCCCTGTGTCCACATTGAGAAGATTTCTCCTCACTTCCTGTCCGCGTGACACCAGAGGAAACCTTCACAGACTACAATAAACACCTGATGGGGTCTGTAACCCTTCCCCCGCTCCACCCAAAACTGCGACCAATCAATCTCTAGATTTCCCGCGCTGAATAAAGAGAAGTAAAGGAATCGGTACTTACAGTTAGCGGCGGAGAGCGGGCGGGTGGGCGGAGTCACTGCTGAGCGTCTGGTGAATTCATTAAAATGATCTGCAGGAAGAAGAAAAAAGAAATGATGAGAGGAGGTGAGGACCACCAGTACACAGAGTGGGGGGCTCCAGGGCCGGGACAGGGTCAAACAGCGCCCCCCCCCCCAAAGAAATGTACATGTCAGAAACAATCCCCCCCCCAAAACACACTTACTCCCCAAGGTTAAATTCCCTTTGCAAGCCCAAAATCTCCCCAGACAAAAATCCCCCTCCTCCCATACAGATCCCCCCCCATCCCAGCACAAATCCTCTCCCTCCCCAAATCCCCCCTCCCAGCACAAATCCTCTCCCTCCCCAAATCCCCCCTCCCAGCACAAATCCTCTCCCTCTCCAAATCCCCCCCCACCCCCAGCTCAAATACTGTCCCTCCCCAAATCCCCCTCCCAGCACAAATCCTCTCCCTCCCCAAATCCCCCCTCCCAGCTCAAATACTGTCCCTCCCCAAATCCCCCCTCCCAGCACAAATCCTCTCCATCCCCAAATCCCCCCTCCCAGCTCAAATCCTCTCCCTCCCCAAATCCCCCCTCCCAGCTCAAATCCTCTCCCCCCCCCCAAATCCCCCCTCCCAGCTCAAATCCTCTCCCTCCCCAAATCCCACCCTCCCAGCTCAAATCTTCTCCCTACCCAAATCCCCCCTCCCAGCACAAATCCTCTCCCTCCCCAAATCCCCCCCCTCCCAGCTCAAATACTGTCCCTCCCCAGATCCCCCCCCCTGCTCAAATCCTCTCCCTCCCCAAATCCCCCCCTCCCAGCTCAAATACTCTCCAACCTCAAATCCCCCTCCCAGCTCAAATCCTCTCCCTACCCAAATCCCCCCTCCCAGCACAAATCCTCTCCCTCCCCAAATCCCCCCTCCCAGCTCAAATACTGTCCCTCCCCAAATCCCCCCCACCCAGCTCAAATACTGTCCCTCCCCAAATCCCCCCCACCCCCAGCTCAAATCCTCTCCCTCCTCAAATCCCCCTACCCCAGCACAAATCCTCTCCCTCCCCAAATCCCCCCTCCCAGCACAAATCCTCTCCCTCCCCAAATCCCCCCTCCCAGCACAAATCCTCTCCCTCCCCAAATCCCCTCTCCCAGCTCAAATACTGTCCCTTCCCAGATCCCCCCCCCCCCCCCCTCAGCTCAAATCCTCTCCCTCCCCAAATCCCCCCTCCCAGCTCAAATACTGCCCCCCCCCAAATCCCCCCCACCCCCAGCTCAAATCCTCTCCCTCCTCAAATCCCCCTCCCAGCTCAAATCCCCTCCCCAGCACAAATCCTCTCCCTCCCCACATCCCCCCTCCCAGCACAAATCCTCTCCCCCCAAATCCCCCTTCCCAGCTCAAATACTGTCCCTTCCCAGATCCCACCCCCCAGCTCAAATCCTCTCCCTCCTCAAATCCCCCTCCCAGCTCAAATCCCCTCCCAGCACAAATCCTCTCCCTCCCCACATCCCCCCTCCCAGCACAAATCCTCTCCCACCCCAAATCCCCCCTCCTAGCTCAAATACTGTCCCTCCCCAAATCTCCCCCACCCCCAGCTCAAATCCTCTCCCTCCTCAAATCCCCCTCCCAGCTGAAATCCTCTCCCTCCCCAAATCCCCCCCACCCCCCCAGCTCAAATCCTCTCCCTCCCTCAAATCCCCCTCCCAGCTCAAATCCTCTCTCTCACCCCATATCCCCCCTCCCAGCTCAAATACTGTCCCTCCCCAAATCCCCCCCCAGCTCAAATACTGTCCCTCCCCAAATCCCCCCCCCTCAAATACTGTCCCTCCCCAAATCCCCCCCCAGCACAAATCCTCTCCCTCCCCAAATCCCCCCCAGCACAAATCCTCTCCCTCCCCAAGTCCCACACTGCACAAACGCGTCTCTCCGACACTCACACACACTGAAGAAATAGAAAGACATTTAATCTGCTTAGAATTTGCATTTACTTTTTTATTACAAATCTTATTTTAGATGCAGTGATGTCATCACTGGGTCTCTGTGTGTCTCTATGCAGTGCAGGCAGATCATGGCTGGTGGGAGGGGCCTGCACATAGCTTCCAGAAAACATCACAGCACCCTTCCTCATTACTCTTCTCAAGAGCTCTCAGCCCTGATGCAAGTGGTGGGAGGAGTTATGCAAATATCAAAATGCCTGGATGGGCGGGTGTCAGTCTGGAGGAGTGGGCGGTCCTAGGCAGGCTGTATTTGCATGCAGACCGCCCACATGTGTTGCTGAGAAAGAACTGAAATCCAATGAAGTAGAAGAAGCCCACCTGGGTGAGACCCCCGGAGTGATCATCGTACAGTGAGCGCAAATCTGACCTTTAGTCACCGGCCACACACCGCTGCGGTTCAGAATCGCAGGATTTGTGCGCAATTTCTGAAGACTTTATTGCGACTTTTGAAGATTTTCAATGATTTCTTGCGATTTGCAGCGCGATTTCCATCTATTCTATTGTCAGAGCCCCACCCCCTGGGAACAGACCTCAGAGAAGGAGAAGAGCCCCGCCCCCTGGGAACAGACCTCAGAGAAGACGCAAAGCCCCGCCCCCTGGGAACAGACCTCAGAGAAGGAGAAGAGCCCCGCCCCCTGGGAACAGACCTCAGAGAAGACGCAAAGCCCCGCCCCCTGGGAACAGACCTCAGAGAAGAAGCAGACCCCCGCCCCCTGGGAACAGACCTCAGAGAAGACGCAAAGCCCCGCCCCCTGGGAACAGACCTCAGAGAAGACGCAAAGCCCCGCCCCCTCAGAGCCGAGCCGCGGACAGGAACACCTGAGCAGAGACTTCCATTGATGGCAGATTGTCTCCCGCAGACATCCAATAAATCTTTCCGTTTCATCCTGGTACGGCGAGATCACAGGGCGCGCGCGCGGCGGGAGAGCCGAGATTAAACATCTGTGCAATCACCAGCCACCCCCTCCCCCCCCCCCCCCCCCCCCGAGGACGCATGCTAAACCCGTGTGCCACCATACAGAGAAAGATGGATTCCCGCACATCGCCACAAAGAGAACCTGTCACCGACCAAGCGGTTTCTTCCAACAGCCAATCACAGGCAGCGCTGAGGGATGAAGACTGCAAGCTCCCAGGATCAGGCCCTTCTAACCCTCTTGTATTGTCACCCTTTATATTGTACAGCACTGAGCAATGACTCCTCCTCCTTCTACAAAAGTTACAATGTACAGTCCAATCACTGGGGGAGGGGAGACTGAGGAAATGACTCCTCCTCCTTCTACAAAGTTACAATGTAGAGTCCAATCACTGGGGGAGGGGAGACTGAGGAAATGACTCCTCCTCCTTCTACAAAGTTACAATGTACGGTCTGATCCCTGGGGGAGGAGACTGAGGAAATGCCTCCTCCTTCTACAAAGTTACAATGTACAGTCTGATCACTGGGGGAGGGGAGACTGAGGAAACGCCTCCACCTCCTTCTACAAAGTTACACTGTAGAGTCTGATCACTGGGGGAGGGGAGACTGAGGAAACGCCTCCTCCTCCTTCTACAAAGTTACACTGTAGAGTCTGATCACCGTGGGAGGGGAGATTAAGGAAATGCTTCCTCCTGCCTGCAGCAGACTTTACTTAATTGAACAAGCTGAAGCTGATTGGCTGCACCAGATTCTGAGTGCTCCAGTTTTAGTAAATCTCCCCCATAGACAGGTTCCCTTTATAAAACACAAATGGGGTCACCTTCAGGGGAGCTCCGGGGGGCGCGGGACGATGGGGGGTGCGGGATGAAGGGGAATGCGGGACGATGGGGGAACGCGGGACGATGGGGGAACGCAGGACGATGGGAGACAATTGGGGACGTGGGACGATGGGGGAACGCAGGACGATGGGGGAACGCAGGACGATGGGGGAACGCAGGATGATGGGGGAACGCAGGATGATGGGAGGGAATGCGGGACGACGGGGGAACGCGGGACGATGGGGGAACGCAGGACGATGGGAGACAATTGGGGGACGTGGGACGATGGGGGAACGCAGGACGATGGGGGAACGCAGGACGATGGGGGAACGCAGGATGATGGGGGAACGCAGGATGATGGGAGGGAATGCGGGACGACGGGGGAACGCGGGATGATGGGGGAACGCAGGATGATGGGAGGGAATGCGGGACGATTGGGGGAACGCGGGGCGACGGGGGAACGCGGGGCGACGGGGGAATACGGGATGAAGGGGAACGCGGGACGATGGGGGAATGTGGGATGATGGGAGACGATTGGGGGACGTGGGACGATGGGGGGACGCGGGACGATGGGGGGAATGCGGGACGATGGGGGGATGCGGGATGATGGGGGGATGTGGGACGGGAAAACGCGGGACGATGGGGGAACGCAGGACGATGGGAGACAATTGGGGGACGTGGGACGATGGGGGAACGCAGGATGATGGGGGAACGCAGGATGATGGGAGGGAATGCGGGACGACGGGGGAACGCGGGGCGACGGGGGAATGCGGGATGATGGGGGAACGCAGGATGATGGGAGGGAATGCGGGACGATGGGGGAACGCGCGGCGACGGGGGGAACGCGGGTGACGGGGGGGAACGCGGGGCGACGGGGGAATGCGGGATGATGGGAGACGATTGGGGGACGTGGGACGATGGGGGAACGCGGGACGATGGGGGGACGCGGGACGATGGGGGAACGTGGGACGATGGGGGGATGCGGGATGATGGGGGATGCGGGACGGGGGAACGCGGGACGATGGGAGACAATTGGGGGACGTGGGACGATGGGGGAACGCAGGACGATGGGGGAACACAGGACGATGGGGGAACGCGGGGCGACGGGGGAACGCGGGGCGACGGGGGAATGCGGGGCGATGGGGAATGCGGGACGACGGGGGAATGTGGGACGATGGGAGGGAATGCGGGATGACGGGGGAACGCGGGACGATGGGAGGGAATGCGGGACGATGGGGAAACGCGGGACGACGGGGGAACGCGGGACGATGGGAGGGAATGCGGGGCAACGGGGGAACGTGGGTCGATGGGAGACAATTGGGGGACGTAGGACGATGGGGGAACGCGGGACGATGGGGGAACGCGGGACGATGGGGGGAACGCGGGACGATGGGAGGGAATGTGGGACGACGGGGGAACGCGGGGCGACGGGGGAACGCGCGGACGACGGGGGAATGCGGGATGAAGGGGGGATGGGACTTATAAAAAATGAAATTGTTCAAATTAATAATAATTTCCACCTTTCATAAATAAACTCCTCGCCGCGATCTGTGAAGTCAGCGGACGGTCGGAAAGTGCGCACGTCACCCTCGCAGAGCTCGCCGCTCGGCCGTCGCACATTTCAATCTCATGCTGAATTTAACCAGAATAGAATGAAGTGATCCAGAACGGACGGGGTTACTGACGGCCCCGAGAATCCGCGCCGCGCGCCGACCGCGCTCCACCTATCAATAGAATTATCTGACCAGAAGACGCACATTTGACTATCAAATCACCCGCGAGGACATAGGGAAATCATCAATCTCAGCACATTATTTGTTTTTTGATTAACAAATTCACTTGTAGGCGGCAGAAAATAAATCGCCAAAATCACGTCAGATGTTTGTTTAACATTTTTATTAAGAAACCAATTCCGTTCTCACCGCCCGCTTATTGTCAGAACGCGCCAGAGACCCCCATATCCACACAGCAATATGTCCCACCAGAGGAGCTTACACTCTAATGTCCCCTCCCCCACAGTCACATCAGTCTCTGTACCAGAGGAGCTTACACTCTAATGTCCCCTCCCCCCACAGTCCCATCAGTCTCTGTACAGAGGAGCTTACACTCTAATGTCCCCTCCCCCCACAGTCCCATCAGTCTCTGTACAGAGGAGCTTACGCTCTAATGTCCCCTCCCCCACAGTCCCATCAGTCTCTGTACAGAGGAGCTTACGCTCTAATGTCCCCTCCCCCCACAGTCCCATCAGTCTCTGTACCAGAGGAGCTTACGCTCTAATGTCCCCTCCCCCACAGTCACATCAGTCTCTGTACCAGAGGAGCTTACGCTCTAATGTCCCCTCCCCCACAGTCCCATCAGTTTCTGTACAGAGGAGCTTACGCTCTAATGTCCCCTCCCCCACAGTCCCATCAGTTTCTGTACAGAGGAGCTTACGCTCTAATGTCCCCTCCCCCCACAGTCCCATCAGTCTCTGTACCAGAGGAGCTTACGCTCTAATGTCCCCTCCCCCACAGTCCCATCAGTTTCTGTACAGAGGAGCTTACGCTCTAATGTCCCCTCCCCCACAGTCCCATCAGTCTCTGTACCAGAGGAGCTTACGCTCTAATGTCCCCTCTCCCCCACAGTCCCATCAGTTTCTGTACCAGAGGAGCTTACGCTCTAATGTCCCCTCCCCCACAGTCCCATCAGTTTCTGTACCAGAGGAGCTTACATTCTAATGTCCCCTCCCCCACAGTCCCATCAGTCTCTGTACCAGAGGAGCTTACACTCTAATGTCCCCTCCCCCCCACAGTCCCATCTGTCTCTGTACCAGAGGAGCTTACGCTCTAATGTCCCCTCCCCCACAGTCCCATCAGTTTCTGTACCAGAGGAGCTTACACTCTAATGTCCCCTCCCCCCACAGTCCCATCAATGTCTGTACCAGAGGAGCTTACACTCTAATGTCCCCTCCCCCACAGTCCCATCAATGTCTGTACAGAGGAGCTTACACTCTAATGTCCCCTCCCCCCACAGTCCCATCAATGTCTGTACCAGAGGAGCTGACACTGTAATGTCCCCTCCCCCCACAGTCCCATCAGTCTCTGTACCAGAGGAGCTTACACTCTAATGTCCCCTCCCCCACAGTCCCATCAATGTCTGTACCAGAGGAGCTCACACTCTAATCATTTTTTGTTTCTGGACATGTAAGCACATTCTCGGTGATTTATTCCGGAAGGTCTGGCAGGCTGGTGTCAGTGAAGATTCCCCTGATGGAGGCTCCTCCCAGCGCAGATTAGCGCGGTGACACCGCCATAAATCGCCTTTTATGCCTCCATCAGATAAGGGAGGAGATCGGTGCGGTGCCGGCCTGAGATATTTTTTCTACATCTGCTGCTGCCGGAGACAAATGAGGCTTTTCTGCTGCCTGGTGCTGACACGCTGCGATATTCCAGACGCCTGCGCACATACGGTTGGGATTATCATGCGAACAGGTGGGTCGCGCCGGAGGTCACGTTCGTTTTGTTGGCGAGGCCAAACACGCGCTTTTCATTATCCTTCATAAAAACAGAAGCACTTCATAAAAATCCATCATTGCAAGAACATATGTGGCTGTACGCCGGGCCCCGCGCTCGCACGGTCCGCCGCCGCCCGACATCGCCGAATCCAAGAACGTAAACGCCAACTTTGCTGCGCCGGGGCTTTGTGTGCGACGGGAGCTGACAGAGGGGGGATTCAGGGAGGGGGGGGTCTATTTTTTTTTTTCTTTTCGGAGGGGTGTTAAAACGCGCAGCTGAAGACTCGCCAACTGACATCGGCGTCTCCTCCTCCGGCTTGGGGTGAGAGAACGGCGTGACAAGCTTTGGCGCCCAATATGAGGTGTCAATGGCGGCATATGTACTGTCACTGAACAATCGGGACAAGACAATGTCTGCGACGCCGCGGCCGCCTCTAATTATCGTCTGTTGAGGCGTCGGAACCATCCGCTCCGAAACGGAGAACGCGGCTCTGCAAATGGAGCCCAAATCTGCCCCAAACCTAAAGGAGTACACCGCCCTAACATTCCATTCATCTGCAATCTGCCTTCCCTGGCCCCGCCCTCATCAACATGCTGAATAAAACCTTCCCATTTTCATTACATACCCTAAAATAGACCGAGTGATGTCACCACTGGGTCCCTGTGCTTCTCTATGCAATGCAGGCAGATCATGGCTGGTGGGAGGGGCTGTACATAGCTTCCTGAAAGCATTACAGCCCCCGGCCTCAGTACTCCTCTCACGAGTCCTCAGTCCTGATGAAAGCAGTGGGAGGAGTTATGCAAATATCAAAATACCTTGATGGGTGGGTTTTAGTCTGGAGGACACCCACATGTGATGCTAAGCCTCTATGACTGACAGAACTCAAATCCAATGAATGAAAGGGGCGGGGCCAGGGATAGTCAGGCTGCAGAGGAGATGGATGATGCTGGATGTCCTCCAAAAGGAAATGAGGCGGAGCTCTATCTGATTGGTTGCAGGTTCTAATGCACATTGTGAGAAGCTCCCAGTGCGCAGTGACATCAGAGGAAGCCATTCCAGTCTGGGGGAGGAGCCAGTACACCTGTGCAAGACTGGAGGGGAGGAGCCGGCACACCTGTGCAAGACTAAAGGGGAGGAGCCGGTATACCTGTGCAAGACTGAAGGGGAGGAGCCGGTACACCTGTGGAGGACTGAAGGGGAGGAGCCAGCACATCTGTGCAACACTGAAGGGGAGGATCTGGTACACCTGTGCAACACTGAAGGGAAGGAGCCGGTACACCTGTAGAAGACTTAAGGGGAGGAGCTGGTACACCTGTGCACACTGAAGGGGAGGAGGCGGCACACCTGGAGGATGGAGGGAGGATTTAAAGTGTATAATTTTCATTTGGGATGGAGAGGGTTAGAACCTCTGTCAGGTTTGTTTTTTTTCTCTCATTGAGGAGATTCTCCTTCATTTCCGGTCTCATGGTAACAGGTAGTTAATCTCCTCCCATCCAGTCCCGATGGCGATGTGTCTTGATGGTGATGTGTCTCAGGCCGTGTCCCGATGGCGATGTGTCCCGAGCCGTGTCCCGATGGCGATGTGTCCCGAGCCGTGTCCAGATGGCGATGTGTCCCGATGACGATGTGTCCCAGGCTGTGTCCAGATGGCGATGTGTCCCGATGGCGATGTGTCCCGATGGCGATGTGTCTTGATGGCGATGTGTCCCAGGCCGTGTCCAGATGGCGATGTGTCCTGATGGCGATGTGTCCCGATGGCGATGTGTCCCGATGGCGATGTGTCCCGATGGCGATGTGTCCCGATGGCGATGTGTCCCGATGGCGATGTGTCCCAGGCTGTGTCCAGATGGCGATGTGTCCCGATGGCGATGTGTCCCAGGCTGTGTCCAGATGGCGATGTGTCCCGATGGCGATGTGTCCCGATGGCGATGTGTCCCGATGGCGATGTGTCCCGATGGCGATGTGTCTTGATGGCGATGTGTCTCGGGCCGTGTCCCGGTGGCGATGTGTCCCAGGCTGTGTCCCGATGGCGATGTGTCCCGGGCCGTGTCCAGATGGCGATGTGTCCCGATGACGATGTGTCCCAGGCTGTGTCCAGATGGCGATGTGTCCCGATGGCGATGTGTCCCAGGCTGTGTCCAGATGGCGATGTGTCCCGATGGCGATGTGTCCCGATGGCGATGTGTCCCGATGGCGATGTGTCCCAGGCTGTGTCCAGATGGCGATGTGTCCCGATGGCGATGTGTCCTGATGGCGATGTGTCCCGATGGCGATGTGTCCCGGGCCGTGTCCAGATGGCGATCTGTCCCGGGCCGTGTCCCGATGGCAATGTGTCCCGATGGCGATGTGTCCCAGGCTGTGTCCAGATGGCGATGTGTCCAGATGGCGATGTGTCCCAGGCTGTGTCCAGATGGCGATGTGTCCCAGATGGCGATGTGTCCTGATGGCGATGTGTCCCAGGCGTGTCCCGATGGCGATGTGTCCCGATGGCGATGTGTCCCGGGCCGTGTCCCGATGGCGATGTGTCCTGATGGCGATGTGTCCCAGGCCGTGTCCAGATGGTGATGTGTCCCGGGCCGTGTCCAGATGGCGATCTGTCCCGGGCCGTGTCCCGATGGCGATGTGTCCCAGGCTGTGTCCAGATGGCGATGTGTCCCGGGCCGTGTCCATGTCCAGATGGCGATGTGTCCCGATGACGATGTGTCCCGGGCTGTGTCCAGATGGCGATGTGTCCCGATGGCGATGTGTCCCAGGTGTGTCCAGATGGCGATGTGTCCCGATGGCGATGTGTCCCGATGGCGATGTGTCCCAGGCTGTGTCCAGATGGCGATGTGTCCCGATGGCGATGTGTCCCGATGGCGATGTGTCCCGATGGCGATGTGTCCCGATGGCGATGTGTCCCGATGGCGATGTGTCCCAGGCTGTGTCCAGATGGCGATGTGTCCCGATGGCGATGTGTCCCAGGCTGTGTCCAGATGGCGATGTGTCCCGATGGCGATGTGTCCCGGGCCGTGTCCCGATGGCGATGTGTCCCGATGGCGATGTGTCCCCGGGCCGTGTCCAGATGGCGATCTGTCCCGGGCCGTGTCCCGATGGCAATGTGTCCCGATGGCGATGTGTCCCAGGCTGTGTCCAGATGGCGATGTGTCCAGATGGCGATGTGTCCCAGGCTGTGTCCAGATGGCGATGTGTCCAGATGGCGATGTGTCCTGATGGCGATGTGTCCCGATGGCGATGTGTCCCGATGGCGATGTGTCCCGGGCGATGTGTCCCGATGGCGATGTGTCCTGATGGCGATGTGTCCCAGGCCGTGTCCAGATGGTGATGTGTCCCGGGCCGTGTCCAGATGGCGATCTGTCCCGGGCCGTGTCCCGATGGCGATGTGTCCCAGGCTGTGTCCAGATGGCGATGTGTCCCGGGCCGTGTCCAGATGGCGATGTGTCCCGATGACGATGTGTCCCGGGCTGTGTCCAGATGGCGATGTGTCCCGATGGCGATGTGTCCCAGGCTGTGTCCAGATGGCGATGTGTCCCGATGGCGATGTGTCCCGATGGCGATGTGTCCCGATGGCGATGTGTCCCGATGGCGATGTGTCCCGATGGCGATGTTCCCAGGCTGTGTCCAGATGGCGATGTGTCCCGATGGCGATGTGTCCCAGGCTGTGTCCAGATGGCGATGTGTCCCGATGGCGATGTGTCCCGGGCCGTGTCCCGATGGCGATGTGTCCCGATGGCGATGTGTCCCGATGGCGATGTGTCCCGATGGCGATGTGTCCCAGGCCGTGTCCAGATGGTGATGTGTCCCAGGCCGTGTCCAGATGGTGATGTGTCCCAGGCCGTGTCCAGATGGCGATGTGTCCCGGGCCGTGTCCAGATGGCGATGTGTCCCAGGCTGTGTCCAGATGGCGATGTGTCCCGGGCCGTGTCCCGATGGCAATGTGTCCCGATGGCAATGTGTCCCGATGGCAATGTGTCCCGATGGCAATGTGTCCCGATGGCAATGTGTCCCGGGCTGTGTCCAGATGGCGATGTGTCCCGGGCCGTGTCCCGATGGTGATGTGTCCTGGGCCGTGTCCCCGAATCTCCATGTCGCCCTGATTTCAGTTATGTGCAATAATTCAATAGGGCATTCTGTATGGGAATTGGTAGCTGCATTGTGGGTGGTCCCCACATAATTAGAGGCAGGTTCACTTTGGTATATGGGCGGGGTCTAAGTGGGATCACCTTGTAACTGGGCGGTGCTGAAGTGGACTATGGGCGGGGTTAGCCGTTTCCCCAAGGACTAAATTGTTGGCATGTCCTCCTACTTGTCACTGGAACATCTGACCCCATTGGAAGAATTCCCCTCATCTCCTCTTCTGGTGACAACTCAAAATCTGACTTCCTGTTCTGGTGACAACGGTGTGCAGGGGGCTCAGAAATCTCACCACTACCTGCATCCAGCAAACGCAGAAATCCCAGTTCTGGGTGGAGTTTGCGCCCAATGAGAAGCTGAATACGTTTCCTATTCATGAGGCCAGTGCGGGGGAGGGGATCAGTGATACATTGTATCCATCCCCCGATTTAACAGATTTATTGTATCAGATTCATCAACGGCTGAAAATCAATTGTATCGGAATCTCCTGTCGGGTGTCCTGCAGCGCTCACCATCGCGAATGACATCATCAGAACGCAGAGCGGCGCATGAACTGGCAGAAAATCGCACACGGAGCGGATTGCGCAACCTCTGCGCCCGCTGGAATGCGTCTTATCTGCTCCGTGTTTAGACGAAAAATTCCTCCCGCTGTGGCTGCACGCCTCCCCTCTACAATTTCACAAATTGCGGCCTGGGCGGGGGCAGCGCCGCGTCCTCTCTCTCTCGCGCGCGCGCTCCACGTAAATTGGTAGCTTATAAAGGTGACGGCGGATTGGGCGGCAAAATGCATTTTCTCCGTCCCTAAGAAGCCCCGAGATGGCTCTGAAAATCGAAAAATAAAGGGTTTGTCGCTGACATTTCCCGCAAAGTGCACCGGGGGGCGTGACGGCCCCCACCGCGTCAGACGACGGCGAGTATTCTTTACAAAGGTCAGGTCCATCCTTGGAGGAGGTCTGGCAGGAGAAAGACACAATGTGCTGGAAATTGTACCGCCGGGAGCGTCCGCACCGGGAAACGAAGATTCACCGCCGCGATTCAGGATTATTATTATTAATGATTTACATAGCACCGCCCTATACCATAGCTCAGTATGTGGAATAATCCCCTCCCCCCACACAATCACCGTCCCGCCATCATTGCGTCTTCCCGGGGGGGGGGGGGGGGGACCTCAGACAGTAGAGTTCACTTTAACGATCTTCCTCCTTCTTTGTTTTAATAAGTTCCTCCAATTGCGATTGGATGATAAATTGATACAATGTTTCTAATATTCCTGAAGACACGTGACCTGCTATTGCTAAAAATGCCATGTGCCTGGCATTCTCTGGACTCCGGGAGCAAGCATGCAGCCAGTGAAGGCACACTCACGGATCTGAGCCATGGTGGCCTCCACATCCCACTCGTTACAAAGGTTTTGCTTTGAATCTGATCACAGAGGAGTTCAGAGATTGGAGGGAAGGCCTGACGCATGAAATTATGGGATGGCGAAGGATCCGCAGCCAACAGGTGGGAATTCTGCACTGACAACGAACGACCAAAGGAAACCATCGCCCGGCTCAGGAGATGACGAATGATATAAATCCTCCTGAGGAGCGCACTGCCACTACTTCATACCGTTGGGCGTACCACCGCCATCACAGGACTACAAACCCCAGCATGCTCTCAGTGACACAAAATACTAAATGGAAAGTAAGAAAGAAAAAAAACACAAAAGACTCGGCTGCATCCAAAACGACGCACATGGGGCGGGTCCAGGGGCGGACTAACCATTTAGGAACTCGGGCACTGCCCGAGGGCCCGGGTCAGTAGGGGTCCCCATGAGATGCCCCTGGTACCTTTCATAGGCTTTTTTGGGTGTGGTCTGAGTGTGGGGCGAGGACATGGGCCCCATGATCCCCTATTTCCCGGGGGCCCCATGAGTTGTCAGTCCACCCCTGGGCGGGTCTGCCGACCGCGGAAGATATGGTGGAGATTCCTTTCATCAGAGAGTCCAGATTTGCCCGCATTCTCCACCAAATGTGAAATTCATATGGAAGCGCCAATCAAGGACATAACAATTCGATGCAATCGTATAATACAGATGGAAATTGTGACGCTCGCGGCTGCCAAGTCGCCAGAAATCACACGGACTCTGTGACATGTCATGTCTAAACCGTCTCCCTGCAGAAGAGGGCCGCTGAGGCCGAGCCGAGGCTTCATTACCTCAGAAGGCTGGCAGGCCAGGAAAACGCACATTTCCCGACTTCTAACGAAGAATCGCAAAACAATCTCCCAATTTACATCATGTGTCTCCAGACTAGCAATGGCAGAAAAATCCCCGGCTCAGGGATTCGAATTGTTGATTCATTGGGTGGCTGGCATGGTGTGCAATGGCTAGCTTGTCGCTTGCAACCCAAAAGTTACAAAATGGATCAAACACTTGATGGCATCCAAAACCAAAAGACATGACGCAGGGTTCGGTCTCCTGCACCGTGACGCCATCCATGCACCACCCTTGTGACCGCCAGGGAACTACAAGTCTCAGCTCGCTCTGTCATCAGAGGGGCAGCTCACATCTGTACCGTAACCCCATCTACACACCCTTGTGACCTTCACCAGGAACTACAAGTCTCAGCTCACTCCACCATTGGAAGGGGGGCTCACACCTGTACCATGACCCCATCCAAGTGCCATTGTGACCTCCACTGGAGAACTACAAGTCTCAGCTCATTCCATCATTGGAAGGGGGGCTCACACCGGAAACATGACCCTATCTACATGCCATTGTGACCTTCACAAAGAACTACAAGTCTCAGCTCATTCCATCATTGGAAGTGGGGGCTCACACCTGTACCATGACGCCATCCATGCACCCTTGTGACCTTCGACAGGAACTACAAGTCTCAGCTCACTCCATCATTGGAAGGGGGCTCACACCTGTACCGTGACCCCATCTATGCACCACTTTGACCTCCACTGGAGAACTACAAGTCTCAGATCACTCCACCATTGGAAGGGGGCTCACACCTGTACCATGACCCCATCTACGTGTCATTGTGACCTCCAATGGAGAACTACAAGTCTCAGCTCGCTCTGTCACGGGAAGGGGGTCACACCTGTACCATGACCCCATCTAAGCGCCATCGTGACCTCCAATGGAGAACTACAAGTCTCAGCTCGCTCTGTCACAGGAAGGGGGTCACACCTGTACCGTGACGTCATCTATCTAGCGCCATCGTGACCTCCAATGGAGAACTACAAGTCTCAGCTCGCTCTGTCACGGGAAGGGGGTCACACCTGTACCATGACCCCATCTAAGCGCCATCGTGACCTCCAATGGAGAACTACAAGTCTCAGCTCGCTCTGTCACGGGAAGGGGGTCACACCTGTACCGTGACGTCATCTATGCGCCATCGTGACCTCCAATGGAGAACTACAAGTCTCAGCTCGCTCTGTCACGGGAAGGGGGTCACACCTGTACCGTGACGTCATCTATGCGCCATCGTGACCTCCAATGGAGAACTACAAGTCTCAGCTCGCTCTGTCACGGGAAGGGGGTCACACCTGTACCATGACCCCATCTAAGCGCCATCGTGACCTCCAATGGAGAACTACAAGTCTCAGCTCGCTCTGTCACGGGAAGGGGGTCACACCTGTACCGTGACGTCATCTATGCGCCATCGTGACCTCCAATGGAGAACTACAAGTCTCAGCTCGCTCTGTCACGGGAAGGGGGTCACACCTGTACCGTGACCCCATCTATGCGCCATCGTGACCTCCAATGGAGAACTACAAGTCTCAGCTCGCTCTGTCACGGGGAAGGGGGTCACACCTGTACCGTGACGTCATCTATGCGCCATCGTGACCTCCAATGGAGAACTACAAGTCTCAGCTCGCTCTGTCACGGGAAGGGGGTCACACCTGTACCGTGACGTCATCTACGCGCCATCGTGACCTCCAATGGAGAACTACAAGTCTCAGCTCGCTCTGTCACGGGAAGGGCGGCTCACATTCTACAAACTTGGAACGGCGACATTTGCGGATATTTTGCTGCAAACACAACTGAACATTCCGATAAAAGACGGAACATAAAGCCCTCCCCCGCCTCGGCGTCTCGGTGGAGGAGAGCGACCTTCGCCGGCTGCGCGGTCGTTCGGGTCTCGGATTAATCGCGGCACTAATTGCTCCAACCAAAGTCTAATTTACATTGTTTCAGCGAGGTTAAAAAGAAGCGACTTTCTTGTAGAACGGGAGAGTTTTATTTATTCCTCGACGATGACAATCGCGTTTGATGGCGGAAGTTCGATTTAATGAGATTCACAAACAAGATCTTTCTAAAAAGGAACAACAATATTTCCCCGCCGACATTAAAGCGCGGCTCATTAGACCAAGACAAGCGCGGTGTAAAAAGACAGAGCGCACTTCAATCGGCCCCGGTATCTGCATGTTAATGAATTGTCTGTGGACGGGAACTGTCTTGGAAAGTGCGCGGCGAGGAAACAAACAAAAAACACGCAATGTTTAATCAAAGAATCGCTTTTTTTGTGGCGCACAAAAGGAAGAAAACTCCGGATAAACTCTTCTCCAAGACACGGTTTTTTTTTTTTTTTGCACATTCTCCGGCGTTCGCGGCCTGTCAGCGCCGCCGTGTCAAACACTTTCAACTCGCCTCAGACAGATCGCGCCGAGCGCACAGCCGCTGTCGCCCCCTGATCAGACAGGCCGGAGCGGCGGACTGGTTTGAGCGCGGCCCCGTCATAAAATGGCTCATTCACTGGTCTGGGCTGCCAGCGAGGCAGGTGTGACGGGCTGTGTGAAAGGAAGCAGTCAGTCCATAACGACCCCCATTCTCCGGCACTAGAATCGCCCATTGTGCCGCGCGCGCACAAAGTGCCCATTCTACCTTTCCAGCGCGCAGGAAGTGCCGCCTCGCCGCAGACCACTCTCAAAGCCCACTTTCATTGGACATTTCTCTCCCCCAGACTCTCTGGGTCATTGTCATCCTCCTCTACACTGGGGGGCCACCGGGCTCCTGTCCGCTCAACCCACCGATGGCGGACCCCTCCCCCTACATGGAATCAATGGGATCTTCCTTTATAGTGTTCCTGAAGTCCAAATCCAGAACTTGTTGGGATAAAAGCCCGGCGGGGTTCAAATACTCATTATAAAAAGCTCCGGCTGCAATACTCCCCTTCTATCAAGAGCTGCCCCCCCCCCCCCCCACAGACGTACAGCGCCACTGATCCACTGACACCCCTCTTCTGGGATGATGCCCACTTCCTGTGAGCCCAGGGTGTCAGAGCCCCGCCCCCTGGGACTGTATAGTGAGGAGTGGAGAAGACAGAGTTGGCCATTAAGAGCATCCAATACAATCCCAGCACCCCCATAGCAGTCCTGAACAATGGTTGTGCCTCCCCCGGCCGGACATCTCACCACTAACCCCCCAGACCAGGAACAGGTATGTCTGACCCAGGAGGGGGGTGGGCCTGACCAGAGAGGGTGGGGTGTCTGATCAAAAAAGGGGTGGGTCTGACCAGAGAGGGGGGGGGTCTGATCAGAGAAGGGGTAGGTCTGATCAGAGAAGGGGTAGGTCTGATCAGAGAAGGGGTGGGTCTGATCAGAGAAGGGGTGGGTCTGACCAGAGAGGGGGTGGGTATGACCAGATATGGGGGTGTGTCTTGACCAGAGAGTGGGCATGTCAGACCAGAGTGGATATGTGTCTGACCAGAGAGGGGGCGTGTCTGACCAGAGAGGGGGCGTGTCTAGACCAGAGAGGGGGGGTGTCTAGGACCAGAGAGGGGGGGTGTCTAGGACCAGAGAGGGGGGGGTCTGATCAGAGAAGGGGTGGGTCTGACCAGAGAGGGGGTGGGTCTGATCAGAGAAGGGGTAGGTCTGATCAGAGAAGGGGTGGGTCTGACCAGAGAGGGGGGGGTATGACCAGAGAGGGGGGGGTATGACCAGATATGGGGGGGGTGTCTTGATCAGAGAGTGGGCCAGACCAGAGTGGGGTGTCTGACCAGAGAGGGGGGGTGTCTAGGACCAGAGAGGGGGGGGTGTCTAGGACCAGAGAGGGGGGCGTGTCTAGGCCAGAGAGGGGGGGTGTCTGGACCAGAGAGGGGGGCGTGTCTAGGCCAGAGAGGGTGGGTGTCTAGACTAGAGGGGGGCGTGTCTAGGACCAGAGAGGGGGGGTCTAGGACCAGAGGGGGGGGGGGGGTATGACCAGAGAGGGGGGTGTCTAGGACCAGAGGGGGGGAGTCTGCCCAGAGAGGGGGGTGTCTAGGCCAGAGAGGGGGGGGGTCTGCCCAGAGAGGGGGCGTGTCTAGGACCAGAGAGAGGGGGAGTCTGCCCAGAGAGGGGGCGTGTCTAGGACCAGAGAGAGGGGGAGTCTGCCCAGAGAGGGGGCGTGTCTGACCAGCGAGGGACCATGTCTGACCAGCTTTCTCAACCTGTTTACGTTCTGGGACCCCTTGAACTAAATTTGAGGTCTGGGGGAACCCCGGCTAATTCCAATTCATTGAGAGTCAGCGGGAAAATTGCCCCTTACAGTTGTAGTCAGAATGCCCCCTACAGGTCACTGATGGAGTTGGCCCAGGAAATATGCAGATTCCATAGGATGGGAGGTCAATGAGCTGCAGCTCGGGGAACCCCTAGGAACCTCTGGAGGAACCCTGGCTGAGAATGGCGGCATTGCTGGGTACATTGGGTCTAACTACTGGACTGCACAATCATGATACGACCCCCTGAACCCCCCCCAGAACCCTGAATATGGAGGCCATTCACACATTTCTATGTTGGGGACTTCAGTCGGCCTCCAAGTCCTCCCAACACATCTACAGAGACCAGAAGAACATGGAGGCCGGGGCATAGGGTTGGACGCCATGGAGAGACCCACGGGATGCAGATAAATCTTTGTGAATTTTGGGGCTTAAAACCCTGGACACCCCGAATCATCAATACCCTATTGAGGGACCCCTATTGGAGGGGGATGACAATCCGAGCCAATCAGAAGAGGAGGATCTGAAGGGTTCACAGAGGAATGGAGGTTCCATCGTTATGACCTCAGGATGGAGAAATTAAGATTTTCCTGCTTTGTAGATCTCCATCATGTGACTTCACCGCACCCAGATGGACGGATCCTTGATGGGACTACATCGCGGTTCTGGGGGGCGGAGTCAGTGGTGGAATCCTCCGCTCAAGGTCATGTCCATCCTCTCTGGAAAGACATTACCACCCCTCCCATCCCCCTCCTGACACCACACATTCTAGTTTTTAGGAATTTTGGTGGTTTTCCTTCTCCTGCCATCA
Organism: Staurois parvus; assembly: GCA_951230385.1. Classification (NCBI taxonomy): domain Eukaryota; kingdom Metazoa; phylum Chordata; class Amphibia; order Anura; family Ranidae; genus Staurois; species Staurois parvus. Next base: position 133,167 of record CATNWA010000850.1, on the reverse strand, counting down.
CCTTCGGATCGACTGCCGGGGCCCTTCTCACTAACCTGCCGGGGCCCTTCTCACTAACCTGATGGATGTTTATGACCGACGGTGACAATAATCTCAGCCCACTGGGATGGAAAAGAAGGGTGTAGGAGGTGCAGGAGGGGCCCCGATGGTTCTGGAGTCCATTATTGGAAGCCAACGCCTTTCGGGGGCTCAGCGCACCCTTCATCAGCCAATGACGGGCCGAGATGGAGGACCCTGGAGGCTCATTGGAGATCTCGTACCGATAAACATTGTATCCATTCCGCCTCCTGTCCAGCGTTGCGGTAAAACGTTGCGGGCCAGTCGGGTGATCGCGGGAAACGCAGCTGTTCCTGCAGCCGAAACGCGCTGCTCTGTAGAGATGGGCGGGGCAGTCATTCCGGCCGAACGGCCCATTTGCAGATGTGGGAAATCACAGAAACGCCGTGCGACTTCCCTGCAGCTGCATTCTGAACATCGGCAGGAAGCGCCGGCACCGCAACCAATTACAAGGAGAGCAAAACGTGGGCCGCAGGCGCGCTACGCGTGAACCCGGCCTCAGATGAATTCCTGCCCCCCCCCCCCTCCCGGCCTCAGATGAATTCCTGCCCCCCCCCCCCCCCGGCTGCAATCACTGGAGTGTTTCTTGAACGCGTGTAAAATCACACGTGTTTTATAAAACACGCAAAAATGCACGCTGCGCTCGCGGGGCCATTCAGTGTTAATGGGACCCCAAGCATCAGATAAAAACAAAAGATCAATCAGGTACAAGAGCTACATTGTTGTGTTTGTCACACGAGGCAGCCAATGAATGAAGGCGTGCAGTGCGACAACGCGTGATGGAGCGCGCCTATGTGCGACTCCTGGCGATACGTGTCATGGCGTTCATGGGACCGCAGCCATCCACGTCTACCATTCCCTTCACTGACATAAGGACCCTCAGGGGGGGGGTGGAGCTTAGATTATTAAGGGGCGGAGTTGAGGAATTCAGCGCAGGTCCAGCGGGGGGGCCTCTTGACGCAAAGCGTATATTTGGGGGGTAACCTGAACAAACATGGCTTCTGGCGGTCTGTGCCCCCCCCCCCCAGGCTGCAATCACTGGAGTGTGTCTTGAATGCGTGTAAAATCACACGTTTCCTGTGTTTACAAAACACGCAAAAACACGCACGCTCGCGGGGCCATTCACTGTTAATGGGACCCCAAATGCGGCAAGTACCCCAAATTGTACACGAGGCAGCCAATGAATAGACTCCCTAGGCGTGCAGTGCGACAACGTGCGATAAAGCGCACCCAGGGGCGGACTGACCATTTGGAAACTCGGGCACTGCCCGAGGGCCCGGGGTCAGCAGGGGGCCCCATGAGATGCCCCTGGTAGCTTTTTCATAGGCTTTTTTGAGTTTGGCCAAGGACACAGGGGCCCCATGATTCCCTATTGACCGGGGGGCCCCATGAGTTGTCAGTCCGCCCCTGAGTGCGCCTCCTGGTGATACGTGTCATAACGTTCATGGTGCCGCAGTCTACCATTCCCTTTACTGGCATAAAGATCCCTCGGGGGGGTGGAGCTTAGATAATTTTAGGGGCGGAGTTGAGGAATTCAGCGCAGGTCCATGACGCAAGGCGTATATTTGGGGGTTAACCTGAACAAACATGGCTTCTGGCGGTCTGTGGCCCCCCCCCCCTTCCTATAAATAAAGAATTCTAATAATGAACAAATTGCGCTCTAGAAGACTTTTTGGCCGCGTTCCGATGGATGGCGCCCGGCAGGACGCGGAAATAGAGAACGGGCGCCATTGTCCACACCTGTAGCCATAACTCAGGCGGATAATGTCCCGGATTAGCACTTTTATTCGGCTTCCTTCCTCTCATTTGCTTACAATGTCCTCCTGCGATCATCAGCCGCCGGACTCCTCGCACATAATAGATGTCCCCGGGCCGGGGGAGGGGGAGATAAAGGAAATGAAAAGTCGTAATAAAAATTGCTTTCGATAAGGAGAGGTGAAAGGAGACGTTTTGCCGCTTTACTGTAATCTTCCCATTTTACGCTCCTCTCCTCCATTAAGTCTCGTCATCCATATTTCATCCCATTCTTCACAATTGCAGCCGACGCGGCGCGGCTCACCTACAACCGGCGTGTCGGGAACGCTTTGATGTCGCAGCATCCAAGGGAAGTGCTAGAAATTAATGGAACATGAATCTCGGGCCCCGCGGTGTCGCTGAGAACACGGTGTCACTGACAATCCCAGTGATGCCGCTGAGCATTCCTTGTCAATGACAGTCCCAGCGGTGTCGCTGAGCACTCGATGTCACTGACAGGCACAGGTGGTGTCGCTGAGCACTCGGTGTCACTGACAGGCCCAGCGGTGTCACTGAGCACTCCGTGCCAATGACAGGCCCAGCGGTGTCACTGAGCACTCCGTGCCAATGACAGGCCCAGTGGTGTCGCTGAGCACTCGGTGTCACTGACAGGCACAGGCGGTGTCACTGAGCACTCGGTGTCACTGACAGGCACGGGTGGTGTCACTGAGCACTCCGTGCCAATGACAGGCCCAGCAGTGTCACTGAGCACTCCGTGCCAATGACAGGCCCAGCGGTGTCACTGAGCACTCGATGTCACTGACAGGCACAGGCGGTGTCGCTGAGCATTCCTTGTCAATGACAGGTACATGCGGTGTCACTGAGCACTAGGTGTCACTGACAGGCACAGGCGGTGTCACTGAGCACTCCGTGCCAATGACAGGCCTAGCGGTGTCACTGAGCACTCCGTGCCAATGACAGGCCTAGCGGTGTCACTGAGCACTCCGTGTCAATGACAGGCCTAGCGGTGTCGCTGAGCACTCCGTGTCAATGACAGGCCTAGCGGTGTCACTGAGCACTCCGTGTCAATGACAGGCCCAGCGGTGTGAGCACTCCGTGTCGCTGAGCACTCCGTGTCAATGACAGGCCCAGCGGTGTCGCTGAGAACTCGGTGTCACTGACAATCCAAGTGATGCCGCTGAGCATTCCTTGTCACTGACAGGCCCAGCAGTGTCACTGAGCACTCGGTGTCACAGACAGGCACAGACGGTGTCGCTGAGCACTCAGTGTCACAGACAGGCATGGGCGGTGTCATTGAGCACTTGGTGTCAATGACAGGCCCGGAAATGTTGCTGAGCACTCGGCGTTACTGATAGGCCTTGCGGCGTTGCTGATCACTCGGTGTCACTGACAGGTCCAGCAATGCCGGTAAGTGCTCATTGTCACTGATGGGCCCCGCGATGCCGCTGAGCACTCGGTGTCACTGATGGGCCCCGCGATGCTGCTGACAGGACCCTAATGTAACAGATGTGACACGCACATCGCCGCTGTCCGGCGCACAAGTCTGCAGAATCGCTGGGCTTGACAGATATCCCTTCGCTGTGCTGAGTGCAGGATTCCAACAGACCCGCCCCCAAGGAACACGTCAGCCATCAATAAATGCCAATAAAGGGGGAGTAATCAATAAATAAAATCGTTACCAAGGGAAAAGACGGGGGCGGATCTTTACCCCTCCCCCACACACAAATACATTCAATCCCGAGGTCAGGTCGCCATTTCTAGGAAAGATCGCCAAACGCGGCATTTCTTCGCCGTTGTCATCATTTTCTTAGGCCCCATTCATACCCAGCGCTTTGCAAATAGAGCAGCCTATTCTTTTCAGCGGCGTTTCTCGCGAAAAGTAATTTCAATGGGCCGCCCGACAAGCAACAAACGCGGCAAAGTAGTTTTGTTTCTTTGAGACTCGTGCGTTTCTAGCCATGCGTTTCTAAGCGTGCGTTTCTAAGCGTGCCGTTTTTCTAGCCGTGCGTTTCTAGCCGTGCGTTTGTAAGCGTGCGTTTGTAAGCGTGCGTTTGTAAGCGTGCGTTTGTAGCCGTGCGGTTCTAGCCGCGCGTTTCTAGCCGCGCGTTTCTAAGCGTGCGTTTCTAAGCGTGTTTCTAAGCATGCGTTTCTAAGCATGCCGTGCGTTTCTAGCCGTGCGTTTTCTAAGCGTGCGTTTCTAAGCGTGCGTTTCTAAGCGTGCGTTTCTAGCCGTGCGTTTCTAACATTTTGCCGTGTTTGTTGCACATAGAAAAATGCCATTAACAATGAATAGCACTGCAAATGCAACGCAAAGTGGGAGGAGCTTTCCCGGCCATATAGAGCACAGATAAAAGTAGCCTCAGCTCAGTCCAGCAAGGCCACGCCCCAAACATGCTTCGCTCCCAGGATTTCTGGCAGGATCACCGGGGAGAATCATTCATCGCCCGGAATGGAGGAAACCAGAGCAGATGGTTGTTCAGGATCACATCTAGAAGGTTCTCGGAGGGAAGGTGAGCTGCCATGATGTGAGAGGAGGTTTGGGGGAGCTCGGTGACCCCATTTTCTGGGTGTGATGATATAGAAGTGACACCTCAGCTCATCATATAGGTTGTCAGGGCCGGGTTGTGAGGCGAGGAGCTGGGCCAGCCATCTGGGAGGTGAAGACCAGAGCCAAGTCCCAGTAACCGGAGAGGGAAGATCCCGCCAGCTGGAAAGGAGTGAAGAGCCTCTGAGGAAAGGAGAGAATTTTATACTTTTATATAGGTGGGACGGTGTGCCAGCTCCTCGGGCCCCGGGGCCAATCCTTCCGCAGAACACAATGGCAATGCACTGTGCCAGGACAGCCTTAGATAATGACCCCCAGCAGGCACCCCCGGGGCCCGTCCACTGTATGGCTCCTCTGGCCCCGGACTCTTGGCTTGGCTGGGAATATTATGAAGGATGAGCTCCGCTCCCAATATAGCTGGAGGTAACCCGAGATCCCCACTGAGATCACCACCGAGATCCCCTCCAGCACCGAGGAAACCCCACCGAGATCCTCACCGAGACCCCCACCGAAATCCCCACCGAGATCACCACCGAGAAAACCCCACCGAGATCCTCACCGAGACCCCCACCGAGACCCCCACCGAGATCCCCTCCAGCACCGAGGAAACCCCACTGAGATCCCCACAGAGATCCCCACCGAGATCCCCACCGAAATCCCTACCGAGACCCCCACCGAAATCCCTACCGAGATCCTCACTGAGATCCCTACTGAGATCCCCACCGAGACCCCCACCGAGACCCCCACCGAAATCCCTACCGAAATCCCTACCGAGATCCCCACCGAGATCCCCTCCAGCATCGAGGAAACCCCACCGAGATCCTCACCAAGACCCCCACCGAATTACCCTCCAGCACCGAGGAAACCCCACTGAGATCCCCACCAAGACCCCCACCGAGACCCCCGAGATCCCCAGCAGCATCGAGGGATTCCCCTGAGAGCCAGGAAAGTGAACGCATTCTATTACAGCAGCAGCAATAAGCCTCTCCAAGTCATAGAATAACCTGCAGCCATCCATGGAGAGTGGGCCCCTGCATGTCACCTGGGGGCCCATATCAGTACTCACACCTGCACAGCCATCCAAAGAGAGTGAGTCCCTGAATGTCACCTGGGGGCTCAGCTAGTACTGACACCTGCACAGCCATCCATGGAGAGCGGGGCCCCTGCATGACACCTGGGGTCCCCAACTGGTACTGACACCTGCACAGCCATCCATTGAGAGCAGGGCCCCTGCATGTCACCTGGGGGCCCAACCAGTACTGACACCTGCACAGCCATCCATGGAGAGCGGGGTCCCTGCATGTCACCTGGGGGCCCAACCAGTACTGAATCCTGCACAGCCATCCATTGAGAGCAGGGCCCCTGCATGTCACCTGGGGGCCCAACCAGTACTGAATCCTGCACAGTCATCTATTGAGAGCAGCACAGCCCCTGGCATGCATGTCACCTGGGGGCCCAACCAGTACTGACACCTGCACAGCCATCCATGGAGAGCGGGGCCCATTTAAAAGGGTTTCCTATGGGACGCGTTCACATCTGTGCGTTTTATTTTTTTTGTGCATTTTTGGTTTTATAGAATTCAATGGAAACGCTGCAGAAAAGCATGTAGTATGTTTTTGATGCGTTTTTGATTCATTTTGCGTTTTCTTCTGAGCAGTAACAAGCTGAAAGAAAAAACGCAAAACACATCAAAAACGCATCAAAAACACAGGTGCAAAAATCACTGCAAACAGAGATTAAAACGCAAACTGCATAGGTGTGAACGTAGCCTAAGGGCCAGTTCACACTCCATGCATTTCAGTGCGATTTTTCTGCATCCAAAACACACAGAAAGTCGGTGATCTGGTTGTCGGTGTCATAGTTCACATCAGAGCTTGCGGTTCCGGTGCGTTCCAGATGCACCGGAACACACATGTACCTATTTAAATTTAAGAAAAAGAGAGAAAATGAACCAGAAAGCATCGAAAACGTACCGGAACGCATCAAAAAAGCATCATAATGCGCCAAAAATCCATCACAATCGCAGATGCAGAAATGTAAGTTCAACCAATAGAAAGAAAAATGAATAAATAAATTGAATATCTCCCTCTATGGACCCCATACCTAGAGATCAGGGGCGGACTGACCATTTGGAAACTCGAGGGCCCGGGGTCAGTAGGGGGCCCCATGAGATGCCCCTGGTAGCTTTTTCATAGGCTTTTTTGAGTTTGGAGAAGGACACAGGGGCCCCATGATCCCCTATCGCCCGGGGGCCCCATGAGTTGTCAGTCCACCCCTGCCACAGAGGAGCCCAAATATGCCCGCCCCCCCCGACAGGTGTCCTGTGCAGGAGGAGCAGGCAGATTCGTAAATATAAACCGCTTTCCTCCCCACAGTCCCGGGCCGGCTGTCACGGTCGGTTTCCCTTTAAGGGCCGCCGTTCGCGTCGGTGAAACGCGTGATAAAACGGCAGTTGGGCGGCCGCCTGGAACAGGTTGGAATATAATCAGCGCCATTATCTGGAGGTATCGGTACAAAGACACTCATCCCGATTCGGATCAGCCGAGCGAAGAACGAACGACAATCCCTCCGCAGATGTGAGATCGACAACCTCTTACCAAAAAAAAAAAAAAAAAGAAAAGAAAAAGCGAACAACTCTGCGCACTTTCCCCGCTCGCCGTCTTTCATGTGTGAATGGACACTTGTGCTAATGCACCCGAGGTGTGAATGCAAACAGCGTCTCGCCATTGTTCCGCTTCCCCCGGATTGGTGACGCGGCGCTCACAATCCACCTCGAATTAACGGCTGCGAGCTCCAGCTGCCCCCATTATTATTTAATATGTCATTACCGCTTTGTTTTGTGGGTTCTGCATCATTAACGAGTCTATGTGAAGGACATCAAAGAGAGATCTGTACTCCCCAAACATATCGCATCCTAATAAACGGCAAATAATTGGGAATATGTTTAATCTCAAATCCCTTTTATTTTCCTGCGTTTGCAGCGCCGGGTAATAAATGCAAAACGCAGCGCCTTAGAAGAGGAAAAATACATCAAAATTCTCGGATACAAAAGGAAATTAACCTCAGAGGCAGAAGACGGGAAATCTCCGGAGATTCCGGATCTATGTCATGTATAATGAAGAATGTCCGACACGTCGCAGCCAAGGTAACCCCACCGCCGCCGCACTCAGACAACATCCCACCCTGTACTCATCTCCCACCCTGCGCTCATCTCCCACCATGTACGCCCACCCTGTGCATCTCCCACCCTGCGCTCATCTCCCACCCTGCGCTCATCTACCACCCCCACCCTGTGCTCATCTCCCACCATACCACCCTGCACTCATCTCCCACCTGTGCTCATCTCCCACCCTGCGCTCATCTCCCACCCTGCGCTCATCTCCCACCATCCCACCCTGCGCTCATCTCCCACCATCCCACCCTGCGCTCATCTCCCACCATCATCTCCCACCCTGTACTCATCTCCCACCCTGCGCTCATCTCCCACCCCCTGCGCTCATCTCCCACCCTGTGCTCATCTCCCACCATCCCACCCTGCACTCATCTCCCACCCTGTGCTCATCTCCCACCATCCCACCCTGCGCTCATCTCCCACCCTGTGCTCATCTCCCACCCTGCGCTCACCATCCCACCCTGCGCTCATCTCCCACCCTGTGCTCATCTCCCACCCTGCGCTCATCTCCACCCTGTGCTCATCTCCCACCCTGCGCTCATCTCCCACCCTGCACTCATCTCCCACCCTGTGCTCATCTACCACCACCAATCCCACCCTGTACTCATCTCCCACCCTGCGCTCATCTCCCACCCTGCGCTCATCTCCCACCATCCCACCCTGCACTCATCTCCCACCCTGTGCTCATCTACCACCACCATCCCAACAACTCCCGCTCATCTCCCACCATCCCACCCTCATCTCCCACCCTGCGCTCATCTCCCACCATCCCACCCTGTCACTCATCTCTACCACCAATCCCACCTGCACTCATCCCACCCTGCACTCATCTCCCACCCTGTGCTCATCTCCCACCATCAATGCACTCATCTCCCACCTGTGCTCATCTCCCACCATCCCACCCTGCACTCATCTCCCACCCTGTGCTCATCTCCCACCATCCCACCCTGCACTCATCTCCCACCCATCCCCCACCTGTGCTCATCTCCCACCATCCCACCCTGTGCATCTCCCATCAATCCCACCCTGCCTCATCTCCCACCAATCCCAACCTGCACTCATCTCCCATCAATCCCAACCTGCACTCATCTCCCACCAATCCCAACCTGCACTCATCTCCCATCAATCCCACCCTGCACTCATTTCCCACCATTCCACCACTTGTCACCCACTATGGGCAGAACAAGGCCTCCACATCATACACCGATCGACCTGAAATACTCTGCGCTGCTGGAGGACTCCGCTCCTTCCTCTATAACTCTCTCTCCTGAAATACTCTGCTCTGCTGGAGGACTCCGCTCCTTCCTCTATAACTCTCTCTCCTGAAATACTCTGCACTGCTGGAGGACTCCGCTCCTTCCCTTCTCTATAACTCCTCTCCTTAAATACTCTGCGCTGCTGGAGGACTCCTCTCCTTCCTCTATAACTCCCTCTCCTGAAATACTCTGCACTGCTGGAGGACTCCGCTCCTTCCTCTATAACTCTCCTCTCCTGAAATACTCTGCACTGCTGGAGGACTCCTCTCCTTCCTCTATAACTCCTCTCCTGAAATACTCTGCTCATGCTGGAGGACTCCTCTCCTTCCTCTATAACTCCTCTCCTGAAATACTCTGCACTGCTGGAGGACTCCTCTCCTTCCTCTATAACTCCTCTCCTGAAATACTCTGCACTGCTGGAGGACTCCTCTCCTCCTCTATAACTCCTCTCCTGAAATACTCTGCACTGCTGGAGGACTCCTCTCCTTCCTCTATAACTCTCCTCTCCTGAAATACTCTGCACTGCTGGAGGACTCCTCCTCCTCTATACTCCTCTCCTGCAAATACTCTGCTGCTGGAGGACTCCTCTCCTTCCTCTATAACTCTCCTCTCCTGAAATACTCTGCACTGCTGGAGGACTCCGCTCCCTTCCTCTATAACTCTCCTCTCCTGAAATACTCTGCACTGCTGGAGGACTCCGCTCCTTCCTCTATAACTCCTCTCCTGAAATACTCTGCGCTGCTGGAGGACTCCTCTCCTTCCTCTATAACTCTCCTCTCCTGAAATACTCTGCGCTGCTGGAGGACTCCTCTCCTTCCTCTATAACTCCTCTCCTGAAATACTCTGCACTGCTGGAGGACTCCTCTCCTTCCTCTATAACTCCTCTCCTGAAATCCTGCTGCTGGATATACTCCTCTCCTGAAATATACTCTGCACTGCTGGAGGACTCCTCTCCTTCCTCTATAACTCTCCTCTCCTGAAATACTCTGCACTGCTGGAGGACTCCGCTCCTCTCTGTCTCGCCCCCCCCAGGCGGTCTCCATCCCCTCCTGATCACATCCATCTCACACAGGAAAGGTGGACGCCGCGCCGACAATCTCTTCATATTCTTCACATTTCCCTTCAAAAAATTACAGAAAAAACACAACTTGCAAATTTTCGGGGGAAAACAAAAAAGAAAAAGATTTTATTTTGCGGCTGAATACATCAATCAGGTGTAAAGTATGGTGTGCGTCTTCATCACGCTGGATGGCGGCGATACGGGAAATAAAAACGTCTTCGGGACTGAGAAATGAATGAACTTGTTAAAGAGGAACTCCGGGAACAAAAACTTGTGTATACATATTCCTTAATAACCACTTTGTGTGCATCCAATGCCTTTACAAACCCAGATATTACTTTGTAAATGTAGCTGTGACATCATCACTGGGCTGTACGTAGCCTGTGCAGAGGGCTAATCTGTGAGAGGGCCCGGCAAGCTCCACCCTCTACAAGAGGGGCGGAGAAAAGAAAAGGTGGCCACCTATCACGGGACCACGCTTGGAGTCACTGAGATCCTGAGAGCGACCCATTCTTTCACCAATGTTTGTAGCAGCAGTCTGCATGCCTAGGGGCTTGATTGTATATACCTGTGTCCATGGAGGGGATTGGAGCACCTGAATCACATGATATGGAGGGGATTGGAGCACCTGAATCACATGATTGGGAGGGGATTGGAACACCTGAATCACATGATTGGGAGGGGATTGGAACACCTGAATCACATGATATGGAGGGGATTGGAACACCTGAATCACATGATATGGAGGGGGTTGGAGCAACTGAATCACATGATATGGAGGGGATTGGAACACCTGAAATCACATGAGATGGAGGGGATTGGAACACCTGAAATCACATGATATGGAGGGGATTGGAACACCTGAATCACATGATTGGGAGGGGATTGGAACACCTGAATCACATGATTGGAGGGGATTGGAACACCTGAATCACATGATTGATGGGGGGATTGGAACACCTGAATCACATGATTTGGAGGGGATTGGAACACTTGAATCACATGATATGGAGGGGATTGGAACACCTGAATCACATAATATGGAGGGGATTGGAACACCTGAATCACATGATTTGGAGAGGATTGGAACACCTGACTCACATGATATGGGAGGGGATTGGAACACCCGAATTACATGATTGGAGAGGATTGGAACACCTGAATCACATGATATGGAGGGGATTGGAACACCTGAATCACATGATATGGAGAGGATTGGAACACCTGAATCACATGATATGGAGAGGATCGGAACACCGGAATCACATGATATGGAGAGGATTGGAACACCGGAATCACATGATATGGAGGGGATTGGAACACCCGAATCACATGATATGGAGAGGATTGGAACACCTGAATCACATGATATGGAGAGGGACTTGGAACACCTGAATCACATGATATGGAGGGGATTGGAACACCGGAATCACATGATATGGAGAGGATCGGAACACCGGAATCACATGATATGGAGAGGATTGGAACACCGGAATCACATGATATGGAGAGGACTGGAACACCGAATCACATGATATGGAGAGGATTGGAACAGCGGAATCACATGATCTGGGGGGAGGGGACAATCCATTGTGTATTATAACTCCACTAAATAACAGAGACATGACACAACCACCAACACCCGGCATGGAAACTCCATCCTCAGGATCTGGATCTTCATCCCCCCCAGAATGACATCATCCAGGACAGGAGAAGTGGGACTGTGCAGAGTCCATATATACAGAATAAGGACAGATACCGAGAATTGAACTTTGTGAAGATGCGTATCATTCCTATGGGTCAGGAAAGCACAGTGCGGCGGCGCAGTGCATTGTGGGTACTGGTAGTATCAGATGGGTGGTGGAGCGGTGAGGATCGGGGTGGAGCGGTGGTGTGATGTGGATTGGTGTGGATCGGGGTGGAGCGGGTGTGGATCAGTGTAGATCGGTGTGGAGTGGGGTGTGGATTGGGTGTCAGGATCGGGATGGAGTGGTGTGTGAGCGGGGATCGTGGAGCGGGGTGTGGATCAGTGTAGATCGGGGTGGATCGGTGTGGAGTGGGGTGTGGATCGGGGTGGATCAGTGTGGATCGGGATGGAGCGGTGTGGAGTGGGGTGTGGATTAGTGTGGATCGGTGTAGATCGGGGTGGATTGGTGTGGATCAGGGTGGAGCGGGGTGTGGATCAGTGTGGATCGGCGTGGATTGGTGTGGATCAGGGTGGTGTGGGGTGTGGATTAATGTGGATTGGTGTGGATCAATGTGGATCGGTGTGGATCAGGGTGGATTGGTGTGAAGCAGGGTGTGGATAGGTGTGGATCAGGCTGGATCAGTGTGGATTGGTGTGAATCGGGGTGTGGATCTGGGTGGAGCGGGGTTGATTGGTGTGGATCGGGGTGGAGCGGGATGTGGATTGGTGTGGATTGGTGTAGATCGGGGTGGATCGGGGTGGATCAGTGTGGATCGGGAGCGGGGTGGATCGTGTGGATAGGATTGAGCGGGGTGGATTGGTGTGGATTAGGATGGAACGGGGTGGAATTGGTGTGGATTAGGGTGGAGCGGGGTGAATTGGTGTGGATCAGGGGGCGGGGTGGATCAGTGTGGATCGGTGTGGATCGGTGTGGATCGGTGGTGGATCAAGGTGGATCGGTGGATCGGGGTGGATGCAGCGCCTCTTCCTGTGCTGCGGGGATGAACAATGCAGGGACTCCCATCCACCATCTGCACATAGTTGAGCGGACAGATATCTGCTGTGGATCGGGGTGGATTGGAGTGGATCAGGGGGGGAGCGGGGTGTGGATCAGTGTGGAGCGGGGGATGTGGATCAGTGTGGAGCGGGGTGTGGATCAGTGTGGAGCGGGGTGTGGATCAGTGTGGAGCGGGGTGTGGATCAGTGTGGATCGGGGTGGATCAGTGTGGATCGGGGTGGATGGAGCTGGCTGGGTGGAGCAGGGTGTGGATCGGGGTGGATTGGTGTGGATCAAGGTGGAGCAGGGTGTGGATCAGCGTGGATGTGGATCAGGGTGAATCAGTGTGGATCGAGGTGGATGCAGCGCCTCTTCCTGTGCTGCGGGGATGAACAATGCAGAGACTCCCATCCACCATCTGCACATAGTTGAGCGGACAGATATCTGCTGTGGATCAGGGTGGATCAATGTGGATCAGTGTGGATCGGTCGTAGATCAGGGTGGATCAGTGTGGATCGGGGTGTGGATCGGGGTGGAGTGGGGTGTGGATCAGTGTGGGATCGGCGTGGATCGGGGTGGATCGGCGTGGATCGGGGTGGATCCGCGTGGATCGGGGTGGATCCGCGTGGATCTTCCTGTGGATCAGGGTGGATCAGGGTGATCAGGGTGGATCGGTGTGGATCAGGGTGGATCAGGGTGGATCGGAGGTAGATCGATGTGGATCGGGGTGGATCGGGGTGGATCGGGGTGTGGAGTGGGAAGCGGGGTGGAGCGGGGTGTGGATCGGGGTGGATCAGGTGGATCGGGTGGATCGGGGTGTGGATCGGGGTGGATCGATGTGGATCGGGGTGGATCGAGGTGGAGCGGGGAGCGGGGTGTGGATCGGGGTGGATCGTGTTGATCGGGGTGGATCAGTGTGGATCAGTGTGGATCGGGGTGGATCAGTGTGGATCGGGGTGTGGATCGGGGTGGATCAGTGTGGATCGGGGTGGGTCAGTGTGGATCGGGGTGGGTCGGGGTGGATCGGGGTGGGGGGTCGGGGTGGATCGGGGTGGATCGGGGTGGATCAGTGTGGATCGGGGTGGGTCAGTGTGGATCGATGTGGATCGGGGTAGGTCAGTGTGGATCGGGGTGGGTCAGTGTGGATCGGGGTGGGTCAGTGTGGATCGGGGTGGGTCAGTGTGGATCGGGGTGGGTCAGTGTGGATCGGGGTGGGTCAGTGTGGATCGGGGTGGGTCAGTGTGGATCGGGGTGGATCGATGTGGATCGGGGTAGATCGATGTGGATCGGGGTAGGTCAGTGTGGATCGGGGTGGGTCAGTGTGGATCGGGGTGGGTCAGTGTGGATCGGGGTGGGTCAGTGTGGATCGGGGTGGATCATGTGGATCGGGGTAGATCGATGTGGATCGGGTGGATCGATGTTGATCGGGGTGGATCAGTGTGGATCGGTGTGGATCACGGTGGATCGGTGTGGATCAGTGTGGATCGGTGTGGATCGGTGTGGATCGGGGTGGATCGGGGTGGATCGGGGTGGATGCAGCGCCTCTTCCTGTGCTGCGGGGATGAAGAATGCCGGGACTCCCATCCACCACCTGCACATAGTTGAGCGGACAGATATCTGCTGTGGATCAGTGTGGATCAGTGTGGATCGGGGTGGATCGATGTGGATCGGGGTGGATCGATGTGGATCGGGGTGGATCGGGGTGGATCGGGGTGGATCGGGGTGTGGATTGGGGTGGATAAGTGTGGATTGGGGTGTGGATCAGTGTGGATCGGGGTGGATCAGTGTGGATCGATGTGGATCGGGGTGGATCGGGGTGGATAAGGGTGGATCGGGGTGGATCGGGGTGGGTCAGTGTGGATCGGGGTGGATCGATGTGGATCGGGGTGGATCGATGTGGATCACGGGGTGGGATCACGTGTGGATCAGTGTGGATTGGGGTGGATAAGTGTGGATTGGGGTGGATCAGTGTGGATTGGGGTGGGTCAGTGTGGATTGGGGTGGATCAGTGTGGATTGGGGTGGATCAGTGTGGATCGGGGTGGGATCAGTGTGGATCACGGTGGATCAGTGTGGATCACGGTGGATCAGTGTGGAGCACGGTGGATCAGTGTGGATCACGGTGGATCAGTGTGGATCGGGGTGGATCAGTGTGGATTCGGGGTGGATCGGGGTGGATCGGGGTGGATCAGTGTGGATCGGGGTGGATCGATGTGGATCGGGGTGGATCGGGAGTGTGGATCGGGGTGGATCGGTGTGGATCGGGGTGGATCGGTGTGGATCAGTGTGGATCGGGGTGGATCGATGTGGATCGGGGTGGATCGGGGTGGATCGGGGTGGATGGCGGTGGATCGGGGTGGATCGGTGTGGAATCCGGGGTGGGTCCACCAGTGTGCACATAGTTGAGGTGGATATCTGCAGTGTGGATCGGGGTGGTGTGATGTGGATCGGTGTGGATCACGGTGGATCGGGGTGTGGATCAGTGTGGATCGGTGATCGGGTCAGTGTGCGCCTCTTCCTGTGGGTGCGGGGATGAAAAATGCCGAGACTCCCATCCACCATCTGCACATAGGGAGCGTGGACAGATATCAGCTGTGGATCGGGGTGGGGATAAGTGTGGATCGGGTGGATCAGTGTGGATCGGGGTGGATCAGTGTGGATCGTGTGGATCGGGGTGGATCAGTGTGGATCGGGGTGGATCGGGGTGGATCGGGGTGGATCGATGTGGATCGGGTGGATCGGTGTGGATCAGTGTGGATCGGGGTGGATGCAGCGCCTCTTCCTGTGCTGCGGGGATGAAGAATGCCGAGACTCCCATCCACCATCTGCACATAGTTGAGCGGACAGATATCTGCTGTTTATCAGAGCCGGTACCTGTCTCCGCCTGACAGAAGGACGCACACAGAATGTTTCACTTCAAAACCCGGCAGCTGATATATTGGGGTTGGAGGCTCCCCGCCCGGGGCGAGGCCTCAACATCTGAAATCTTTTATTTTTATGTTCTGGAAGAAGGCACGGAACCCCGGAGCCGATACATGTGGAGCCGACCCGCCACCCAACCAGGAGAGACGTCTACATGCAGCGGCTGAGCCCTCCGGGGTGATTATTGATCGGGATATTGATAGAATAATGCCTGATGGACGGTCGCACGCACGCTCTGCACATGAAGGCGCATTCACATGTTTACGTGTCTATATGTACACGCGTGTATTGCAACCCTGCCCATGAAGAAGGATGTTACCTGTACACACATGAGCACATCTATGCACGGACCTTCTGGAACATTTCAGGGACCTTTCATGCTGCCGCAGTTTGGCCGCAGCGCGGGGCAGCTCAGTGCGCTCACAGCTTCCCATAGACTTCTATTAGATCGCATGTTTTGGGTGCATTTCCTGAAAGCGCACCGAAGATGCAGCATGCGGGACTCTCTGCGCGCCTTCAGAAAATGCACCAAAAATATGCGACCTAATAGAAGTCTATGGGAACCCGCGGGGAACCCGCAGAACAGCTGCAGGTATAATGCGCTGCCCCCGCGCCAAACCTCAGTGTGACAACGCATCACTCAGGATCCCGCCTATAAATGACCACACCCCTATACAAGAGGCCTCACCAATGAGGGGGCATCAGGGTTCCAGAGCCCATCAGGTTTCCAGAGCCCATCATGGTTCCAGAGCCCATCATGGTTCCAGGGTCCATCATGGTTCCAGGGTTCTATCATGCCCCATTCAGAGGTTCCATGAGTTCCAGAAACCATCATGGTTCCAGAGAGCATCATGGTTCTAGAGCCCATCATGGTTCTAGAACCCATCATGGTTCTCAGAGCCCATCATGGTTCCAGAGCCCATCATGGTTCCAGAGCCCATCATGGTTCCAGAGCCCATCATGGTTCCAGGGCCCATCATGGTTCCAGGGTCCATCATGGTTCTAGAGCCAGGGGTCCATCATGGTTCCAGGGTCCATCATGGTTCCAAAGCCCATCATGGTTCCAGAGTCCAACATGGTTCCAGAATCCAGCATGGTTCCAGAGTACAGCATGGTTATATAGCCCATCAGGGTTCCAGAGTCCATCATGCATCCAGAATCCATAATGGTTCCAGAGTGTATCATGGTTCCAGAAACCATCATGGTTCCAGGGTCCCTCAAGGTTCCAGAGTTCTTCATGGTTCTAGAGCCCATCATGGTTCTAGAACCCATCATAATTCCAGAGTACAGCATGGCTCTAGAGCCCATCAGGGTTCCAGAGCACAGCATGGATCCAGGATCCATAATGGTTCCAGAGTTTATCATGGTTCCAGAGCCCATCATAATTTCAAACTACAGCATGGTTCCAGGGTCCATTAAGTTTCCGGAGCCCATCCTTATTCCAGATTCCATCATGGTTCCAGAGCCCATCATTACTCCAGGGTCCATCATTACTCCAGGGTCCATCATTCCAGGGGTCCATCATTACTCCAGGGTCCATCATTACTCCAGGGTCCATTAGCTCCAGGGTCATCATTACTCCAGAGTCCATCATGGTTCCAGAGCCCATAAAGGTTTCCTTTGAACTAATTTTGCAAGATATTTACTGGGAATCTCCTTGTTTCATCCCATCACCGAGCCGGAGATCGAATCACAGCACAGACAGGAGAGCGCCCCCTACCCGTAAATGCAGAAACACGCATATATACACTGTGGGAGGGGAGCTGTGGAGGGATCGGAGGTCCAATATAGGGACAAAGGGGAGCTGTGGAGGGATCGGGATCGGAGGTCCAATATAGGGACAGAGGGGAGCTGTGGAGGGTGGGGGGATCGGAGGTCCAATATAGGGACAGAGGGGAGCTGTGGAGGGATCGGAGGTCCAATATAGGGACAGAGGGGTGGGCTGTGGAGGGATGTGGGGGTCCAATATAGGGACAGAGGGGAGCTGTGGAGGGATCAGGGGGTCCAAATATAGGGACAGAGGGGGAGGGAGAGGTGGAGGGGGATGTGGAGGGATCATCCAATATAGGGACAGAGGGGAGCTGTGGGGGGGGTCCAATCAGGTCCAATATAGGGACAGAGGGGAGCTGTGGGGGGATCCAATATAGGGACAGAGGGGAGCTGTGGAGGGATCAGGGGAGGTCCAATATAGGGACAGAGGGGAGCTGTGGAGGGATCGGGGAGCCATCCAATATAGGGACAGAGGGGAGCTGTGGGGGGATCAGCAGAGGGGATCCAATATAGGGACAGAGGGGAGCTGTGGAGGGGGGTCCAATCGGAGGTCCAATATAGGGACAGAGGGGAGCTGTGGAGGGATCGGGGGAGCTCCAATATAGGGACAGAGGGGAGCTGTGGAGGGATCAGGGGGGATCGGAGGTCCAATATAGGGACAGAGGGGAGCTGTGGGGGAATCGGGGGTCCAATATAGGGACAGAGGGGAGCTGTGGAGGGATCGGGGGTCCAATATAGGGGAGGGGATCAGCGGTCCAATATAGGGACAGAGGGATCAGCGGCGGGTCCAATATAGGGACAGAGGGGAGCTGTGGAGGGATCAGCGGTCCAATATAGGGACAGAGGGGAGCTGTGGAGGGATCGGGGGTCAATATAGAGGGGAGCAGAGGGGAGAGTCCAATATAGGGACAGAGGGGAGCTGTGGGAGGGGGATCGAGGGGAGGTCCAATATAGGGACAGAGGGGAGCTGTGTGGAGGGATCGGAGGTCCAATATAGGGACAGAGGGGAGCTGTGGAGGGATCGGGGTCCAATATAGGGACAGAGAGGGATCGGAGCTGTGGGATCGGTCCAATATAGGGACAGAGGGGAGCTGTGGAGGGATCGGGGGTCCAATATTGGGACAGAGGGGAGCTGTGGAGGGATCGGAGGTCCAATATATCACCGTGGGGATCGTCCAATATAGGACAGAGGGAAGCTGTGGGGGGAGGGGAGTCCAATATTGGGGTGGAGGGATCGGAGGTCCAATATAGGGACAGAGGGGAGCTGTGGAGGGATCGGAGGTCCAATATAGGGACAGAGGGGAGCTGTGGAGGGATCGGGGGTCCAATATTGGGACAGAGGGGAGCTGTGGAGGGGGGGAGCTGTGGATCGGAGGTCCAATATAGGGACAGAGGGGAGCTGTGGAGGGATCGGAGGTCCAATATTGGGACAGAGGGGAGCTGTGGGGGGATCGGAGGTCCAATATAGGGACAGAGGGGAGCTGTGGAGGGATCGGAGGTCCAATATAGGGACAGAGGGGAGCTGTGGGAGGATCGGAGGTCCAATATAGGGACAGAGGGGAGCTGTGGAGGGATCGGAGGTGGGGGGTCCAATATAGGGATCGGTGGAGGTCCAATATATGGGACAGAGGGGAGCTGTGGAGGGATCGGGGGTCCAATATAGGGACAGAGGGGAGCTGTGGAGGGGTCCATATTGGGACAGGGGGAGCTGTGGAGGGATCAATATAGGGACAGAGTACATAGAGACACCCATAGGAAATATACAGGACCCAGAATCTGCAGAGGCACGGGGGGTACACACGCACAGCCGCTGCATGAAAAGCGTACAACAGCGGCGAGCTCATCCATTATAAATGATATTTCCTGATTCAATCAATGACTTTGAAGTATCAGTAAATAGCAGATCAGAGGCGGGGGAGGTGTCTATAGGGGGCAGAAGTCTTCTATTGTATAATGTATAGGAGAGGCCCGGGGGCCCCGACGCAGGGGATACGGCGCAGCGTTTAGGAGCTGACATTCGCCCTGTGATGGGGTCGGCGGCGGGGAATAGCAGTTCATATCGCCCTGTGATGTAACTGACAGTCGGGGGCTTTGTTCCTGACTGGCGGTAAATTCGTTGTATATGTTTGTTATAGGAAGTGATTTGTCTTCTCTCAATAATTCACAGATTGGAGCGCCTGAGCTGACAGTTCGCATCAATTCCCGCACAGCTGTGAGCGAACAATTCATCCTGATCTGTTTAGATTTAGTGACGAGCGTGAAAACATCATTGTTCAGTCTGCCCGGAGCTCCCCATATGGCGTGCAGCGTGCGTACAGTTGTAGCTCATACGTTTACACACTGGTGGAACGTTGGCCATTTTTGCTGCACCGGCGGCACAAAAACACCCGAACGGCGCCCTGGGGAGCCGCCATATTCCCGAGAAAAAAAAATTGTTTGGAGGGAGCAGACCAAAATCTAACGTTGTGGTCACAGCTGTAAGTGATGCGATTGGAGAGGAGCCAACAAGGCAATGAAGAGGAGCACACCAGCCCTACTGTGAAGCATGGTGGTGGTTCTCTCTGCTTTTCAGCAGCACAGGAAATTAAGCAACAACACACAGTTGTGTTCAGAATAATATCAGTGTGATGAAAAAAAGTGACTAAAGCTGAAAATCCTTCTAATCCTTTTATTTCCATCCACACAAATGCATTGGGAACACGACACATTCTATTCCAAATCACAACAGGAAGAAAAATACATCAAATTTGTGTTGTTCCTCTAAAAAAATGGAAGAAAAGTGAATATTAGACGGTTCAAAAAATGGCCGTGTTTGTATTCTTCTTTCCAAACTCCAACATTCACTATATAAACTGAGAAATGTTTGAAGGTTTTGCTTTCCTTTGAATGACTTCATGAATATTTGGTTGTAGTCGCACTGTTTCTGAGAACTGCTGTACATCTGTGTTGCATGGAGTCCCCCAACTTCTGGCCCCTGTGATCAGGTATTCCAGCCCAGGATGATTGGACCACATTCCACACTTCTTCTCGATTTCTTGGTTTGGCCTCAGAAACGGCATTTTTGATGTCACCCCACAAGTTTTCTATTGGATGAAGATCCGGGGATTGGGCTGGCCACTCCATGACGTCCATCTTGTTGGTCTGGAACCAAGATGTCGCCCGTTTACTGGTGTGTTTGGGGTCGTTGTCTTGTTGGAACCCCCATTTCAAGGGCATTTCCTCTTCAGCATAAGGCAGCATGACCTCTTCAAGTATTCTGATGTATTCAAACTGATCCATGATCCCTGGTATGCGATAAATAGGCCCAACACCGTAGTATGAGAAACATCCCCATATCATGATGCTTGCACCACCATGCTTCACGGTCTTCACAGTGTACTGTGGCTTGAATTCAGTGTTTGGGGGTCGTCTGACAAACTGTCTCCGCCCACTAGACCCAAAAAGAACAATCTTACTTTCATCAGTCCACAAAATGTTGCCCCATTTCTCTTTAGGCCGGTCAATTTGCTCTTTGGCAGATTGTAACCTCTTCAGCACACGTCTTTTTCCCAACAGTGGGACTTTGCGGGGACTTCTTGCAGATAGCTTGGCTTCACATAGGCGTCTTCTAATTGTAACAGTCCTCACAGGGAACGTCACACCTTCTTTCATCTTCCTGGAGCTGATTGTTGGCTGAGTCCTCACAGGGAACGTCACACCTTCTTTCATCTTCCTGGAGCTGATTGTTGGCTGAGTCCTCACAGGGAACATCACACCTTCTTTCATCTTCCTGGAGCTGATTGTTGGCTGAGTCCGCCCCATTTTGGCTATTCTTCTATCCATTCCAATGGTAGTTTTTCACTTTCTTCCGCATCTTTCAGGTTTTGGTTGCCATTTTATAGCATTTGCCATCATTTTAGCTGAGCAGCCGATCATTTTCTGCACTTCTTTATATGTTTTCCCCTCCAATCAACGTTTTAATCAAGGTACGCTGTTCTTCTGAACAATGTCTGGAACGACCCATTTTCCTCAGAATTTCAGAGAGAAATGCACTGTAACCAGCATGTCCAACATTTGCTACCTTCCTTCCTTAAATAAGGGCAATAATTGCCACCTGTTTATCAAAGAATGAATGACCTCACTAATAGAACTCCACACGGCTATTATTGTGAACACGCCCCTTTCAATGAGTGATTCAATGACACAGAATCAGCAGCATGCATGTCATGACTGTCGGGTCTGTTGGATTTCTATGACTCTACTACACCTGCTAGGAAATTATCTGCCATGTAGGAATATCATTTCCACCAAAAACAGTGATTGATCCGGTTAGTGATGTCTGACGGCTAGTATTTTCAACACAACTGTACATCCGTTAAATTCAACATCATATCAGAAAACATCGGAGGAAATTGCGCATTTCACAGGCTGGAAGCTGCTCAATGGGAGTGAAGGGATCCGGAAATGGAGGTTCTGGCGCGGCCGTCGCAATCTCAACGCCATTCAGACACTTTGGGGGGATCTCACACCAGCCGTTCATGTCAGGCAACCACAAAATTTACAGACCTGGAGGATGAACAGGGAGCTTTAGGAGAACAGAAAGGGGCTCATTCACAACCAGGGGCGGACTGACCATTTGGAAACTCGGGCACTGCCCGAGGGCCCGGGGTCAGTAGGGGGCCCCATGAGATGCCCCTGGTACTTTTCATAGGCTTTTTAGGGTGTGGTTTGAGTGTGGGTGAGGACACAGGGGCCCCATGATCCCCTATTGCCTGGGGGCCCCATAAGTTGTCAGTCCACCCCTGACCTCGACGTCCATGGCAGCTCATGAACGCGCAACACGTTCCAAGTGCATGGCGACCCGTTCCTCCTACTGCAACCTCAACTTTACTCAGCATTTCACTGGCTGACAGAGCAGAGCTGAACGCGGAAAAACGCAAAAACGAAAAACGATGCGCATTAAAAACTTGCATTAAAACAGCGGATAAAAAAAAAACATTGTGCAGCCCAATAGTTTAATCCGAATCGCATTAAAAAGGTAAAAGAAATGCGTCCGGTTGGATGGCTCGCGTTCCTCGCCCTTACACGTTCCGCCAGAGGGATGTAACCGCACGAACGCCGCTCTCTATATTGTACAATGTGTATAAAACATGGCAGTTATTAACTGCTGACACTGTCGCCGGTGACAACACGCACAGACAATATCCAGCTTTTTATTAACAAGGTCTAATCGTTTTCGCAGGCAGCCGGTCGCGGCCTCGGGGCAAAGCGCTGTTGGTGATCCGCGCTTTTCTTTTCTTGTTTTTTCATTATAAACGTCTAATAAACTTCTACAAGAGTCGTAAAAGCTTCAGATGAACTCCGACGAGCCGCTCAGAAGAGAGACGAGCGATCGGCGATAGGGGAAGATCGCCCAGGACGGGGTGCGGAAATGGGGGGGGGGCAGCGACCCCCCGAGTGCGCCGGTGTGCGTCCGTCACTCTTCCAACACCTCATACACAGCGCCATCGCAAGGCTGATCCATGAAACAAAAAGGAGAAACCAGCTTCCCACAAAGGACGCCTCTTCTGATTCTGGGCCATTCCATCGCTACGATGGAAAATACCTGTGTGAGAAACGCCCGATGGAAGCTGCTCTCACAATCACGCCAGCAAAACTGGCTGCTCAGCCACAATCACACACATTGATTCTGCGTCCTGACGAAGTCCCTCCAGCCGCAAATCACATCCTGTCATCCATCATTCCGCTCTGTCATCAATGCTTCTCATCAGGCATCATCACACCCATCATCCCTCTACCCCCAGAATGTGGAGGAACACATGATCCCTCCACATTCTGCACCCCCACCTCCACCCATCCCTACTCTCCCTATTGCTGAGATTCCTGGGTGCCTGCTGTGCCCATTATGAGGGGTTCCCACCATCCCTGTGCTGAGTTCCCGGGTCTGTACGCCCGCTGTGCCCATCATCCCATCCTGTCATCTATCATCCTCTCCCATCACCCCATCCTGTAATTTGTCTTCCTCGTCCTGCCATCATCCCATCCTGTCATCTATCATCCTCTCCCTGTCATCATCCCATCCTGTCATCTATCATCCTCTCCCCTGTCATCATCCCATCCTGTCATCTATCATCCTCTCCCTGTCATCATCCCATCCTGTCATCTATCATCCTCTCCCTGTCATCATCCCATCCTGTCATCTATCATCCTCTCCCTGTCATCATCCCATCCTGTCATCTATCATCCTCTTCCTGTCATCATCCCATCCTGTCATCTATCATCCTCTCCTGTCATCATCCCATCCTGTCATCTATCATCCTCCCTCTGTCATCTCCTGTCATCCATCCTGTCATCCTATCATCCTCTCCCTGTCATCATCCCATCCTGTCATCTATCATCCTCTCCCTGTCATCATCCCATCCTGTCATCTATCATCCTCTCCCTGTCATCATCCCATCCTGTCATCTATCATCCACTCCCCTGTCATCATCCCATCCTGTCATCTATCATCCTCTCCCATCATCCCATCCTGTCATCTATCATCCTCTCCCATCACCCCATCCTGTCATCTATCATCCTCTCCCATCACCCCATCCTGTCATCTATCATCCTCTCCCATCACACCCATCCTGTCATCTATCATCCTCTCCCTGTCATCATCCCATCCTGTCATCTATCATCTCCTCTCTGTCCCCATCCCACCCTGCACTATTCCTGTTCTGTCATCTCTCATTCCACCCACAAACCATCCTTTCTAAAATGTAATATTTCATTCTTCAAACCGTTTTCCAAATATCCGTTTTGTCATCTGCTCTCCTCTTACCCCCTGAGAAGATCATCCCATGCTGTCATCTTCTCATCCCATCATCCGTCATTCCATTCTGTCATTTGTCATCCTACCTGCCATCCTTTCTTCCTAACACTCATCATCCTCATCCCCTCCTCATGCAGCATTGTCTGCGCTCCTCGTACTCTTCCTCCCATTCCTCCGACATTTTCCATCTTTCTTTCTGCTCTCCCAACACACACTTCTTTCCATTCCTATCCCTCCTGACGTCTCCTCGTTCCTCATTCTCCATCTACTTCCTCCGCAATTCATTTTCTCCACAAGCTTTTCCTACACAACTCGTCTACATAGACAGTAAATCAGTTTGTCCTCCGGATGGATGGAAGGACAGACGGATGGATGGAAGGATGGATGGAAGGACGGATGGATGGATGGATGGATGGAAGGACGATGGACGGATGGAAGGACGGATGGATGGAAGGACGGATGGATGGAAGGACGGATGGAAGGACGGATGGAAGGATGGAAGGATGGATGGAAGGATGGATGGATGGACGGACATGGCGGAGCAGGAAAATGTCCAGGTCAGTGCGCACTGGACCCGGACATGACACCTATCAGCATGCAAAACACGAAGACCGCGTGAAAGCAGAAAATGAACTCGTCGTTTACAGTCTGGAGGAGGAGGGCCACAGAGCCCATGTATGCCGGAGACAGAGAGACGTCTGGAGGAAAACACGACTAGAGAACGTCATACATAGAAAGATCCAGATTCCAACAACGAGGAAAATTCACATTTCATGAAAACATGAATCCTAATCTGTACATTCAGGAAATTCATAACCATGAGGGACAAGAAGTGTCTATCAACTGCCTATCAATCATCGCGTCTGGCCATATCCTATCAATCATCGCATCTGCCATACCCTATCAATCATCACGTCTGCCATATCCTATCAATCATCACGTCTGCCATATCCTATCAATCATCACGTCTGCCATATCCTATCAATCATCACGTCTGCCATACCCTATCAATCATCGCTTCTGCTATACCCTATCAATCATCGCGTCTGGCCATATCCTATCAATCAATCATCACGTCTGCCATGCCATACCCTATCAATCAATCATCGCGTCTGCCATACCCAATCAATCATCGCGTCTGGCCATATCCTATCAATCAATCATCACGTCTGCCATACCCAATCAATCATCGTGTCTGCCATATCCTATCAATCAATCATCGCGTCTGCCATATCCTATCAATCATCGCATCAGCCTAGCCATACCCTATCAATCATCGCATCAGCCATGCCCTATCAATCAATCATCACGTCTGCCATATCCTATCAATCATCAGTCATTGCGTCTGCCATATCCTATCAATCATCGCGTCTGCCATATCCTATCAATCATCGCGTCTGCCATATCCTATCAATCATCGCGTCTGCCATATCCTATCAATCATCGCGTCTGCCATATCCTATCAATCATCGCGTCTGCCATATCCTATCAATCATCGCGTCTGCCATATCCTATCAATCATCGCGTCTGCCATATCCTATCAATCATCGCGTCTGCCCATATCCTATCAATCATCGCGTCTGCCATATCCTATCAATCATCGCGTCTGCCATATCCTATCAATCAATCATCGCGTCTACCATATCCTAATCAATCATCATCGCGTCTGCCATATCCTATCAATCAATCATCATCATCGCGTCTGCCATATCCTATCAATCAATCATCGCGTCTGCCATATCCTATCAATCAATCATCGCGTCTGCCATATCCTATCAATCAATCATCGCGTCTGCCATATCCTATCAATCAATCATTGCATCAGCCATACCCCATCAATCAATCAATGCGTCTATATCCTATCATCCTATCAATCAATCATCGCGTCTGCCATATCCTATCAATCATCAATCATCAATCATCGCGTCTGCCATATCCTATCGATCAATCATCGCGTCTGCCATATCCTATCAATCAATCATCGCGTCTGCCATATCCTATCAATCAATCATCGCGTCTGCCATATCCTATCAATCAATCATCGCGTCTGCCATATCCTATCAATCAATCATTGCATCAGCCATACCCCATCAATCAATCAATGCGTCTAGCCATATCCTATCAATCAATCATCGTGTCTAGCCATATCCTATCAATCAATCATCGCGTCTGCCATATCCTATCAATCATTGCATCAGCAGCCATACCCATCAATCAATCAATCAATGCGTCTAGCCATATCCTATCAATCATTGCATCTAGCCGTATCCTATCAATCAATCAATGCGTCTAGCCATATCCTATCAATCATTGCATCTAGCCATATCATATCAATCAATCATCGCGTCTGCCATATCCTATCAATCAATCATTGCATCAGCCATTGCATCCCATCAATCAATCAATCATGCGTCTAGCCATATCCTATCAATCAATCATCGTGTCTAGCCATATCCTATCAATCAATCATCGCGTCTGCCATATATCTATCAATCATTGCATCAGCCATACCCCATCAATCAATCAATGCGTCTAGCCATATCCTATCAATCATTGCATCTAGCCATATCCTATCAATCAATCATTGTGTCTATGCATATCCCATCATTGAATCAAGAAAATGGGGGAGATTTACTAAAACTGGAGCAATCAGAATCTGGTGCAGCTCTGCATAGAAACCAATCAGCTTCCAGGTTTTATTGTCAAAGCTTGATAGAACAAGCTGAAGGTAGAAGCTGATTGGCTGCCATGTACAGCTGCACCGGATTCTGGGTGCTCCTGTGTTAGTAACCCCCCCCCCCCCCCAAATGTGTGTATCCATATCCAGTCCATGGGGTTGATTTACTAAAACTGGAGAGTGCAGAATCTGCATGGGAGCCAATCACCTTCCAGGTTTTATTGTCAAAGCTTGATTGAACATATTGAAGTTAGAAGCTGATTGGTTGCTATACAGGGCTGTAGTAGATTCTGCACTTTCCAGTTTTAGTAAATCAACCCCTATGTGTCTATCCATATCCTATCAATCAATGTGTCTATCCATATCCTATCATCATCAATGTGTCTTTCCATATCAATCAATCAATGTGTCTCCATATCCTATCAATCAATCAATGTGTCTATCCATATCCTATCAATCAATCAATGTGTCTATCCTATCAATCATGTGTCTATCCATATCCTATCAATCAATCAATCAATCTGTCTCTCCATCTTCCATATCCTATCAATCAATGTGTCTATCCATATCCTATCAATCAATGTGTCTTTCCATATCCTATCAATCAAATGTGTCTTTCCATATCCTATCAATCAATCAATGTGTCTATCCATATCCTATCAATCAATCAATGTGTCTATCCATATCCTATCCTATATCAATCAATGTGTCTTTCCATATCCTATCAATCAATCAATGTGTCTTCCATATCCTATCAATCAATGTGTCTATCCATATCCTATCAATCAATGTGTCTTTCCATAGCCTATCAATCAATGTGTCTTTCCATATATCAATCAATGTGTCTTTCCATATCAATCAATGTGTCTTTCCATATCCTATCAATCAATCAATGTCTTTCCATATCCTATCAATCAATCAATGTGTCTTTCCATATCCTATCAATCAATCAATGTGTCTTCCATATCCTATCAATCAATCAATGTGTCTATCCATATCCTATCAATCAATCAATGTGTCTTTCCATATCCTATCAATCAATTTGTCTTTCCATATCCCATCAATCAATCAATGTGTCTCTCCATATCCTGTCAACCAATCTACATCTCCATCTATATCTTATCAATCAATCTATAATGTATCAGTCAATATTTGTGTCTATCTATATTGTATCAATCTCTGTGTTTATCTCTATCCTATCAATCAATCTACATGTCTACCCAAAGCCTATCGATCAATCAACGTGTCCATGTATCTATATCATATAAATGAATCTAGGTGTCTATCAATCTATATATTGTATTGATCTATGTGTATCTATATATTGTATTGATCTATGTGTATCTATATATTGTATTGATCTATGTGTTTATCTATATATTGTATCGATCGATCTATACGTTATCTATGATATAACCCGTGTATGTGCTGTATGTAGCGTCTGCTATAACTTGTGACACATTGCTGTATTTTCCCTGCGTATACTCTGAGATATATATATATATATGTATATAGGGAGTGTATTCCATGGTTCTCCTTGACGCGTCTCGGATATTCCTGCGTCTATAAATTCTGCAATCCATCTGCGTATTCACACAAAGCTCGTTTGTTCCTCGGCTTTTACAGCGTCTGCCACAACCAAAATGTTTGTGTTTGCTGCCCGCGTACCCAGCGACCCCGCGCAGCCCACCCTGCGTCCTCGGTATACAGGCCGTGCACCCCCGTGATCCGGAGGCAGCGCGCGCCACATCTACAGGTCCTGATTCTGCGTTTCCTAACCCGGGTGACGCAGTAAAATACCTGCAGTTGTGGCCATAAATATGTAAGAAATCTTACCGCTGACGTTCGTTAACCTCTTGCTGGCCGGGACGCCGCACAGTACAACACAACGGGGTCTAACGAGGCAACGCATGCCGCCGCTAAAATCGTCTTCCCCACAAACACAGAATTCCTCGTTTTTCATTAATGACACAACACGACGTCCCCAACACTTTTCACCCGTTCAGCAGAAGGACGTTATTTTCCCTCGCCGTGATTCTAATTCGTTATTCGCACATCGTCAGCAATGCAGCATCGTACAACATGATTAACAAAGGGCCCGAGCACAAGAGCTGACACTCTAAAGGTACTTGTGCTGCCGAAATCACATCCCCCTTATCCAGGCACTTGTGTCTTTTCCCAGATGCTCTGCGGCGCGTCTCTATTCCCTGCATAATGATAAAACAAGCAGCGCTTAGCGAAGGTGACAGGTCTACGTCGAACGTTAAGAAGCCATTGACCCCGCGGCTTTATTTGCAATATTTTTAACACATTCCCCGCTTCCCTGCCATGTGCCGGGGGGTCGGGGGAACGGTTAATGAAGCGCACAAGCTGGCCGGCTCTTCAGGAGGCACATTAAAGCCAGCGGAGGCCGGTGGCACATGGAGAAAGTGACATACCTAGAATGGAAAGTTTTGTGCTCAGCTGATCCTAAAAGGTTTTCCTGCAGAGCCGAGAATTGCTGCAGATTTCCCCCTGAAGATGGATCACAAAACGCTTTACGTTTATTCTTCCACAGATCTCAAGTGTCTCCCGTCCAGACAGGCCACTTCCACCCCGAAACCCGCAAATTGCAAACTTCTGCCGTGACACAAAAACTCAGCCGGCTGGCCAAATACAAAATGGAAAAAAAAAAAAAAAACAGAAAACAACCTTCAGACTCATCCAAAAATATTATTCTGACAACGCAAAGAATCACTAGAAAAACAATATTCCAGCAGAACGCACGCCGACTCACCAAATGACATTGTAACAGTCAGACTCACCAATAAAATAACAATGTAACAACCCCCAGACTCACCAATAAAATAACAATGTAACAACCCCCAGACTCACCAATAAAATAACAATGTAACAACCCCCAGACTCACCAATAAAATAATGTAACAACCCCCAGACTCACCAATAAAATAACAACGTAACAACCCCCAGACTCACCAAATAAAAAAACAACGTAACAACCCCCAGACTCACCAATAAAATAACAACGTAACAACCCCCAGACTCACCAATAAAATAAACATTGTAACAACCCCCAGACTCACCAATAAAATAACAATGTAACAACCC
Organism: Staurois parvus; assembly: GCA_951230385.1. NCBI lineage: Eukaryota > Metazoa > Chordata > Amphibia > Anura > Ranidae > Staurois > Staurois parvus. Next base: position 103,369 of record CATNWA010000850.1, on the reverse strand, counting down.
CCAGACTCATCAAATAAAAAAACATTGCAACAACCCCCAGACTCACCAAATGACATTGTAACAACCCCCAGACTCACCAATAAAAAAAATGTAACAACCCCCAGACTCACCAAATAAAAAAAACAACGTAACAACCCCCAGACTCACCAAATAAAAAAACAACGTAACAACCCCCAGACTCACCAAATAAAAAAAACAACGTAACAACCCCCAGACTCACCAATAAATAACTATGTAATAACCCCCAGACTCATCATATAAATTACATTATAACAACCCCAGACTCACCAATAAAAAACCAATGTAACAACCCCCAGACTCATCATATAAATTACATTATAACAACCCCCAGACTCACCAAATAAATGACAATGTAACAACCCCCAGACTCATCATATAAATGACATTGTAACAACCCCCAGACTCACCAAATAAATGACATTGTAACAACCCCCAGACTCACCAAATAAATTACAATGTAACAACCCCCAGACTCACCAAATAAATTACATTGTAACAACCCCCAGACTCATATAAATTACATTATAACAACCCCCAGACTCACCAAATAAATGACAATGTAACAACCCCCAGACTCCCCAAATAAATTACACTGTAACAACCCCCAGACTCCCCAAATAAATTACAATGTAACAACCCCCAGACTCCCCAAATAAATGACATTGTAACAACCCCAGACTCCCCAAATAAATGACATTGTAGCAACCCCCAGACTCACCAAATAAATGATAATGTAACAACCCCCAGACTCCCCAAATAAATGACATTGTAGCAACCCCCAGACTCCCCAAATAAATGACAATTGTAGCAACCCCCAGACTCCCCAAATAAATGACATTGTAGCAACCCCCAGACTCCCCAATTAAATGACATTGTAGCAACCCCCAGACTCACCAAATAAATGATAATGTAACAACCCCCAGACTCACCAAATAAATGATAATGTAACAACCCCCCAGACTCCCCAAATGACATTGTGCCATTCAGACTCACCAATAAAATAACACTGTAACAACCTCAGATTCAACATATAAATAACAATGTAACACCCCAACTCACCAATAAAATAACATTGTAACAACCCCCCAACTTAACAGAAAAATAATAACAATCTTATAATTTGGATGCCAAAGGCCACAACAAACGTCTATTATTCTATTCTATTATTTGATAATTCTGCATCTTTATTTACATGTCAGAAATAAACGTGGGTCACATCTGCGGACAGGGACGGGCTTCTTCGCCTGCAATATTTATTTTTCTCCCCCCCCCCCACCCCCCCAATCTTACAAAAAAAAAAAGAAGAAGCATCTTTGTGTTGTGTGCCGTCCCTGCAATCTCTATTCTAAATTTGAGTGCGCAGTGGAAGCCGTTTGAACGGCTAATTCTGAATAGAGCCTATTGAAATGGGACACACACAGGCATAGCCCAGTTTAGCAATGGATACAATCTGCTGAATCGGCAAGCTAATTTTAAATGTGGCATTTTGAAGCCCCTTGGAGAGGCCGTGCCACCTTACCTTATGAGGGAACTTCGAGTACAGCAACTGTTGAAAACAAAATACCACGAGGGGATCAACTTCGCCCTGCACAGGCCCGGGCCAACAGATTGTTTTACTGACAGCCCGTCCTCGCTTCACACGAGAATACCTCCCGACCTAAGAAGACGGCACAAGCCTCTCCAGGGGGTTCCGGCTGGTCTCACATCTTGTGGAGGGCCTGACACCCCGCAAACTCCGCCACAATTACTGCCATCGACAGACAATCCGTCAGCACTTTATAGGGGCTCGGCTGCCTGCGCTGGAGGATCTGCAACACCAAACTCCCGGCGTGCTCAACACATCTGACAGTATTAAAAAAAAATCTTAAAAAATGTTTTGCTCCTTTTTTTTTTTTTTTGAAAAGGGGGGGGGGGGGACAATAAACTACAAATGAAAGCTCGGTGTAATTGTGCAATACTCTGGGGGGTTCCAAATTTAAAGTGAAAGTATTTTCTGGGGGGGGGGGGGGGAGACAGAATGCTAATAATATAAAATGATAAATAATAAATCATGCGGGAAGATTCCAGTCCACGAGGGCCAGTTGGCGACGCACAATACAAGCGCTATCGATACAGGACAGGGCACGGGGGCCTTTTATCTAGCAGAGACTGTCAGGTCTGCATTTAGGAAACTCCCCAAGGAGAAGAATAATCTACACGGCTCAGGCCTCCCTCTGCACACTCGCAGCCCCGTCCTGTCTCTATTGTCCTCAGAAAACCTGAGAAAAGTCACAAAAATCACACAAACGCCCCATTGTCAGCTGACGCACGGCCCTCTAATCTGATCGCACGCAGCAATCGCCCGACACCGACGGCAGACAATCATCAGAGAAGGAAAAACACATTTCTTCTCTGGATGGTGTCACAAGCATAGAAAATATCTGATACCCATCACCCTCCAGTAATACAAGGCACCTGGGGGCCATTCACCTGGATGGTGTCACAGAGAGAAGACCTAGATAGATAGATAGATAGATAGATAGATAGATAGATAGATAGATAGATAGATAGATATATAGATAGATAATAGATAGATAATAGATAGATAGATAATAGATAGATAATAGATAGATAGATAGAGAATAGATAGATAGATAGATAGATAGATAGATAGATAGATAGATAGATAGATAGATAGATAATAGATAGATAATAGATAGATAATAGATAGATAGATAATAGATAGATAATAGATAGATAGATAGAGAATAGATAGATAGATAGATAGATAGATAGATAGATAGATAGATAGATAGATAGATAGATAGATATTTAATATCTGCAACATATCTGATCTGATCCTCATCACCCTCCAGTAATACAATGACCACGAATCACCTGAGGGTCATTCACCTGGATGGTGTCACAGATAGATAGATAGATAGATAGATTAATAGATAATAGATAGATAGATAATAGATAGATAGATATAGATAATAGATAGATAATAGATAATAGATAATAATTGATAGATAGATAGATAATAGATAGATAGATAGATAGATAGATAATAGATAGATAATAGATAGATAATAGATAGATAGATAGATAGATAATAGATAGATAGATAGATAGATAGATAGATAGATAGATAGATAGATAGATAGATAATAGATAGATAGATAGATAGATAGATAATAGATAGATAGATAGATAATAGATAGATAGATAGATAGATAGATAATAGATAGAATATCTGTTCTAGAAGATGAACAAATCTGATACTAAATATAAATATTATTCAATATGGATCAATGTTTGCACAAGGTTCAATAAATATGTCCTCACCGCCCTCCACTGCCAGATCAATGGCGGGGCCCCTGGGGGTCGGTCACCTGGATGGCGTCTCTATATACATACATATACATATTATCTAGAAGAGGAAGAAATCTGACGCTGGATATAATATTATAATAGGGATCAATGTCTGATCAGCTTTCCACAAACATGTCCTAATCGCCCTCCACTAATAGATCAATAACGAGGTGCCGGGGGGGGGGGATCAGTCAGCCGGACGGACGTCTCTATATACATACATATACATAATAAGTAGAAGAGAGAGAAGAATCCGGATACTAGATATCAATAACATGATAAATAGGGATCAATGTCTGATCAGCTTTACAAAAATACGCCCCAATTGCCCTCCAATAATAGATCAATAACGAGGTGCCGGGGGGGGGGGGGGGTCAGTCACCTGACGGCATCTCTATATACATACATATACATAATATGTAGAAGAGGAAGAATCCGGATACTAGATATCAATAACATGATAACAGGGATCAATGTCTGATCAGATTTACAAAAACACGACCCAATTGCCCTCCAATATAGATCAATAACAAGGGGGGGGGGGAGGTCATCTATCCGGATGGAGTCCCGTATATACTGTATATAATCCACATCTCTTCTACAATACAAATGCTCGAGGTGTCTAAATACAAATAATATTCAATGGTGATCGATCAATTCTCTGATTGGGGGGGGGGGGGGGGTGAGGAGGTACCTGGGGGGGTCATTCACCCTGGGTGCTGTCCTGTGTATATATATATATCTGCTCTGCATGACACACATCAGACACTGGAGACAAATACTCTTCCATGGAGAGGAATGGCAGATCCGACAAGTTTGCAGACATGCCCCAGTATTAGGGGGCCAATCTGTGGTGGGGGGGGCAATCTGTGGGGGGGGGGCAATCTGAGGTAGGGGGGGCAATCTGTGGGGGTCATTCCCTGGCTGGTGTCACCCCCAGTATACAGAGTATATAGAACAGGCAGACTTGTGACAGTGAATAGAAATCATGGAGATAAATGTCGGCTCCCCGGAATAAATCCCCTCACCGGGGGGGGGGGGTCATTCCAACCTGGCAGGTACCCACCGAGGCTCACAACCCCCCCATACACGGGGTCCAGGTGGCAAGCAGTGAGAGGAGGGGGAAGGGTATTACCTTGCAGCCGGTGGCAGGTCGGTGGTCGGTGCAGCCCGGGAGGGGGGGGGGGGGGGGGTGACATGGCAATCCGATGGCTGCGCACACACAGATTGTCTGGTGGGGGTCAGTTCAGCATTCCTGGGGGGTCACTTTCGGCATGCCCAGCATGCGGGCTCACCCCCGGCTCCGGAACTCCGTGCAGTCGGGCGGATTTCTCATGTCAGGCGGGTGGGGCCGGAGAGGAAACTTTCTCTGCTCAACTTTATCCACCGAGGAGCCCAGCGCCGCGCAATACCGGTCCCGCCCCCCACAGGACCGACCGGAACTGCACGGAGAGGAGGAGGAGGAGAGGTGGCCAGAGGACCGGGAATGGGGGGGTGATCTATTGCTGGGATCTATTAACCCCTTCAGCCCCCCCCCATCCCTGGACACAGGTTGGGTATTAACCCTCTATTACCCTCATCCCCATCCAGGAATAAATGTTAAAACCCCTTTCATCACCCGCTACAGCCTGGTGGGTGGGGGGATTATTAACCCACGTTAGTGGTCCCCCCCCCATTCTCTCCCCTGTGAACACCCGGTATCTAGGGATTAAGATGGGGGACAAACGACGGAGGTAAAAAAAAAGGGGAGGGAGGGGGGCACACTTCGTGGGTGGGGAATTTTGGACGAAATTTTAGTGATTTAGATCACAGGCAAATAAATAGAAGCGCAGCATGAAGGGGCAAAGGACATACAGAATGTGGGGGGGGGGGGGGGTGGCAAATGACATCAATGTATTACCAGAGGAGCGAGAATAAAGCCAACGTGTAAGTTGAATTGAGGTATTAGCATGGGATTAGGGGGGAGGGAAAGGTGTAAGATGGTAGGAGATAATGGGGGGGTATAGATAAAATAATGGGGATTTTGGATAGGGGGAGGAGCATTCGGGGTTATAAAAAAAATGGGTGGTATTTTTAAGAGATGCATTGTGGGGGGTATAGAGAGAATAACGTGGGGGGATATAAATAAAATAATAGGGGGTTAATATAGAGGGAGCTAATGTGGTGGGGGACATGAGAGAAATAAATGGGGGATGAATGGGGGATATAGATAGAATAAATAATGGGCGGTATAAGTACGAGATAATGGGGGGGACACATAAGAATAATGGATATAAGAAAATATTTGGGGGGATAGTAGAGAATAATTGCGGGGGGACTATAGAGTAGAATAATGAAGGTAATAGAACGAGAAATATATGGGGGTTTAGACGAGAATATGGAGGGTAAAGGAGAGAATAATTGGGCGGCATATAGAAGAATAAAAAGGGGGATTAGAGAGAATAGCCTGCGGGAATAGAGAGATATAACATTGGGGATGATTAAGAGAGAATATAATGGGGGATAGAGAGAATAATGGGGGATGATAGGGCGATTGGGGGAAGATAGAGAGTATAATGGGGGCATAGGAGATAATGGTGGAAATAGAAGAGAATAATGGGGTGGTCATAGAGGAGAAAATTGGGGGAATAGGGAGGAATAATGGGAGGGGGTATAAGTAAGAAGGATAATGGGGAATAGAGCGATAATAATGGATAAGATAATAAGAGGTCAATAATATGAGAGAATTTAATGGGGGAGTATAGACAATTAGAATGGGGGAAACCTTAGGGAACGTATAATGGGGGATAAGAAGACAACGAATTGGGGGATAAAGAATATGGGTATATAGGGAGGAATAAATGGGTGGATAGAAGAAAATGTTATGATTGGGGGTGGTATAGAGGAGAATGGGTGGGTATGAGACAATAATGGGTGCCTGAAAGAGTGAAATATGGTGGTATTATAGGGGATACAATGAAAATAATGGGGGGATAAGAACCAGAATAATATTTGGGGGGATAGAGAAATAATGGGTGGGATAGAGTGAAAATTATAAAATAGGGTATATGAAAAAATGGGGGGATAGAGAGAATAATGGGGGGGTTAGAGAGAAAAATGGGGGGACTATCAGGAGAGAAAATGAAAAGGATGGAAGAGATAATGGGGGGATAAGATGATGGGGGGATAGAAGAATATAAATAAAAGAATAACTTAGGGAAAAATGTGGGGAAGTATAGGGAGAAAAAAAAAAAATTAGAAAATAAAATGAAAAAATAGAGAAAATAATAAAAAAATTAGAGAAATAATGATATGGGGGATAGAGAGAAAATTGGTTTGGGGGCATATAAAAAGAATAAAAAAAAGCTGAATAATGAAAAATAAGAAAAAATAATAAAAAATATAACAAATAACAAGTAATAAAAAAAAAAAATAAAGAGAAATAAATAATAGGGGATAGAGTAAAGAAATAAAAATAAAAAATTAAAGAGAATAGAAATAATTTATGGGATAGACCAAAATAATAGGTTGTAAAAAAAAAAAATGGGGTTAAAAAAATATAACTAGGTAAAATAAAAGCGGAAAATTGGGGGGTAGAAAAAATATTAAAAAAAAAGTATAGAACATAGTGGAATAATAAAACATTTTATAATAAAAAATCAAAAAATTAAAAAAATTAAAAAAACAAATAAATAAAAAAAAAATAAAATATGCAGAGGGTAAATGATAAAAAAGTAAAAAATTAAACAGTGTTGATATAAAAAAAGGAAAAATAAAGATAAAAAAATAAAAAATAAAAAAAAGGAAAAAAATACATTAAAAAATAAGTTAAAAATAATAAAAATTTTGTAAGATATAAAAAATTAAAATAGAGGCGTAAATAAAGAAAAAAAACAAATTGTTGTAGAAAAAAAAATACAAGGGTAAATAACGGTATTAAAAAATGGATAAAAAAAAAAACAAAATAAAGTAAAATAATCGAAAAGAAAATTGGGAGGTATATAAATAAAAAAATAGATGGTAAATAAAAAAAATAAAAAAAAAAAAAAAAAGATAATATGATGGGGCACATATACCCAGAAAAATAATAAAAATAAAAAACAAAGAAAAAATAATATGGAAAATAAAGAGGGTATTGGGGTAAAGAGTGAACACCAAAATAAAAAAATAAAAAAAAAACAAAAAAAAAAAATAAAAAAAAAATATAAAAAAAAATCTGCGAAAACACAAAATAAATAAAAAAAAAAAACCGGTGAAAAAAAAAGAAAAAATAAAAAAAAAGGATTAAAAAAAAATAAATAATTGAAAAGAAAAAAATAACACATAAAAAATAATAAAACAATATTGGTTGGGTGTAAAACAAAATAAAAAAAAAAATACAACCAAAAATTAATTATAGAAGAAAAAAAAGAATAACATTAAAAAAAAAAAATACTGTGGTGCGGGTATAAAAATAAAGGAGAACAAACAAAAATATAAAGGGGGTAAAAAATAAAAGGGGGCAAAAAAAAATAGCTGGGGGGAAATAGGGAAAAAAAAAAGAGGGGGTTATAAAAAAAGAACTTACAAGGAAAAGAGAACGAATAAAGAAAAAGTCAAAAAATAAAAAAATATTAAGTGAAAAAAAAAAAGAATAAAAGAGTAAAGAAAAAAATAAAAATAAAAATATATCAAAAAAACGGTAAAAATGCGGAAATAAAATAAAATAGTAATAAAAAAAAAGAAATATAGGAAGTAAAACAAAGAAAAAAAAAAAAAAAGAAAATTAGGAAACAAAAGAAAAATAAAAAGAAAAACCAAAATAAAAAAACAAAAATAGGAATACTAAAAAAAAAAAAATACAAAGAAAAGAAAAAAAGGGGGGTAAAATAGAAAAAAAAAAGAGGGGAGAACAAAAAAACTTAAAGGGAGGATTAAATAAAAATAATATTAGAAAAAGAATAATAACCTATACAAAAATAAAAGATAAAAAAAGCAAAATAAAAACAAAAGAGTTATTGAAAATAAAAAATAGAGAAAGAAACAAAAACATATAAAGTTAAATAGTAAAAAGAATATAGAAAAAAAAAAAGGAAAAAAAAAACAAAATAATTGAGGGAAATATACTGGAAAAAAAATAAAATAAAAAAATAGAATACTATAAATAGGTAAATAAAAAATCAAAGAAAAAAATGGAGCGAAGGTTAAGAAAAGCGTAAACTGGAAAATAAAAAAATAAAGTAAAAAAAAAAAAATAATAAAAGGGGGTATTGAAAAGAAAAAAATAAAAAAAAAAAAATTAAAAAATTTAAATAATTTGAAAATGGAAAATAAAATAAAAAACAAATATGTGAAAATAAAAAAAAAGGGCAAGGGGTAAGTTATATTGGGTAAAAAAAAAAAAATTTTGTATTTTGTATTTATAAAAATAAAAAAAAATAAAGGGGTAAAATAATTGGTTAACTTGATTTTGTATTATAAAAATTTAGGTTTGGTATTTGGTGGATGCAGTGGTAGTATAAAAAAAATTTGGGGAAAAATAATTAAAAAAAATATAAAAAAAATTAATTAAAAAATGCACCGGAAAAATAAACCTACCTGCGTAATTGTAGATGGTATGGGTTTATTTGTTATTTGATTGTGGTTGTGCTAAAAAAAAATGAAAAAATGGATTTAAAAAGTAAAAATACATTCCGTATTTTTGATGGATAAATAAAAAAATATGGGGTGGAATTATTGGAAAAAGAAAAATTGTTTGCGTTGAATAAAAATGTAGGGAAAAAAATGAAAAAAAAATAATAAAAAAAAGACAGCCGTAAAAAAAAAACAAAAATAACAAAAAACACCCGATTAAACAATAAAAGGGGATTACGGAAAAAATAAAAAATTGATTCTGGAAAAATAATGTTTAAAAAAAAAAAATTAAAGGTGAAAATATAAAAACAAAAATTATCGGGGGATAACGAATGGTTAAAGCAATTTGTCTTGTTTGTTGGAAAAGTTTAAAAACAGAAAAAAAATTGTAAGAATAGAGCGGAAACCGAAAAGTTAAAGAGAGGAAATATTTCGGTTATAATGGTATAAAAGGTATCGGAATGTTAAAATTTGGTCTTTGTATAATTGTTAAATATAACGAAAAACATTTTCGGGGAAAATTAAAAAGAGGAAATAAAGAAATTCATGATTTGGATTTATCCGTGAGGTAAAAAAATTTCGAAAGGGTTAGATAATTAGAAAGAAAAAAATAATTATTTGAATTGGGAAACAGAAAAAAAAATTAAAAAAAAAATTTTGTCCGGAAAATTATATTTAAATTGATAATTGAAAATTAAATATAAAAAAAAAAATATGTAAAAAAAAAAAAAAGTATGATACGAAATGGATCGGGGGGGGTAGGTAAAAGGGGGTTTGCAACTGTAAAACATAAAGGGGATTGCAAAAAAAATAAAAAAAAATAAAGTAATAAATAGAGAATACAGGGGAATTGCAGGCTGTATAAGAGTTATAATAGGGGATTGGTATGAAAAAATAATATATAAAAGTATAAAATAATTGCAAATGTATATAATATAACATGGGATTGCCAAAAAAAATATTGATTAAAGTAATACAGGGGATTGCAAAAAAATATACAAAAAAAGATTAAAAACAAGATTTATGCAGACGTTTAAATAGAGGTAAAAGATAAAGGGATGTAGGCTGTATATAGAAAAAATTTGAAAAATAGTTGTGGGGGGATTTTGCAGTGTATATAAATTAAAAACAAAATTGCAGTGCTGTATATATAGTATTGTTTTGTTCTTGTAGGGGATTGCAGGCTGTATCTACAGTATAAAAAAATTGCATGCTGAAATAAAATAAGGGGTTAAAAAAAAAAAAATAGGGGCATTGCAGGCTGTTGTTGTATAAAAAAGAAAACAAAAAAAAAATAAAAGTTAAATTTGATTAAAAATAAATAAAAAATTAAAGATTGCAGACTGTATATAAAATAAAGTTGCAGAACATTATATAGATAACAGGGAGGGATTGCAGGCTGGTGTATATACAGTATACAGGGGATTGTTTTGTAGACGGTTAAAAGTAGTATAACAGTGGGATTGCAGTTATATAGATAGTATTTTTATACAGGGGATTGCAAAAAAAAGAGAAAAAAAAGGGGATTGCATGTTTAGAGTATACAGGGGATTAATTGCAGACTGTATTTTTGTATAGGAATATACAGGGGATTGCATGGCTGTATATTTGAATAAAAACAGGGGATTAAAAAATGTTTTTGAAAAAGAATAGAGGATTGAAGTTACGGGGATTGCAGACTGTTTTTTAACAAAAATAAGTATACAGGGGGGGGCAATTTTAGTTATACAGGGGAATAGGAAAAATATAAAATAAAGGGGATTGCAGAAAATTGTATATAGAGTATACAATTTTCGGAATGCAAAAACTGTTTATAGGAGTATACAGGGGAATTGCAGATAGGTAAATATAAAGAGTTGTAGGTTATAGGGAAATTAATAATAATAATTATCTTGGGAAATAAAATAGAAGATTTAATATTATGAATTTATAATATATAAAAATACAAGGAAATATTTATACACGATTTTTTTATATAATATAATACGATTAATTAATATCGGGAATTAACCCCCCCCCCCCCCCCCCCCCCCCCCCCCCCCCCCCCCCCCCCCCCCCCCCCCCCCCCCCCCCCCCCCCCCCCAATAACAGGTAATATACTACAGACTGCAGAGAATATCGTATATAATAATTCTGTACGATCTGTATTTGTAGAATCGCTCCTCTGTCAGGGATGAGGATAAATAATACGATGAATGAATAATATATAGCTAGTAGATTATATAATACACGGTGTGTAGGAATGTCAGGGAGGTAGGTGAATCTGTCAGGGAGGTAGGTGAATGTCACGGAGGTAGGTGAATGTCACAGAGGTAGGTGAATGACACAAAGATAGGTGAATGACACAGAGGTAGGTGAATGTCAGGGAGGTAGGTGAATGTCACACAGGTAGGTGACCTATATAATTATATAAAGTACAAGGTGCAATCTTTTATAATGTGGAATTATACTGACTGACTGCTCCGGATCACAGACGTAGTAAATATATTTGAGGTAAGTGATGTACAGAGAGGGACGGTTTGTAGATATCATTTAGCAATTATTTGTGTGAAACAGTGAGAAATTTTTGCATTGCTCGCGGTATATAGAAGTATACAGGATGGGATATATACTTTGATATTTGGGTACTCTGCAATATGGGGTTAAAATAGGAGACGATTACACCCCTTTTCAAAAAATGTTCGTAATAATTTCATCCTGGGTTGGGATTAGGTGTGTTTGCATGGTGCAGTATTGTAGGTTTAGTAGTCCTGAGTAGTTGTGTGTGTGTTTTATGTGTGCATGTGCAGGTAGGTATTATTGTGTATATTTGGTGTGATTTAGGTAATAGTAGTTGAGTATTGTGTGTTTTGTATTTTGGTGTGATTTAGGTTTTAGTTTTTGTATTGTGTGTATGTTTGTGTATTTTTGATATTTTGGGTAAGTTGTCTGAGTTTTGTGTGTATAATGTATTTAATGTTTAAATGTAGGTATGTAGTGATGTTTTTGTGTGTATATGTATTGATTTTTATGTTGTAGGTAATTTAGTTTGTGTAGTTTTTATGTGTATTGTATTGTTGTGATTGTAGGTAAGTAGTTTGAGTATTTTTTTGTATTGGTGTTTGTTTGGTAAGTAGTTTGAGTATTGTGTGTGTATTGTTTTGATGTGGTAGGTATTTTTGGTTTGAGTATTTTGTTTGTATTTGTTTTTTGATGTTTTTTTGGTAAGTAGTTGAGTTGTTGTTGTATGTATTTTTGTGTTTTTAAAGTTTTGTTATTGTGTGTATTATTGATTGTGATGTAGGTTTTTAGTGTTATTTGTTTTTTTTTGTATTGTTTGATTTAGGTAAGTAGTCTGAGTTTTTGTTATGTTTTTGATTGATGTTTAAGTAGTTGAGTTTTGTGTGTTTGTTTTGATTGTGATGTTTTTTTAGTTGAGTTTTTTGTGTGTTTGTTTTGATTTGATTAGGTAAGTTTTTTTTTTGTGTTTTTTTTTTTTTTGTTTTTTTTGTTTGTTTTTGTTTTGTTTTTTTTGTTTGGGTTTTTTTTTTTTTTAAGTTGTGTTGTTTTTGTTGTGTTATTTGTATTGATTTTTGTAGGTTTTAGTCTGAGTATTGGTGTGTATATTTATTTTTGATGTAGGTTGTAGTTTTTCGTTGGTGTGAATTGTGTGTTTTGATGTGATGTAGGTAAGTAGTTTGAGTATTGTGTTATATTTGTATTGATTTGTGTATTTGGTTGTAGGTTGAGTTTTTATTATTTGTTATTGTTTGGTATATTGAGTATTGTGTGTATTTGTATTGATGTGGTTTAGTAGTTGATATTTGTGTATGTTTTGATATGATGTTTTATTTTGAGAGTTTTTTTTTGTTTATTTGTTGTGATGTAGGTTTTGTTTTTTGTAGTATGTTATAGTGTTTTGTATTGATGTGTATGTAGGTAAGTATTTTTGTATATTTTTTGTGAGTATTGTTATGTATTGTGTGTATGTATTGATATGATGTAGGTAAGTAGTTTGAGTTTTTGTGTGTAGGGATGTTGTTTGTGTTGATGTTTGATGTAGGTAAGTAGTCTGAGTATTGTGTGTATATTTGGTGTGTTGTAGGTAAGTACAAGGTGTGCGCGGGGGGATGACAGAGTGTTGGGATGATGCAGAGATGTAGGTAGGTGAGCCTGTCTCCTACATTCAGGTGTTTGGGGGATGGGGGGGTACTCCAGGGATGATTGAGATCTATATTACTGTACATGAGTTGGTGTCACACATCGTATACATCGCCCCATGTGCTGTGTGTATGTCGGCAGTGATGTGGGTAACAAGAGGAGTATTATATATATATATGGGTGTCATGTATATGTGGCAGAAAAGTCCAGTACAGGTGGGATCTGCAATAATGTATGGACGACCCCCTCCCTGTGTGTAAAGGTTGCCCCCCTCTACAGGAATGCTGATATACATACATTAGAATTCTGTAGGTGAGCCGGGGGTGATGAGGTAGGTGATGGGGTCATGCATTCTGGATATCTTGAGGTAGGTTAGAGGTAAGTCCATTTGGAAGCACATTGTGAGGGGTATGTAGAGCAGGTAAGTGATCTGTACGATGTGAAGGATGACAGTGCTGCGGGCGGGTACACTACAGATCGGATCGATGAGCACAGGGGAGATGAGGCCACACACCGGCAGCAGGTGGTAGACGATACATAGGCTGCAGAACACCCCTCTTCAGTATTGGGGGGACACTGTCGGGACTCCAGTGTGCACTCCACAGCTTCATTAGAGTGTCAGCTCCTCGGCTCACAATACATCAGCTACAGCAATGCTAGAGTGTCAGCTCTCGGCTCACAATACATCAGCTACAGCAATGCTAGAGTGTCAGTTCTTTTTCACAATACATCAGCTACAGCAATGCTAATGTCAGCTCCTCGGCTAATACATTGCAACAGCAATGCTAGAGTGTCAGCTCCTCGGCTCCAGTGCACCATACTGCAATATCACTGGAGTGTCAGCCTCTCAGCTAGAACGACATCAACCTACATAACTAGAGTGTCAGCTCCTCGGCTCACACGAGCTGCCATCCACAACATCACTAGAGTGTCAGCTCCTCGGCTCACGCGATCTGCCAATCCACAACATCACTAGAGTGTCAGCTCCTCGGCTCTCTCGATCTGCCATCCACAACATCACTAGAGTGTCAGCTCCTCGGCTCACACGATCTGCCATCCACAACATCATAGAGTGTCAGCTCCTCGGCTCACTGCGATCTGCCATCCACAACATCACTAGAGTGTGTCAGCTCCTCGGGGTCACACGATCTGCCATCCACAACATTACTAGAGTGTCAGCTCCTCGGCTCAGGTTGCACACGGTGGAGTGGAAAACATATTACGAAGCAGCTTATAGAGTGTCAGCTCTGCAGATCACACAAAGTCATAATAAAGAGGGCATGCGTGTCAGTTTCTTGCTTTAAAGTACAGTGAGAATCCCTGATTGGGGTTGTTATAGTCATATTCTAGTGAGTGTCAGCTCTTTGGCTAAACTATAAAGCCAACTCTCCATTAAAGCATCACTGGAATGTCAGTGCCTGGGTTCAGGTACAATACAGAGTGTCAGCTCTTCGATTTGGTTATATTCAATACACAGAGTGTGTCAGCTCTTCAGGTACAATACAGAGAGTGTCAGCTTTTCGGGTACAATATAGAGGAATGTCAGCTCTTCAGGGTTGGGGAGCTTTACGGGTATACAGAGTGTCAGCTCTTCGAGGTACAATACAGAGTGTCAGCTCTTCAGGTACAATAATAGGAGAATGGTCAGCTCTTCAGGTACAATATACAGAGTGTCAGCTCTTCTGAGGTACATACAGGAGTGTCAGCTCTTAGGTACAGAAAATACAGAGTGTCAGCTCTTCAGGTACAATATACAGGAGTGTCAGCTCTTCAGGGTTTGTACAATATACAGAGAGTGTCAGCTCTTCAGGTACAATACAGAGTGTCTTGTTTTCGGGTACAAACAGAGTGTCAGCTCTTCGGGTACAATATATCAGAGTGTCAGCTCTTCGGGTAAAATACAGAGTGTCAGCTCTTCAGGTACAATACACAGAGTGTCAGCTCTTCAGGTATAAATACACAGAGTGTCAGCTCTTCAGGGGTACATATACAGAGAGTGTCAGCTCTTCAGGTACAAATACAGAGTGTCAGCTCTTCAGGAAGTACAATACAGAGTTGTCAGCTCTTTGGTACAATAAATCAGAGTGTCAGCTCTTCAGATAGGTATAGTGTGTATACAGAGAGAAAGGGTTGGTACAGAACAGTAAGTTCAGCTCTTCAGGCAGAGGATGGGAGATCGGCTGAAAGTTGCAGCTGGGACTTTCCCTGGGACGGGGCAGGTTTGGGGGGCCCCTGAGGGCCCCGGTGCAGAAGACAATAGGCAGAGAATAGTATTCTCACCGTGCAGAGGCTGCTGTATTGTGCTGATAGGAGAGGCTGCTTTGCTGAGAGAGGAGGGCACAGTGCCGGAGAGTACATCTGCCAGCCTCCTCCATCCCTCACACTCTGCCTTTGTTCCACACTGTCACTGACACACTGCACAACATGACTGAGCACTGACACAATGCACTGCACCACCCAGGAGACAGTAAGGGCACTGGGGATGTGCCAGCCTGTCACCCCACACTGTGCCCCCCCCCCCCCCCCGCCCCCCCCCTCCCCCCCCCCCCCCCCCTAAAAAAACAAAAATAAGAAGAAGAAGGAGTAAGAGGGACCCCAGGACAGGAGAGAGGGAGAGGTGAGAGAAGAGAAGAGAAGAGAGAAAATCTGAGGGAAAAGAAAGAAAGAAAAAAGAGAGGAGAACGGAAGTGTTTGAGGAAGGAGAGGAAGAATGAGAAGAGAGGGGGGGGTGGAAGAGGAAAGAGAGAGAGAGAGAGAGAAAGAGGGTGGGAAAAGAGAAAGAAAGAAGAGAGAAGAGAAGAGAGAAGAGCGTGGGGGGGGGAACAGATAGAAGGGAGAAATGAAAGGAAAAAATAAAAAGGGGGAAAGAAAAAAAAGAAAGAAAGAAAGAAAGAAAGTGAAAGAAGAGATAGAAGGGAGAGGGAGAAGAAACGAAGAAATGAAAGAAAAAAATGAAAGAAAGAAAAGGAAAGGGAAGAGAAAGGTAAAGAGATATGAGAAGGGGGAGAACAAGAAAGAAAGGTGAGAGAATAAAGAAAAAGAGAAAGAAAAGAAAGAAGAGGAGAAGAGAAAGAGAGAGGAGATAGAAGGGGAAAAAAAAAGAGATGTCAAGAAGAAAGAGAGAAAGAAAGAAAAAGAAAAGAAAGAAAATTGAGTAGAAGGGAGGAGGAAAAGAAGAAAGGAAAGAAAAAGAAAAAAAGAAAGGAAAGAAAGAAAGAAAAGAATGAAAGAGAGAGAAAGAAAAGAAGAAAGAAGGAAAGAAAGAGAGAGGGAAAAGGAAAGAAAGAAAGAAAGAGAAGGAAAGGAAAGAAAAAAAAAAAAGAAAGATAAGAAAAGAAAGAAAAGAAAAAGAGAGAAAAAGAAAGAAGGAAAAGGAAAAAGAGAAAAAAGAGAAAGAAAGAAAAGAGAGAGAAAGGAGAGAGAGAGAAAGAGAGAAAAGAAAAGAGAAAAAAGAGAGAGGAGAGAGAGAGAGAGAGAGAGAGAAGAGAGAGATAAAAAGAGAGAGAAAGAAAGAAAGAAAAAAGAAAGAAAAAGAAAGAAGAGAGAGAGAAGAGAGAAAAAGAAAAGAGAGAGAGAAGAGAAAGAAAAAAAGTAAGATAAGGGAAAGAAAGAAAGAAAAGAGAGAGAGGAACAGAGAGGAGAGAAAGAGGGGGGAGAGAGAGAGAACAAATAGATAAGGAGAGGAGAGAGGAGGGGGAGAGGGGGAGGGGAAAGAGAGAGGGGGATAGGCGAGGAGAGAAGAGAGAGGGGGGGGGAGGACAGGGGGGAGGGGAGGATAGGAAAAAGGGGGGGGGGAGAAGAGGGGGGAAAAGAAAGGGGGGGAGAGGGAGAGAGAGAGACAAAGAAAGAGGGAAGAGGGAGGGGTGAAAGGGGGGAGCAGAGGGGGGGGGGAGGAGAGGGGGGGGGAAGAAGAGAGGGGGTGGGATGAGGGGTGGGGGAGAAGAAGAGAGAGGGGGGGGAGGGGAGTGAGGAGAGGGGGAGTGGGGGGTGAAGAAATAGAGGGGGTGGAGAGGAAAAAGAAAAAGAAAAGGGGGGGGCGGAAGAGGGGGGAGAGAAGAGGGGGGGGGAGGAGAAAGGGGGGGGGAGAGAAGAGAGGGGGGAGAGAGAGGGGGAAAAAAGGAAAATAGACAGAGAAAAAGGAGGAGAAAAAGAGGAGAGAGAAGAAAAAGCAAAAGAAAAGAAAGGGTGGGGTGAGAGAGGGCAGAGCTACAAGGGGGAAAAGGGATAAGGGGGGGGGGCATATGTAGGAACAGAGAGAGCAACGAAAGGGGGAGAGGAGTAGAGAAAGGAATGTGGGGTGAATATGTGGGGGTGGAGGGGGAAAGAGATAGGCAATGTGATGGTGGGAGATGGGGGGGGGGGGGAGACGAGTCCGGGGGGGGGGGGGAGGGGAGTAAATTGGAGTAAAAATAAAGTGAAGAGAGACGGAAGAGCAGAAAGAAGGATTGAAGGAGGGGCAGGAATGGGGGGGGATGGGGGGGGGGGTTGTACCCCAGCAGCAGTCAGGAGAACCCTCTCAGGTAAAGTGGCAGCATGTTTCCTATCTCTGCACTCAGCTGAGCCCAAACTCCATGCAGCCCTATATATATATAAATATACTTAGAGGTATACATGTATCACTCTGTACAATGAGTACATTACAGGGAGCTGTCATTGCAGGAACATGGGTTGTAGTAACGCCCCCTGCAGGTCATTGGAGGCACTGCCTGACCTTACCAGCACAGGGGCACATACCATCACACTGTGACCTATACATACAGAGGGGTCAGGAGGACCAGCAATCCTGGAGACATTACACTGTGACCTATACATACAGAGGGGCAATTATCTAAGTGGAGAGAACTATACAGTAGAGTACATTACACTGTGACCTATAACTAACAGAGGACCAGACTAAACATTACACTGGGACCTAACATACAGAGGACCAGCAACACGCTGTGACCTAGGGACCAGCAATCAAACTGAGACCTATACATACAGAGGACCTATACATTACAGGGGACCACATTAAAATGAAAAATCCTATACATTACACTGTGACCTATACATACAGAGGACCAGCAATCCTATAATCCTATACATTACAGAAGGGGTGAATCCTATACTTACATTGCATACATACAGGACCAGCAATCCTATACATTACACTGTGACCTATACATACATGAGGGACCAGCAATCCTATACATTACACTGTGACCTATACATACAGAGGACCAGCAATCCTATACATTACACTGTGACCTATACATACAGAGGACCAGCAATCCTATACATTACACTGTGACCTAAACATACAGGGGACCAGCAATCCTATACATTACACTGTGACCTATACATACAGAGGACCAGCATTACACTGTGACCTATACTATCGGGACCAGCAATTCCTTATACATTTACACTGTGACCTATTACATACAGGGACCAGCAAATCCTATACATTACACTGTGACCTATACATACAGAGGACCAGCAATCCTATACATTACACTGGACCTATACATACAGGAGACCAGCAATATCTTACACTGTGACCTATACATCATATACATTACACTGTGACCTATACATACAGAGGACCAGCAATCCTATACATTACACTGTGACCTATACATACAGGGGGACCAGCAATCCTATACATTTACACTGTGACCTATTACATTACAGGGGGATACAGGGGAGCAATCCTATACATTACACTGTGACCTATACATACAGAGGACCAGCAATCCTATACATTACACTGTGACCTATACATACAGAGGGACCAGCAATCCTATATACATTACACTGTGACCTATACATAAGGGACCAGGCAATCCTATACATTACCTGTGGACCTATACATACAGAGGACCAGCAGCAATCCTATAATTACACTGTGACCTATACATACAGGAGACCAGCAATCCTATACATTACACTGTGACCTAACATACAGAGGACCAGCAATACCCTATACATACATTACACTGTGACCTATACATACATGAGGGACCAGCAATCCTATACATTACACTGTGACCTATACATACAGGAGACCAGCAATCCTATACATTACACTGTGACCTATACATACAGAGGGGGACCAGCAATCCTATACATTTACACTGTGACCTATACATACAGGAGGACCAGCAATCCTATACATTACACTGTGACCTATACATACAGGACCAGGTGACCAAAGGAGGACCAGCAATCCTATACATTACACTGTGACCTATACATACAGGGGACCAGCAATCCTACATTTACACTGTGACCTATTACACCAGCATCATATACACATACAGAGGACCAGCAATCCTATACATTACACTGTGACCTATACATACAGAGGACCAGCAATCCTATACATTACACTGTGACCTATACATACAGGGGACCAGCAATCCTATACATTACACTGTGACCTATACATACAGAGGACCAGCAATCCTATACATTACACTGTGACCTATACATACAGAGGGACCAGCAATCCTATACATTACACTGTGACCTATACATACAGAGGACCAGCAATCCTATACATTACACTGTGACCTATACATACAGAGGACCAGCAATCCTATACATTGACCTATACATGTGACCTATACATTACACTGTGACCTATACATACAGGGACCAGCAATCCTATACATTACACTGTGACCTATACATACAGGAGACCAGCAATCCTATACATTACACTGTGACCTATACATACAGAGGACCAGCAATCCTATACATTACACTGTGACCTATACATACAGAGGGGGGACCAGCAATCCTATACATTACACTGTGACCTATACATACAGGAGACCAGCAATCCTATACATTACACTGTGACCTATACATACAGAGGACCAGCAATCCTATACATTACACTGTGACCTATACATACAGAGGACCAGCAATCCTATACATTACACTGTGACCTATACATACAGGGGACCAGCAATCCTATACATTACACTGTGACCTATACATACAGAGGACCAGCAATCCTATACATTACACTGTGACCTATACATACAGAGGACCAGCAATCCTATACATTACACTGTGACCTATACATACAGGGACCAGCAATCCTATACATTACACTGTGACCTATACATACAGGGGACCAGCAATCCTATACATTACACTGTGACCTATACATACAGGAGGACCAGCAATCCTATATACATTACACTGTGATCCTATACATTACACTGTGACCTATACAGGAGGACCAGCAATCCTATACATTACACTGTGACCTATACATACAGAGGACCAGCAATCCTATACATTACACTGTGACCTATACATACAGAGGACCAGCAATCCTATACATTACACTGTGACCTATACATACAGAGGACCAGCAATCCTATACATTACACTGTGACCTATACATACAGGGGACCAGCAATCCTATACATTACACTGTGACCTATACATACAGAGGACCAGCAATCCTATACATTACACTGTGACCTATACATACAGGAGACCAGCAATCCCTACATTACACTGTGACCTATACATACAGGGGACCAGCAATCCTATACATTACACTGTGACCTATACATACAGGGGACCAGCAATCCTATACATTACACTGTGACCTATACATACAGGAGACCAGCAATCCTATACATTATTCCTCCATAAAACAGAGGACCACAAAAGGATTTATACAAGGATGAGGACTTTACTCACGGCAGGTGAGTGGCTGCAAATTTCTATCTATTATGGCCTCAGTGGTAACTGTCACTTTTTTGTACTTTTCCTGGAGTATTATCTCTTTAAAAATGGAGTTATTGTCATCCTATAGAGGACCAGGCTCTATAATTACACTGAGATTCCTCCATACTGGGCTCCTACAGTTAGTACCATATACATCATGATGTACAGGTGTGACCAGTGTATATATATATATATATATATATCCCTCATTGTATAGGTGACATTACACACAACATAAAGACTTCCACTATTTTACACAGAGCTGATGACACATTGTACAGTATACTACATGTTATTCCAGCAAAATATATAGATCAGTTATACCTGCTGAGTGGAGGAACATATACACAAGTCATGGAAAGCTCTGCAAACTTAATTATAATTGATATTCTTTCCTTCATAGCCGATCATATACAATGGTTATACCGACATATGTGAAATCTTCCTAAACACAAAAAAAAGATACAAAACAATATACCACATTATTGTATATACAAAGACCAGGGAATACACCCCATACATTGTATATACATACCCAGGGAATACAACCCCATACATTGTATATACATCCCAGGGGAATAACACCCCATACAACCGTTATATACATTTCCCAGGGGAGCCAGCATACACCCCATACATTGTATATACAACCTAACATCCCAGAATACAAACCATACATTGAATAATTATCCCAGGGAATACCACCCCATACATTGTATATACATCCCAGGGAATACACCCTAATACATTATGTACATCCTCAGGGGAAGCAATACCCCATACACTGTATATACATAAAAGGATTAATCCTATTCACCATACATTGTATATACGTACATCCCAGGGAATACACCCCATACATTGTATATACATCCCAGGGAAACACCCCATACACTGTATATACATCCCAGGGAATAATACCCCCAACTACATTGTATATACATATACAGGGAATACACCCCATACATTGTATATACATCCCAGGGAATAACCCCATACATTGTATATACATCCCAGGGAATACTACCCCCCATACATTGTATATACATCCCAGGAATACACATTACATTGTATATACATCCCAGGGAATATACACCCCTATACATTGTATATACATCCCAGGGAATACACCCCATACATTGTATATACATCCCAGGGAATACACCCCATACATTGTATATACATCCCAGGGAATACACCCCATACATTGTATATACATCCAGGGATTATACACCATACATTGTATATACATCCCAGGGAATACACCCCAAACATTGTATATAAACATCAGGGAATACACCCCATACATTGTATATACATCCAGGGAATACACCCCATACTGTGTTATAACATACATTGTATATACCTTATATTTATTACATCCCAGGGAAAACACTACCATACATTTTATATACATCCCAGGGAATACACCCCATACATTGTATATTACATCCCAGGGAATACACCCCATACATTGTAACATACATCCCAGGGAATACACCCCATATTGTATATACATCCAGGGAATACACCCCATACATTGTATATACATCCCATACATCCCATACATTGTATATTATCCAGGTGGTACTACCCCATAACATTGTATATACATCCCTCAGGGAATACATCCCATACAATTGTATTACATCCCCATACATACATTATATATACATCCCAGGGAATACACCCATACATTGTATATACATCCCAGGGAATACACCCGATACATTGTATATACAATCCCAAATACACCCCATACATTGTATATATCCCAGGGAAATACACTCCATACATTATATACATCCCAGGGATTAGTATCACCAAGTAAAACACATTGTATAACATCCAGGGAATAACCCCATACATTGTATATACATCCCAGGGAATACACCCCATATAATATATACATCAGGGGAATACACCCATACATGTATATATACATCCAGGGATTAATACCATACCTTGTATATACATCCAGGGAATACAACCCCATACATTGTATATTACATCCCAGGGATAACTTATTACCCCATACATGTGTATTACATCCAATACCACAAACACCCCATACAATGTATATACATCCCACGGAATTTACACCCATACATTGTATGATACATCAGTTACAGGGAATACAACCCCATACATTGTATTATACATCCCAGGGAACGATCTCAACATATCAATTATATATCATCCCAGGGAATACACTACCATACATTGTATATACATCCCAGGGAATACACCAACATTTTATATAATCAGGGAATACACCCCATAATTGAGATATTACATCCAGGGAATACACCCAATAATTGTATATACATCCCAGGGAATATACCCCATACATTGGTATATACATCCCAGGGATACACCCCATCCATTGTATATTACATCCCAGGGAATACAACATAATTTATATCACATCCATGACATAAACCCATAATTGTATATAATTTTCAGGGAATACATCCTCCATACATTGTATATACATCCCAGTGAATATTCACCCCATACATTTATTATACATCCCAGGGAAATATTTACCCCATACATTGTACCTATAATTGACCAAAAATACACCTTAATTGTATCTACCATCCAGGGAATACACCCCATACATTGTACTATATCCTGATTACATCCAGGGGAATACCCCATACACAAATATCCCAAATACCCCATATAAATGTATTTTCCTACATACATTGTATATACATCCCTTTTTGACTCCTATGTTCATTAACTCCATACATTTATATAACATCCCAGGGATTATTCACCTACATTGTTTATACATCCCAGGGATACACCCCATACATGAACATATATACATCCCAGGGAGTAATACCCATAACATTCCTCATAATCCCATACCTTATACATGTATATCACATCCAGGGAATTACACCCCATACATTGTATATAGATCCCAGGGAATACACCCCATACATTGTATATACATCCAGGAAATACACCCCATACATTGTATATACACCCAGGGAATACAAAAATTACATTGTATCATACATCCCAGGAATACAATTATATACATTGTATTATACATCCAAACAGAATAACCCCATACATCAGTATATAATACCCAGGGAATACACTGTTCCACCATACATTGTATAAACATCCAGGGAATACACCCATACATTGTATATACATCCCAGGGAATACACGCCATACATTGATTTATACATCCCAGGGAATACACCCCATACATTGTACATACATTTATTCAGGAATTACCCCCAGGGTACAATATACATCCAGGAATAACAACCATTCATTGTATATACATCAAGATACAAATTACATATGGAGATATATCCCACCATTATGTATATACATCCCAGGGAATACACCCCCATACATTGTATATACATCCCAGGGTATATCATACCCCATACATTGTATATACATCCCAGGGAATATCACCCCAATTATGTATACATCTTGAATATACTCCATACATCTTATATACAATCCCAGGGAGATTAGCCCCCATACATTTGTATATATACATCCCAGGGAATCATATCACCCCATACATTGTATATACATCCCAGGGAATACACCCCCCATACATATGTATATACATCCCAGGGAATATCACCCCATATGTATTGATCATATACAAACCCCGGGAATACACCCCATTGGACATTGTATATTGTATTACCCAGGGATCAATCCACCCCATACATTGTATATACATCCCAGGAAATACACCCCCCCATATGTATTACAGGGAATATACCCCATTGACATTATGTATTATACATCCAGGGATTGCAATACACCCCCCATTAATGTATTATACATCCAGGGATCCATATCCCCCTCCATACATATGTATAACATCCTCAGGGATATACACCCCATACATTTGTATATACATCCCAGAGAATATCCCCCCCATTACATGTATATACATCCCAGGAGATATACACCCCTTACATTATGTATTATACATGGGGATCATATCACCCCTTACATTGTATATACATCCCGGGAATACCCCCCCCATACATGTATTATACATGGGAATATATCCCCATACCCTTATATTATACATGGAGATCATATCCCCCATACATTGTATTATACATCCCAGGAATATATCACCATACCTTACATGTATTATACATGGGAATACACCCCCCTATGTTGTATATACATCCCAGGTGAATCATTCATCCCCCTTATGTATATACAGAATCCCATGGAGAATATCACCATACATTTGTATTATTACAACGGAATACACTTTTCCTTATTGTATATACATCCCAGATCATATACCCCTATCATGTATATACATCCAGAGTACATACCCAACATTGTAAATATACATCTAAAGGAATACACCCCATACATATGTATATATTACATCCCAGGGAGATATCACCCCTTATTATATCATTGGATATACATATCCCAGGGAATATACATGGACCTCATACCATGTATTATACATGGAGATATATCCCCCTTATTGTATTATACATGGGATCATATCCCCCCATTGTATATACATGGGAATTCACACCCCAATACATGTATATACATCCCAGGAGAATACACCCCTTATGTCATTTTATACATGGAGAATCATATCCCCCATTTTCATGTATACATCCCAGGAATCATATCCCATACATTGTATATACATCCCCAGGGATCATTCATCCTCCCCTTATGTATATACATTACAGGGACATACACCCCATTATTGTATATACATGGGAGATCACCATACCCCCCCCTTATGTATTATACATGGAGATATATCCCCCCTTATGTATTATACATGGAGATCATATATACATGGAGATCATATCCCCCTTATG
Source organism: Staurois parvus (assembly GCA_951230385.1). Lineage (NCBI taxonomy): Eukaryota > Metazoa > Chordata > Amphibia > Anura > Ranidae > Staurois > Staurois parvus. Next base: position 77,663 of record CATNWA010000850.1, on the reverse strand, counting down.
TATTATACATGGAGATCATATCCCCCCTTATGTATTATATACATGGAGATCATATCCCCCCTTATGTATTATACATGGAGATCATCCCCCCCTTATGTATTATACATGGAGATCATATCCCCCCTTATGTATTATACATGGAGATCATATCCCCCCTTATGTATTATACATGGAGATCATATCCCCCCTTATGTATTATACATGGAGATCATATCCCCCCCCTTATGTATTATACATGGAGATCATATCCCCCCCTTATGTATTATACATGGAGATCATATCCCCCCTTATGTATTATACATGGAGATCATATCCCCCTTATGTATTATACATGGAGATCATATCCCCCCCTTATGTATTATACATGGAGATCATATATCCCCCTTATGTATTATACATGGAGATCATATCCCCCCTATATGTATTATACATGGAGATCATATCCCCCCTTATGTATTATACATGGAGATCATATCCCCCTTATGTATTATACATGGAGATCATATCCCCCCTTATGTATTATACATGGAGATCATATCCCCCCTTATGTATTATACATGGAGATCATATCCCCCCTTATGTATTATACATGGAGATCATATCCCCCCTTATGTATTATACATGGAGATCATATCCCCCCTTATGTATTATACATGGAGATCATATCCCCCCTTATGTATTATACATGGAGATCATATCCCCCCTTATGTATTATACATGGAGATCATATCCCCCCTTATGTATTATACATGGAGATCATATCCCCCCTTATGTATTATACATGGAGATCATATCCCCCCTTATGTATTATACATGGAGATCATATCCCCCCCTTATGTATTATACATGGAGATCATATCCCCCCCCTTATGTATTATACATGGAGATCATATCCCCCCTTATGTATTATACATGGAGATCATATCCCCCCTTATGTATTATTATACATGGAGATCATATCCCCCCTTATATGTATTATACATGGAGATCATATCCCCCCCTTATGTATTATACATGGAGATCATATCCCCCCTTATGTATTATACATGGAGATCATATCCCCCCTTATGTATTATACATGGAGAGATCATATCCCCCCCTTATGTATTATACATGGAGATCATATCCCCCTTATGTATTATACATGGAGATCATATCCCCCATTATGTAGATTATACATGGAGATCATATCCCCCCCCTTATGTATTATACATGGAGATCATATCCCCCCCCCTTATGTATTATATACATGGAGATCATATCCCCCCTTATGTATTATACATGGAGATCATATCCCCCTTATGTATTATACATGGAGATCATATCCCCCCCCCCCTTATGTATTATACATGGAGATCATATCCCCCCCTTATGTATTATACATGGAGATCATATCCCCCCTTATGTATTATACATGGAGATCATATCCCCCTTATGTATTATACATGGAGATATCCCCCCTTATGTATTATACATGGAGATCATATCCCCCCTTATTATGTATTATACATGGAGATCATATCCCCCCTTATGTATTATTATACATGGAGATCATATCCCCCCTTATGTATTATACATGGAGATCATATCCCCCCCTTATGTATTATACATGGAGATCATATCCCCCCTTATGTATTATACATGGAGATCATATCCCCCCTTATGTATTATACATGGAGATCATATCCCCCCTATGTATTATACATGGAGATCATATCCCCCCTTATGTATTATACATGGAGATCATATCCCCCCTTATGTATTATACATGGAGATCATATCCCCCCTTTATGTATTATACATGGAGATCATATCCCCCCTTATGTATTATACATGGAGATCATATCCCCCCCTTATGTATTATACATGGAGATCATATCCCCCTTATGTATTATACATGGAGATCATATCCCCCTTATGTATTATACATGGAGATCATATCCCCCCTTATTTATACATGGAGATCATATCCCCCCTTATGTATTATACATGGAGATCATATCCCCCCTTATGTATTATACATGGAGATCATATCCCCCCTTATGTATTATACATGGAGATCATATCCCCCCTTATGTATTATACATGGAGATCATATCCCCCCTTATGTATTATACATGGAGATCATATCCCCCCCCCTTATGTATTATACATGGAGATCATATCCCCCCTTATGTATTATACATGGAGATCATATCCCCCTTATGTATTATACATGGAGATCATATCCCCCCTTATGTATTATACATGGAGATCATATCCCCCTTATGTATTATACATGGAGATCATATCCCCCCTTATGTATATTATACATGGAGATCATATCCCCCCTTATGTATTATTACATGGAGATCATATCCCCCCTTATGTATTATACATGGAGATCATATCCCCCCCCTTTATGTATTATACATGGAGATCATATCCCCCCTTATGTATTATACATGGAGATCATCATATCCCCCCTTATGTATTATACATGGAGATCATATCCCCCTTATGTATTATACATGGAGATCATATCCCCCCTTATGTATTATACATGGAGATCATATCCCCCCTTATGTATTATACATGGAGATCATATCCCCCTTATGTATTATACATGGAGATCATATCCCCCCTTATGTATTATTACATGGAGATCATATCCCCCCTTATGTATTATACATGGAGATCATATCCCCCCTTATGTATTATACATGGAGATCATATCCCCCCTATGTATTATACATGGAGATCATATCCCCCCTTATGTATTATACATGGAGATCATATCCCCCTTATGTATTATATATGGAGATCATATCCCCCCTTATGTATTTATACATGGAGATCATATCCCCCCTTATGTATTATACATGGAGATCATATCCCCCCTTATGTATTATACATGGAGATCATATCCCCCCCCCTTATGTATTATACATGGAGATCATATCCCCCTTATGTATTATACATGGAGATCATATCCCCCCTTATGTATTATACATGGAGATCATATCCCCCCTTATGTATTATACATGGAGATCATATCCCCCCTTATGTATTATACATGGAGATCATATCCCCCCCTTATGTATTATACATGGAGATCATATCCCCCCTTATGTATTATACATGGAGATCATATCCCCCCTTATGTATTATACATGGAGATCATATCCCCCCTTATGTATTATACATGGAGATCATATCCCCCCCCTTATGTATTATACATGGAGATCATATCCCCCCTTATGTATTATACATGGAGTGATCATATCCCCCCTTATGTATTATACATGGAGATCATACCCCCCTTATGTATTATACATGGAGATCATATCCCCCCTTATGTATTATACATGGAGATCATATCCCCCCTTATGTATTATACATGGAGATCATATCCCCCCTTATGTATTATACATGGAGATCATATCCCCCCTTATGTATTATACATGGAGATCATATCCCCTTATGTATTATACATGGAGATCATATCCCCCCTTATGTATTATACATGGAGATCATATCCCCCCTTATGTATTATACATGGAGATCATATCCCCCTTATGTATTATACATGGTGATCATATCCCCCTTATGTATTATACATGGAGATCATATCCCCCCTTATGTATTATACATGGAGATCATATCCCCCCTTATGTATTATACATGGAGATCATATCCCCCCTTTATGTATTATACATGGAGATCATATCCCCCCTTATGTATTATACATGGAGATCATATCCCCCTTATGTATTATACATGGTGATCATATCCCCCTTATGTATTATACATGGTGATCATATCCCCCCTTATGTATTATACATGGAGATCATATCCCCCTTATGTATTATACATGGAGATCATATCCCCCCTTATGTATTATACATGGAGATCATATCCCCCCTTATGTATCATGGTGATCATACCCCCCCTTAATCTCCTCTTCTCAAGAGAGAATACATTTAGTTCCTCTAATCTTTCCTCATAGCTGAGCTCCTCCATGCCTCTTATCAGTTTGGTTGCCCTTCTCTGTGCTTTCTCCAGTTCCCCAATGTTCTGTTTGTGAATTGGAGCCCAAAACTGAACTGCGTATTCCAGATGAGGTATTTTTTTGTGAAATTTTGTGAGGAAAAGGACAGCAGTATATGCGTGGGGTGTATATGGGAGTAGGCCAGGGGTGGACTGACCATTCGAGCACTCGGGCACTGTCCGAGGGTCCGGGGTCAGTAGGGGGCCCCATGAAATGCCCCTGGTACCTTTTTTATAGGCTTTTTGAGTGTGGGCAAGGACACAGGGGCCCCATGATCCCCTATTGCCCGGGGGCCCCATGAGTTGTCAGTCTGCCCCTGGAGTAGGCTCATATTCTATTAACTCTATCAATCCATGCCCAATATTCAGGTTAATTTAACCTTTGCCACAGCAAACTTCGTACGTCATAGACCCAAATCACCCTGATGTGTGCCTCGTAAAGTGTAACTAAAAGTAAAACTTTTTTTTTTAGTTTTGGATAGAGTAGAGAGGAATTAGAACACTTGTCAGGTTTGTTGTGCTTTCTGTACCCCTGTTAGAGAGATTTACCCTCCCTATTTGTCCTGCTACCCATTAGTGAGAGTAAAAGAAAAGCCCAATTTTTTTGGGTTGTCCCCAGAAAAGTAATAGAGGGGAAATCTTCCAATAGGGACATAAGTTCTGGTTACACTGTTGCCACCCTTGGATTCCCTCACTTTAGAAGGATTGTCTCTCATTTCCTGTCTTGGCTATGGGACAGGAAGTGAAGGGAAATTTCCCCAATGGGACACAAATGGCCAAAACAATTGATAGGGGTTAAAAGCCTCCCTTACTCTATCCAACATGAAAAAAAAAAAGTTCTGCCTTCAGTTTTACATTAGGTTCCAAACATGGAAGGTGTGGTGGGTGCCTGGGGGGGCATGCAGGGGAATCCTTTCAGGTAGGCTGTACAGAGCACAATGCTTTCTTATGCGCAGTCCTTTCATGTACTCTAAATTTCTCACACATTTTGGCACTCTAGGCTCAAAAGGTTGCTTACCCCTGTGCTAGAAATGTTTAAAGGAGAAGTAGGATCCAAGCTCTTTTGTCTCAACGTCTCCTACAGATCTCAGGAGTCCATTTTGTTCTGCACTCCTGTGACCCGTATTCAGCTGACAGCAAGCTAAAGGCCACTGTCGGCTGACATCCCCGGTCCAGAAGTTTCCTCGTACTATTTGTCAAATTTTAAAACAGCGTGGCCGTGCGGAGCTCCGCCCACACATTCATTCACTGACTACTGTGAATGAATGAACTGCAAGTCCCAACAGCCTTAGCGGCTGTCGGCTTGTAGTTTTCTATGAATCACCATGGCTCATTGACGCTTCCTGTTAGAATATCTGCTGGATCGTACATGCCGTAGACCCCGTACGGCATAAGCAAATATTCTGACAGGTCTGCAGGAGACCTGCATGGCATCAGTGACCCCCGGTTCACATCTCTGCGAGTGGTGCCGCTGCAGATCTGCACAAAAATCCGCGCAGCCGCACCACCCGCACAGAGAAATGTGGACCCGCAGGTTGGTGCCATTGCTTCAAATGGCACGCCGCCCACACTGGGAAACGAAACCGTACTGGGAACTGAGGTTCCCGTGCGGGCTGCGTTTTCCAGAGTAGTGCAGGGACTTCTTTCCCTGCGTGTCACGGGCACGGGAGTCCACTCAAATTAATGGGCTCTCGTGCCCGAGCAAAACGCGGCCCGCACGGTCGCATAGGTGTGAACCTAGGGTGATCTACTGATTGCTGGTGCAATGCTTTCCAGGCTCCTTTGGACAAAAATAATAAATGCACATTTTTTTTTACCTCCAAAAAAATGTGCATTTAAAAAAGGTGAGCTAATCCTTTAATGCAAAATGAAATGGATCTGAAAGAACAAATGGAACTAAATTAATTTCGGATTAATTCGTTATGGTATTTCAGATGCTTCAAACATTACCAAAAGTCCCAAACTATCGCATCATGTCGTCCAAATGAAATGAAAGAATTACGTTGTTTTGTTATAATTTATTTCGGATTTGTTGAAATTCTTTAGTATTGTGATGCAGTTGAAATTTTGTGCGAATTTCATTTTGTAATAAAATAAATTGCACGTGAATACCGTCAGGCTGGTTGTACTGAAGCCAATCGATGGATCGACTTCAGTAAAACCATGTATGCTGCACATACATTATTATATTATTATTATAGAGTATTTATAAAGCGCCGATAGTTCGCTCAGCGCTGTACATTACAAAGGGGGACAGAACATGTGACAGAACAATACCAATACAATGCAAAACATGAGGGGATCGAGGGCCCTGCTCTTTCGAGCTTACAATCTAGGAGGGAGGGGATGGTGGCACAGGAGGAGATAGCTGTGGGGGATGGAGTGGTAGGAAGAAGAGTGGAGGAGGTCAGCAAGTTAGCAGGGGGTGGGGTAGGCTTCCCTGAAGAGATGGGTTTTCAGGGTGCGCCTAAAGGAGAGGAGAGTAGGTGATAATCTGATGGGTTGGGGCAGGGAGTTCCAGAGGATGGCTGACACCCTGGAGAAGTCCTGGAGGCGGGCATGGGAGGAGGAGACCAGGGAACTAGAGAGAAGGAGGTCTTGTGAGGAGCGGAGTGTGCGTGTTGGGCGGTACTTGGATATTAGGTCAGTGATGTAGTTCGGGGCAGTATGGAGGACGGCTTTGTACGTCAGTGTTAGGATTTTGAATTTGATCTGTTGCGCAATCGGAAGCCAGTGGAGGGATTGGCAGAGGGGGGGTGGCGGAGACGGAGCGGTTGGAAAGGTGAATGAGTCTGGCAGCCGTATTCAGGATGGACTGAAGCGGAGATAGCCAGCGGCGAGGCAGGCCAGTGAGGAGGGAGTTGCAGTAGTCGAGTCGTGATATGATGAGGGAGTGGATGAGCTGTTTAGTGGTTTCTGGGGTTAGGAACGTGCGGATTTTGGTGATGTTGCGGAGGTGGAGTCTGCACGAGTTTGTTAAAGATTGGACTTGGGGCTGGAAGGATAGGTTGGAGTCCAGAATGACACCAAGTACTCTGGCCTGCGGGGCGGGTTTGATGGATCGAATCTTGGCTGGTGACTGCTGTACCAGCCGCGATTTAGTCCATTTATGGCCAGCTTCATGCATAGCAGCTCCAGATTTTGACCAGTTTTAGCAAATCTTCCCCAAGTCCAATTAGTAGGAAGCATGAGCTGATTCCAGAGCCATAGGTCTGACTCAGCAGGGGACACATAGGACGTCTGCAGAGAAACCACTGCTTCCACACAAACAGCTGATACAAGATCAATATGACTTTAAAGTGGTTGTAAAGGTTGAAGGTTTTTTACCTTCATGCATTCTATGCATGAAGGTAAAAAACCTTCTGTGCGCAGCAGTGCCCCCAACCCCCTTAATACTTACCTGAGCCCGATCGCGATCCAGTGATGTGCACGACAGCCTCGGCTGTCCTGGGTCTTTGCCTCCTCATTGGCTGAGACAGCAAGTGGGAGCCATTTGCTCCTGCCGCTGTCAATCGCAGCCAGTCAGCCAATGAGGAGATAGAGGGGCGGGGCCAAGCTGCAGCTCCATGTGCGAATGGACACACAGAGTGCTCGGGTGCCCCTATAGCAAGCTGCTTGCTATGGGGGCACCCAACAGAAAGGAGGAGCCAAAAGCGCTGGCAAAGGACCTGAGAAGAGGATCCAGGGTGCTCTGTGCAAAACCACTGCATAAGTATACCATGTTTTTTATTTAAAAGGAGAAAAAAATGAACCTTTAGTATCGCTTTAAAGACAATGTTACAAATTCAAAGAAGGCAGATTTTAGTTCATGCGATGCTGGTTGCTAGAGGTCTACCTGTCAGTGCGGCCAGGAAGCGGTGAACGTTAGCGGAGAAATTGTTGCGAATGCTCTCAGGCCAGCTGGTGTTTCGGAAGATGTAGGGGCCATAGATCCCGTTCATCAGCCTCAGAAGGGCAGCGATGTAGGACCCTCTCACAGAGCCAAACTGCAAGTTTTCTTCCAGGTTCTCAGGGGTGAGTGGTGCCCGCTCCTTACGTACAAAGTAGAGGAACTGCTTCATGTTCTGAAATGAAGGTTTAGATGGAGGGGATTTATTATACAACATTATGCGCTTTATCTTGCTTTAAAACAAACTTTCCACTTTCATTCTTCTGGAAACGGTCTGTCAGATACGTCAAACGTCACATGTCTGTAGTAAAACCACACACACGGCCTAGTATCAAAATGAGCTAAAGCTTGCTAGTCACTCACAACAGTGAGTCTTCAGAGACGGGGATGGGAAAACTGCCACAGCTCTAGTCTGGAGTGGACAACTCCACAAGGAACCCCCAAATAACTGGCCTGACCTAAAGGCTAAATTGCTGCGCATTTAAAAAGTGATCCCATAAATGCCACACTACCATGCCGCAACTGCACGCTTTACACGCGGTTGCAGTGCAGTCATAACTTTTCCCTACCCATATGGAAAAAAAAATATATTTGAAATATATTTAAAAAATATTCTTCCCAAATATATTGAAATATATTTGCAATGCTACAATTTTGGCCATATTCAATATATTTCAATAAATAAATAAATAAATAAATAAATATATATATATATATATATATATATATATATATATATATATTTACTTTACTGCACGTTGAAATGCATTTTTTATATATTACAAAATACCGTATTTTTCGCTCCATAAGACGCACTTTTTTCCCCCAAAAAAAGGGGGGGAAATGTCAGTGCGTCTTATGGAGCGAATATAAAGCGGCCGGGTCCGGTATTTTTGCGGCCACCATGTCAGAATACCAGGCCGGCCGCTCAGCTGTTGTCTCCTGCAAGGCCTTACCTGTTCCTCGCTCCAGCGCTGCACAGTCTTCCCGCGCTGGCTTCTGTGACAGCCGGGTGCCCACTGCGCATGTGCTGCGCTTTGTGAATGATCCGGTGTCTTCTGGGACACATGACAGGTCCCAGAAGGCGCCGGACCATTCACAAAGCGCAGCGCTTCTCGCACATGCGCAGTGGGCACCCGGCTGTCACAGAAGCTGGCCCGGGAAGAAGAGGGAAGGACAACTCTGCGGAAGTGGGAGCGGGTACCTGTCAAATTCAGGTACCCGTTCCCTCTCCCTCCCCAAAGGTCAGCAGTCTCTGGTCATTCCCTTCACTGTCTGCAGTCTCTGGTCATTCCCTGCACTGTCCGCAGTCTCTGGTCATTCCCTGCACTGTCCGCAGTCTCTGGTCATCTCCTGCGCTGTGTCCGCAGTCTCTGGTCATCCCCTGTACTGTGTCCGCAGTCTCTGGTCATCCCCTGCACTGTGTCCACAGTCTCTGGTCATCTCCTGCACTGTGTCCGCAGTCTCTGGTCATCTCCTGTACTGTGTCCACAGTCTCTGGTCATCCCCTGTACTGTGTCCGCAGTCTCTGGTCATCTGCTGTACTGTGTCTGCAGTCTCTGGTCATCTCCTGTACTGTGTCCGCAGTCTCTGGTCATCTCCTGTACTGTCCGCAGTCTCTGGTCATCTCCTGTATTGTGTCCGCAGTCTCTGGTCATCTCCTGTACTGTGTCTGCAGTCTCTTGTCATCTCCTGTACTGTGTCTGCAGTCCATTGGTTCAGAATATTTTTTTTTCTTGTTTTTTCACCTCTAAAACCTAGGTGCGTCTAATGATCAGGTGCGTCTTATGGAGCGAAAAATACGGTATATGAAAAATATTTTTAAAAATATATTTTTTTTAAATATATTCTTCAGATTTTTTTTAACATATAAGAAAATCATTTAGACATATATTTTTCCATATATTCGTAAATGAATTCCAAAAATGTAGATTTGTATTTTTAAAGACATACAGTGTATTTTTCATATATGTTGTAATAAAAACGCATTTCAACATGCAGTACATATATATATATATATATATATATATATATATATATATTGAAATATATTTTGAAATATATTAAATATGGCCAACATTGTAGTAATTCAAATATATGTCAATATATTTGGGAAAAATATATTTTTAAAATACTCTTAGATTGTAAGCTCCTAGGATCAGGCCCTCCTATCCCTCTTGTATTGAACTGTATTGTTGCTGTATTGTCTCCCGTTATATTGTAAAGCTCCGAGCAAACTGTTGGCGCTATATAAATCCTGTATAATAATATAATATATATAAATCCTGTATAATAATAATATATAATATCCTGTATAATAATAATAATATAATATAAATCCTGTATAATAATAATAATAATATATAAATCCTGTATAATAATAATAATATTTCAAATATATTTTTCTTCCATGTGGGTATTCATTTGAATGGGTTGCATTCAGCAGCAGTACTGCTTGCCAAATGCAACAGGATGGCAGTGCTAAATTTGCCATGGATGCAAAGCACAGCAACCTGAATGAGGCCCCACTTGTGAAACGCGTAGAGACACATCCTCGCTCCACTGACCCGAGACTGGGGGGGGATTTAATGCTGCAGAGAAGGACCCTTGCTTTCTGTGGTCTTTCAGAGGCTTGACTCACCCCCTACTGAGTTAGAACCAGAGCTCTCCAATCAGCGGGGAGCATGAGCTTTGCTAATTGCAGTGCTATAGTTCTGACTCAGCAGGAGATTTGTCGGACCTCTGCAGAGAGACCACTGCCTTATGGAACAGAGAGCAAGGGTCTTTTTCTGAAGCATACTGGCAGCAGGTGGCCTTTTCTATTCAAGTTGTGGTTGCTTTAGAAAGAAAATGCACTGTAAGACATTGAACCCCTTTGTATTGATACGCCTAGAATGTATAAAAAAATGCCCAGAGCAGCTATACAGTGAAGGAAATGCGTATTTGCTCCCCTGCTGATTCTGAATGTTTGCCCCTCACAAAGAAATGATCGGTCTAAAACTCGAATGTTCGGTGTATTGTAACACTGAGAGACAGGATAGCAACAAAAAATTCAAAAGAAATGCATGTCTAACAAATGATGACTGATTTGCATGTTCATGAGGGAAATAAGTATTTGATCCCCTATCATTCAGCAGGATTTCTGGCTACCAGGTGTCTTTCATACAGGTAACAAGCTGAGATTAGAAGCAGTCTCTTAAAGGGAGTGCTGCTAATCTCATTTTGTTACCCTGTATAAAAGACACCTGTCCACAGGAGCAATCAAACAATCAGATTCCAAACTCTCCACCATGGCAAAGACCAAAGAGCTGTCCAAGGATGTCAGGGACAAGATTGTAGACCTACACAAGGCTGGACTGGGCTACCAAACTATCGCCAAGCAGCTTGGTGAGAAGGTGACAACAGTTGGTGCAATCATTCGCAAATGGAAGAAACACAAAACAATTGTCAGTCTCCCTAGGTCTGGTGCACCATGCAAGATCTCACCTCGTGGAGTGTCAATGATCATGAGAACAGTGAGGAATCATCCCAGAACTACACGTGAGGATCTTGTCAATGATCTCCAGGCAGCTGGGACCACAGTCACCAAGAAAACAATTGGTAACACACTACGCCGACAAGGACTGAAATCCTGCAGTGCCCGCAAGGTCCCTCTGCTCAAGAAAGCACATGTCCAGGCCCATCTGAAGTCTGCCATTGAACATCTGAATGATGCAGAGGAGAACTGGTTGAAAGTGTTGTGGTCAGATGAGACCAAAATCCAGCTCTTTCGCATCTACTTAACTCGCCGTGTTTGGAGGAGGAGGAATGCTGCCTATGACCCCAAGAACACCATCCCAACTGTGAAACATGGTGGTGGAAACATTCTGCTTTGGGGGTGTTTTTCTGCTAAGGGAACAGGACAACTACACCGCATCAAAGGGACGATGGACGGGGCAATGTACCATCAAATCTTGGGTGAGAACCTTCTTCCCTCAGCCAGGGCACTGAAAATGGGTTGTGGATGGGTCTTCCAGCATGACAATGACCCAAAACATTTGGCCAAGGCAACAAAGGAGTGGCTCAAAAAGAAGCACATTAAGGTCCTGGAGTGGCCTAGCCAGTCTCCACACCTTAATCCGATTGAAAATCTGTGGAGGGAGCTGAAAGTTCGAGTTGCCAAATGTCAGCCACCAAACCTTAATGACTTGGAGAGGATCTGCCAAGAGGAGTGGGCCAAAATCCCTCCTGAGATGTGTGCAAATCTGGGGGCCAACTCCAGGAAACGTCTGACCTCTGTGATTGCCAACAAGGGATTTGCCACCAAGTACTAAGTCATGTTTTGTGAAGGGGATCAAATACTTATTTCCCTCATGAACATGCAGATCAGTCATCATTTGTTAGACGCATTTCTGCTGAATTTTTTGTTGCTATTCTGTCTCTCAGTGTTACAATACACCGAACATTCGATTTTTAGACCGATCATTTCTTTGTGAGGGGCGAACATTCAACATCAGCAGGGGAGCAAATACGCATTTCCTTCACTGTATATGTCAATTGTTTTACATGGTGGTGGGATATCAATGGGGTCATATGATAAAGAGGACCCTGAGTCCTAGGGGGAAGCAGTACATGCCCCTGATGTTACACACTTGTGCTGGCATGCTGGGCTCAGCATGAAGCCCGCTTTGAGGGTCAAGGTACACAGACAGCGCCTCCTGTCTGACGTCTGCTGCATAGCGCTCCAGTGCATCATCGACCTCTGGCGTCCAGGCTTCGGGTGTCAGATGGCTCAGAACGATCCTTTGCTTTAGGTTGGGTTTCTGGAAGACACACAAGCAGATATGAAGTATATTACGTGGAACAGAGACACCAACAAGGGCAGGTGGGCAGGACTGCTACTGGCAGGAAATTGAGCTTTGATGGTGGAGTGTTGCAACCTCAACGCTCCTTAATTTCTTTTTCAGATTTATATCTCACAATTCAAGAACCACTGGCAGCTCAATTTCCCACAATCTAAATCCAATTTCCTGCAACTAATACTCCTGTCCACCTGCCTATAATTCACGAGGAAGGTCACCTTCTAATGCCTTTTTTGCAACTTTGACGTGTTTTTAAAACTGTACATATATTTGCAACAACTAAGGGGTCTATCTATGAAACATCTGTTGCACGAACATCAGAAACATATGTGCAAACTGAAAAAATTTCACCATATGCTCTCTAATAAATTCATTCCTGCATCATCAGCGCCATCTAGTGGCCAAAATACAGTATAGTTTTCTGAACTATCTCAATGAGAAAATATACCACATTTTGGCCACTAGATGGAGCTAATGATACAGGAATGAGTCTATTAGAAAACATTCAGTGAAATTTTGTTCAGCTTGCACAAATATTTCAGCAGATGCTTTATAAATAGACCCCTTAGTGCAAGGGTGCTCAAAGCCTTTTGAAAAGCGAAGGTCACTTAAGTAATCTGGTAACCCCTGGTCCAGTGGTTGGGGTGAAGACAAGGGCCACAATGAAAATAAATGATTTAAAAATTTTTGTTTTGAATAGCAAGTAGTGAAAACAGTACCGGTGTGTATAAACAACACACTGATTTCTCTCCTGTCAGCTCCTGCACACAGTTAACCCTTTGATGCCCCAGATTATTTTTTTTTTATTTCAGGTACTTATATAGCGCCGTCAATTTACGCAGCACTTTACATATATATTGTACATTCACATCAGTCCCTAACCCTCAAGGGGAGTACAATCTAAGGTCCCTAACTTACACTCATACATACACATACTAGGGACAATTTAGACAGGAGCCAATTAACCTATCAGCATATCTTTGGAGTGTGGGAGGAAAGCGGAGTACCCAGAGGAAACCCACGCAGGCACAGGGAGAACATGCAAACTCCAGGCAGGTGGTGCTGTGGTTGGGATTCGAACCAACGACCCTAGCACTGCCAGGTGGAAGTGCTAACCATTTAGCCACTGTGCTGCCCATGTTAACCCCTTCCTGCCCAATGTCATTAGTACAGTGTCAGTGCTTTTTATTAGCACTGATCACTGTACTGATGTCACTGGGGATGTCAGTGACACCATGTCAGTTCCCCCCCAGTGTCAGAATGCCCACCACTGTTCCACAATAAGTCGCTGATCACCGCCATTACTAAAAAAAAAAAAATCCCAGACGCTATAACTTTCACATAAACCAATTAATTTACACGTATTGGGATTTTTTTTTAGCAAAGACACGGAGCAGAATACATTTTGGCCTAAATTTATTACAAAATTTGATTTCTTTAATTTTTTCACTGGACATGTTTAATAGCAAAAAGTCCAAAATATTGTTTTTTTTATCAAAACTGTTGGTCTTTTTTTGTTTACAGTGCAAAAAATAAAACATGCACAACCGATCAAATACCACTGAAAGAAAGCTATATTTGTGTGAAAAAAGGACGTAAATTTCATTTGGGTGCAGCGTTGCATGACCGCGCAATTGTCAGTTAAAGTCAGTGGCGTATCGTAAAAAATGGCCTGGTCAGGAAGGGAGGGAAATCCTCTAGAGGGCAAGTGGTTAATAATGTCACTTTTATTGCCGTGTCCTTGTTTGGCAGGTTACACCTCACTTCCTGTATATTTGACAGAACAGGAAGCAAGGGAAATCTCCCCAGTGGGGTCACAGCCAGCAATAAACACCATTGTTCAGAGACTGATGTGACTGGCTCAGTGTTCTCTGTACAGCACTGCGGTATATGTCAGGGCTATATAAATGTATAATAATAGTGTGTGAGTGTGGGAAAGCATTAGAGTGTAAGCTCCTCTGATCCAGAGACTGATGTGACTGGCTCATTGTTCTCTGTACATCACTACGGAATATGTCAGAACTATATAAATGTATATTAATAGTGTGTGAGTGTGGGAGAGCATTAGAGTGTAAGCTCCTCTGGTGCAGAGACTGATGTGACTGGCTGTGGGTCATAGGAATAAGTGTACATATGAATCACAGTGCAGGAACTATATGGAGTGATCTGCCATGGCAGTGGTAATGCGGTGTTGTGTGATACAGGGAAATATCTGAGAAGGGTTTGTGGGATGGTGCCAAGTGATGAGAGGTGTGTGCGGTTCCAGGCACAGCGAGGAGATTATACGGAGAGATGATGGGCGCACAGAGGGGGCTGATGGGAGATTCGCTGTGTACAATTGTCTCTCCTGCCTCCAGGCGAGAACATTTGCAGACTAATGATTTCATGTTGCCAACATCTGTTCTGCACAGAGGAAAACATGAGCCAGATGCCGAGCGCAATATTCCCCCTCCCCCGACCTTGCAGCCCAGAACAAATTCCGCGTCAGCACCAGCAGTCGCTGACACGTCCTGCGCAGATCGCTAACACAACGCTACACGGCTCTGTACATACTGTGCTGTCACTGGTCACATGGTCTGTCTGGACTGGACTACATATCTATCTATCCATCTATCTATCTATATCTATCTATCTATCTATCCCTTCTAAATCTATGTAATTACCAATTTCATCCATCTGTCTATCTCTACCTAAGTATTTAGTTATCTCTCTCTCGTGAAGGAAATGCGTATTTGCTCCCCGGCTGATGTTGAATGTTTGCCCCTCACAAAGAAATGATTGGTCTAAAAATCGAATGTTCGGTGTATTGTAACACTGAGAGACAGAATAGCAACAACAAATTCAGCAGAAATGCGTCTAACAAATGATGACTGATTTGCATGTTCATGAGGGAAATAAGTATTTGATCCCCTTCACAAAACATGACTTAGTACTTGGTGGCAAATCCCTTGTTGGCAATCACAGAGGTCAGACGTTTCCTGGAGTTGGCCCCCAGGTTTGCACACATCTCAGGAGGGATTTTGGCCCACTCCTCTTGGCAGATCCTCTCCAAGTCATTAAGGTTTGGTGGCTGACGTTTGGCAACTTGAACTTTCAGCTCCCTCCACAGATTTTCAGTCGGATTAAGGTCTGGGGACTGTTGCCTTGGCCATGTGTTTTGGGTCATTGTCATGCTGGAAACCCCCTTCCACGACCCATTTTCAATGCCCTGGCTGAGGGAAGAAGGTTCTCACCTAAGATTTGATGGTACATTGCCCCGTCCATCATCCCTTTGATGCTGTGCAGTTGTCCTGTTCCGTTAGCAGAAAAACACCCCCAAAGCAGAATGTTTCCGCCACCATGTTTCCCAGTTGGGATGGTGTTCTTGGGGTCATAGGCAGCATTCCTCCTCCTCCAAACACGGTGAGTTGAGTTGATGCCAAAGAGCTTGATTTTGGTCTCCTCTGACCACAACACTTCCCACCAGTCCTCCTCTGCATCATTCAGATGTTCAGTGGCAAACTTCAGACGGGCCTGGACATGTGCTTTCTTGAGCAGAGGGACCTTGCGGGCACTGCAGGATTTCAGTCCTTGTCGGCGTAGTGTGTTACCAATTGTTTTCTTGGTGTCTGTGGTCCCAGCTGCCTGGAGATCATTGACAAGATCCTCACATGTAGTTCTGGGATGATTCCTCACTGTTCTCATGATCATTGACACTCCACGAGGTGAGATCTTGCATGGTGCACCAGACCTAGGGAGACTGACACTTGTTTTGTGTTTCTTCCATTTGTGAATGATTGCACCAACTGTTGTCACCTTCTCACCAAGCTGCTTGGCCATAGTTTGGTAGCCCAGTCCAGCCTTGTGTAGGTCTACAATCTTGTCCCTGACATCCTTGGACAGCTCTTTGGTCTTTGCCATGGTGGAGAGTTTGGAATCTGATTGTTTGATTGCTCCTGTGGACAGGTGTCTTTTATACAGGTAACAAAATGAAATTTGCAGCACTCCCTTCAAGAGACTGCTTCTAATCTCAGCTTGTTACCTGTATGAAAGACACCTGGGAGCCAGAAATCCTGCTGAATGATAGGGGATCAAATACTTATTTCCCTCATGAACATGCAGATCAGTCATCATTTGTTAGACATGCATTTATTTAGAATTTTTTGTTGCTATTCTGTCTCTCAGTGTTACAATACACCGAACATTCGATTTGTAGACCGATCATTTCTTAGTGAGTGGGCAAACATTCAAAATCAGCAGGGGATCAAACATGCATTTCCTTCACTGTATCTACAATGTTCAGCATAATTGAGTACACCCCAACAGATCTGTATGGCGTCACAAAAGGTGAGGAGTACAAAGAACAATGCATGGTGCCTACGGTGAGACATGGTGGAGGCAGTGCCCTTCTGTGGGGCTGCATGAGTGCTGCTGGTGTCGGGGAGCTGCATTTTATTGATGGTCTCATGAATTCACAGATGTACTGCTCTATATTGACAGAGAAGATGCTACCATCACTCCGTTCCTCGGTCGTCGTGCATTTCTCCAACATGACAGTGATCCAAAACACACATCTAAGGCCACTGTTGCATTTCTGAAGAACAAGGTGACAGTGATTCAGTGACCAAGTATGTCTGCTGATCTGAACCCAATCAAACAGCTATGGGGAATTCTGAAGAGGCAAGTTGAGCATCACTCTCCATCCAGCATCCAGGCTCTAAAAGAGGTCGTTCTTGAAGAATGGAAAAAGTTTACATACTGCAATATGTCACCAACTTGTTCATTCCATGCCTAGAAGACTTGGTGCTGTCCTTACAAATCATGGAGGTCATACAAGTACTAGATGGAGTAGTTTTTGTTGTGGGGTGGATTCATTTTTGCATTAACAAATTTGAGTAAAACTGAAGATTTTGTAATCTGAGTTACAGTTGTGACCAAAATTATTCAACCCCCACTGAAATTGAGTGTTTTTTTGGCCAGTTTGACATTGCTTTTGATCATTCAGTCATCTTGCTTACATTTACATTAAAGAGGCACTTGTAGTCAGACAAATATAACATAACAGTTATAATGAAATAACACAAATGTCTTTTCTGTGCTCACAGCATTATCAGTTTTATTCAACCCCCAAGTGACATTCAATCTTAGTACTTAGTACAGCATCCTTTTACAGTTATAACAGCTTTTAAACGTGAAGCATAGCTTGACACAAGTGTCTTGCAGCGATCTACGGGTATCTTCGCCCATTCTTCATGGGCAAAGGCCTCCAGTTCAGTCACATTCTTAGGCTTGCGCACTGCAACTGCTTTCTTTAAGTCCCACCAGAGGTTCTCAATCGGATTTAAGTCTGGTGACTGCGATGGCCACTCCAAAATGTTCCACCTTTCCTCTGCAACCATGCTCTATGGACTTGGAGGTATGCTTGGGATCATTGTCTGTTGAAGGTCCAACGTCTCCCAAGCCTCAGGTGTGTGACGGACTGCATCACGTTTCCATCCAATATCTCCTGGTACTGAAGAGAAGAATTCATGGTACCTTGCACACGCTGAAGCTTCCCTGTACCTGCAGAAGCAAAACAGCCCCAAAGCATGATTGACCCTCCACCATGCTTCACAGTAGGCAAGGTGTTCTTTTCATCATAGGCCTTGTTCTTCCTCCTCCAAACATAGCGTTGATCCATGGGCCCAAACAGTTCTAATTTTGTTTCATCAGTCACAGAACACTATCCCACAACTTTTGTGGTTTGTCCACATGGCTTTTGGCATACTGCAGTCGACTCTTCTTATTCTTTGGAGACAGCAAGGGGGTACGCCTGGGAGTTCTGGCACGGAGGCCTTCATACGCAGTGTGCGTCTTATTGTCTGGGCTGAAACTTCTGTACCCACATCTGACAAATCTTTTCTCAGTTCCTCAGCAGTCACACGGGGACTTCTCTCCACTCTACGCTTCAGGTAGCGCACAGCAGTCGAAGTCAGCATCTTCTTTCTGCCACGACCAGGTAGCGTTTACAACAGTGCCCTTTTTGCCTTGAATTTGCGAATGATGCTTCCTAAATGTTTAACATCTTTGCAATCTTCTTATAGCCATTGCCCTTCCTGTGAGAGAAATCACCTCTTCTCTTGTCTTCCTGGACCATTCTCTTGCCTTCACCATGTTTGTAACCACACCAGTAAATGTCTAGAAGGAGCTGAGTATCACAGTCATTTTAAAGTGCCTAATTGGTGCTTATTATGCTTGATTGCTGCTCGGTGACATCCACAGGTGTTTTCAATACCTGATGGAAAGCACCTGTATGAACCTCTGTTCTTCAGAGTGGTAGTCTTTAAGGGGTTGAATAATTGTGCAATGAAGAAACCACATAAGAACCATTTACTACTGTATTACATAAACAATTGATGTCATTTTAGTTGCATTTGGGTAGTTACAACGTCCTTGTAGGATTTGATTCTGAATACAATTCCAAATGTACACTATAGTCCCTAAACCCCTTTACAGCATTGGGGGTTGAATAATTTTGGTCACAACTGTATATTATTAACCTTCCTTTCATGTAATGAGCCAAACAAATGTTCTATAATACTCAAGTTTTGCAAAAATTTCAGAAATTGTTCTTGTGTTCATTGAGTTATTGAGCACTCTATCTATCTATCTATCTATCTATCTATCTATCTATCTATCCCCTATCTATCTATCTATCTATCTATCTATCTATCTATCTATCTATCTATCGATCTATTATCTATCTATCTATCTATCTATCTATCTATCTATCCCCTATCCTATCTATCTATCTATCTATCTATCTATCTATCTATCTATCTATCTATCTATCCTATCTATCTATCTATCTATCTATCTATCTATCTATCTATCTATCCAATTCTACCTAATTATCTATCTATCTATCTATCTATCTATCTAATTCTACCTAATTATCTATCTATCTATCTATCTATCTATCTATCTATCTATCTATCTATCTATCTATCTATCCCCTATATCCTATCTATCTATCTATCTATCTATCTATCCCCTATATCCTATCTATCTATCTATCTATCTATCTATCTATCTATCCCCTATATCCTATCTATCTATCTATCTATCTATCTATCTATCTATCTATCTATCTAATTCTACCTAATTATCTATCTATCTATCTATCTATCTATCTATCTATCTATCTATCTATCTATCTATCTATCTATCTATCTATCCCCTATATCCTATCTATCTATCTATCTATCTATCTATCTATCTATCTATCTATCCCCTATCCTATCTATCTATCTATCTATCTATCTATCTATCTATCTATCTATCTATCTATCTATCCAATTCTACCTAATTATCTATCTATCTATCTATCTATCCAATTCTACCTAATTATCTATCTATCTATCTATCTATCTATCTATCTATCTATCTATCTATCTATCTATCTATCTATCACCAATATTTCTGCTCCTTTATTATCTTGGTATCTCTTTAGTTGTTGACATCTGCAGATGTAGAAATAATTGATCTTTTTATTTTTGCGCTCACGCTGTCCCTGCTTGTCCTGACAAATGCTTAGTACAGCAGTCTTTGTCGGTGGAATATTCCGCTCGGCTCTCTGTAGTCTATGAGAATGTTCCTTGCTCTATTATACAAACAGATGATGAATTCTCTGCCTCTGACTGCGCTGAGAACATTTGAAGTAATATATATACAGATTATCTCTACAGGACAATATTTGCAGAATAATGTACATAGACGAATGTTAGAATTTTAAGGATTTTTGAACTATTAAAGGGGGTGTCCGGTTTCAATTGAAATCGTCTATTTGCTAGCAGCCAGTATTATATGGTGTAAGTGTAGTATGACGACATGAAAACCTGCATTCTGTGTAGAAGGTGTAAGTACATATGTACAGGGTGCAGCCTTGGGAACAAGTACAAGTTGTCTTTTAGATCCTTTTGCTGCCAGAGAACATTTTGTTTGCACATTTTCGGCCTAAAGATTTATTAATACCCCCCAAAGATCATATATTTTCTGAAAGCAGAGAACCTGGAGAATGAAACGGTGGTAATTCCATTTTTGTATCGCACTATATTAGTACAACGGTTAATCAAACAGTAAAAAAACCCATAGATTTAATTATGGTGCACACCAACACAATATTTTTTTTTTCTATGGTTGAACTGTATGGACTTTTGTATTTTTTTTCAGCCAGACTAACTATGTAACTATGTAATATATTACCCATTGTTTTGGTATAATATAAAAGATGCGATTGCAAGAGTTAGTTCACCTTCACCAAAAAAACTGCCTATGCGGGTAAGGGGCGTCTGTAGATAAAAACAAACTTTGCAGCTTTGACTTATGCAGGCCATAGATGGGTTGAAAATCGTCCGATTTTCGCACCATTAATGGCTTAATTGGTTGGCCGTTTTTCGGGGTTTTGGCACATTTTTTATCGGTAAAGTTGGAAAAAAATCAGCTGGTTTTGCCGATCGGCTGATTTTCCCGGCAATGATGGGCAAATCGGCCGATCATTTTACCGATAAAAAATCTGCGCATGAGCCGTGACCTGTAAGAAGAAGAAAGAGAAGAAGAAAAAGAAGTAGAAGAAGAAAAAGAAGTAGAAGAAAAAAAAAGAATTCCAGTCTGCTATTATATTTTATATGAAAAAGTTTTGCAGTTGCAACAATGTATCCCTTTGTATCCGAATAAAAACATCTGTATCCGAAACGGATTCAAATAGATACATTGTTGCAACCGCAATACTTTTTCATGTCAAATATAATAGCGGAGCTCTCTGCAGGGACAGAAGTAATTAAATGCCGGCTGTAGACGGGACGAAAATCGGCCGATTTTTGTTACAGTTGGTGGTAACATCGGCCTATTGAACGACCAATTTTTCGTTTTTTTTTTTTTTTTTTTTTTTAAATGGACAGTTTTCGACCCGTCTATGGCCTGCATAAAGTTGAAGAATTCTCTTGCTATATGTGTAGGCCATCTACATACCATCATCCCCTCCAGCCTTTTTGCAAGGATATTGATCACAAACTCCCAGCTGTTAGTGGTCACCCCCACCATCAGAGAAGCAAGATCTCAAACCCCGCACATGTGTGGTCTACTGTCTCCTTCATCGCAACATCGCTGAGCTCAGAGCTACTGCGACAGGGGAGACAGAGCACATGCAAGGGGGTTTGTATCAGCTGGGTGTGTCTTAGTAAAATCCTAGCAACAAGGCAGGATGGGATGATGCCATCTCTGGGAGTTTTTCAGTTAGGCCTAAGGAGGTACAAAGGTAACCTCCCTAGCGGTCTGATTATGTCCATATTTCTGTGCTCAAAGCGGTACATTTTTTTGCATGGAAATATGTATTTTTTTTTATTGTAGGCCTGTAATTTTTAGGAATAACTCACTGAAATCTGTCCAAACAAGAGTCTAGTAAATATCCCTGGTATGTTACAATTTGAAACATGAAATTATAAATTATAATTTAATAAATAATCATAAAAAATAATAATATAATAATAAATTTAATTCAATAATATAATCAAAACAAAAAACACTGAAATTTGAACGTTTTCAGTGTCTGATGATGAATTTCCCCCACGAATCATTATCACTCAATTCTGCAAGTGGTTCTGATTTACTATCGCTGTTCTCTAGCCGGTCTAAAACCACTTTTGAACTAAAGGGACGCTTTTTGGACGCCATGGACGTTTCTCAGTTTCCAGGCAGAAAGAACAGTAAAAATGCAAACAGGGGACAGGACAAAGCACTCGGGACAACAAAATGTATGTGAAATGGTTTGATACAGGAATGTTATACTATGTGATTTTAGTGTATTTAGTGAATGTCACTTTTTCACATTTTTAAATTTCCCGCCAGTTCTATCCCCGTACGTCCTGACGTCACAGGGACCGGAACCCAAAAGACAGATGCCGGCATCGGCCGGAGGACATTGCCGGGGACACTGCAGGGGGGACATCGCGGGAGCGCAGGACAAGGTAAGTGAAGAAGAGATCCCGGAGCAACGCTGCAGTGTATTCCCAAGTGTAGATCGGTGTTACCGCTTCTGGTGCTGAAACTTTACCCCGAGCAACACTCGAGAATACCGCCAGGGGGTTAAAGTAACGCAGCGCCATAACACAAAAAATGGACTGGTCAGGAAGGGGGGTAAATCCTATTGCTATCACAGGAGATATTTACATTCCCTGTGATAACAAAAAAAAAAAAATTAAAGAGACCGTGTAAAAATTTAAAAAAAGCGAAATAAATAATTAAAAAAAACATGTTTACATGTTATGTGCAATTAAACCATGGCAACATCTAATGTTTGTGTAGTATTATGTTCAGCAGACTGCGTTCTTCTATTGTTGTGACTTAGATGACGTTCAGAGCACATTTTATGCCCAATTCATGCAAAACTCCACGTAATCCCAAGGGGTTCACATACTTTTTCTTGCAACTGTATAAATCTGTTACTGTATCATCCGGGGTAGGCTCTACGAATGAATGTTAGTTGGGGAGCCATGGCGACCTCAGATGGCCTTTCAGCTATCTCTAGGGTTTTATTCTCTAGGGCCTCTGCTTTAAAAAAAATATATAATGTTTGGGGGGTTAAAAGTAATTTTCTAGCAAAAAAAAGGGGGTTTTCATGTGAACAAAAAGTGTCAGAAAAGGCCACTTCAGCCCTGGAAGGTACCCCCTTCATGACCAGGCCATTTTGTGCTATTCGGCACTGCACTACTTCAACTGGTAACTGCGTGCTTTTTCAACTGGTAATTGCATAGTCATGCAACTGTGTACCCAATTTTACCCATTTTCACACAAATAGAGCTTTCTTTTGGTGATATTTGGTCACCGCTGGGTTTTTTATTTTTTGTGACATAAATGAAAAAAATAACAAAAACTAAGAACAAGAAACAGGATATTTTCTACTTTCTGTTATGAAAAATATCCAATCAACTCAAATTTAGTCATAAATTTAGGCCAGAATGTATTCTTCTACATGTCTTTGGTGAAAAAAAAAATATACGTGTATAATAGTTGGTTTATGTGAAAGTTATAGCGTCTACAAACTATGGTATAGATACTGGAATTTACACAGCTTTTACTTCTGACTGCCCATCACAATTCTTGAGGTGCTACAATGCCAGGGCAGTACACCACATCCAAATGACCCCTTTGTGGAAAGTAGGCCCCTCAAGGAATTTGCTGACAGGCATGTTGAGTTCATGGAAGATTTTATTTATTGTCACAAATTTATGGAAAAATGTTTTGGTTTTATTTACACAAAGTAGTCATTTAAATGATATATTGCTCACACATGCCATGGATATATGTGGAATAACACCCCAAAACATATTCTGCTACTTCTCCCGAGTATGGGGACACCACATGTGAGAGACGTTTTGGCAGCCTAGCCACATACAGGCCCCCAAAATCCAATGACTACCTTCAGACTTTCAAAGGGTATATTTCTTCATATCACTTCCTCACTACCTAACAGGGTTTCAGAGACCCTGAAATGCCAGGATAGTACAAACACCACCCCAAATGACCCCTTAGTATTTTGAAGATATCATTTTTGTCACGGAAAAAAGAAAAAAAGAAAAGAGAAAATACATTTTTGTTTTCTTTCTTTATTTTCCAAAAACTTGTGGCAACAAATGAGATCTGCAAAGTACTCCCCATGCCCCTCGGCAAATAGCTTGGAGTGTCTACTCCAAAAAGGGGTCATTGGGGGGGGGGGGGCTTCTACTATCCTGGCATTTCAGGGCCAACATTGGAAGCTCATGCAACGCATCACCCACTCTTCTAAACCTGCACAGTTTGTTTTAATCTACGGATGCCCCTTACCTTCGTAGACATAAGTTTTTACTTAGTGGAAGAAAACCCCAACTATAACTATTCTTAACAATGTTCCTCCCCCACGTCTTCTACCTTTCCTGAGTAACCTGTATAAAAAAGATCCATATACTTTCCTATTTTCAATCTGCTCCAGTCCAGGCACATGATCTGTGTAAGGGAGAGCTCGACAACAGCTGTGAATTTGGAAAACTCCCATAGGCTCCCATGGCCCAGCCATTGTCAGTGCTCCCTCCTCTCCCCCTGCAGCAGCTGCTCAATGACACAGGAGAGCCGGAGCTGCAGGAGACCGAATCTGACCAGATTAAAAATAGGTAAGTACATACATATCAAATGAAGCCGATGCCTGCAAGGGAACTTGCAGTGTTGCACTGCTGCAGCGTATGTAAGCATATGCGAAGTTTAATTCCTCTTTATAAAAGTGTTAGCTGACGTTGGGTTTTTGTTTTAGCTGTACACAGGGTGACAACGCTGCTGTGTCATTTCAAAGTGTTGTCACCCTGTTTAAGGAAGTGGAAAAATAACTGATCTACTGATTAAACCAAGAAATACAAAATTATGTTAATGCTTTTAATGCTGGTGACAAAATACATCATACTGCAAATTTAGCTTTTTTACCTTTGCCTATATGTGCACTTAACAGGTACAGTGCACGATCACAAAGCCAATCGTCTTCTACTTACCAAATCTAGATGTTCCTCCACGACAACTGGTGACGGAGCCTTGTCTTCTCTTGTGTCTTCTGCAGAAAACAAAAATAATCCTCTATTATGTTGCTACATATAGGATATGTAGGGCCCCAACCAGGGGTGGACTGACAACTCATGGGGCCCCTGGGCAATAGGGGATCATGGGGCCCCTGTGTCCTTGCCCAAACTCAAAAAAGCCTATGAAAAAAGGTACCAGGGGCATCTCATGGGGCCCCTACTGACCCTGGGCCCTCGGGCAGTGCCCGAGTTTCCAGATGGTCAGTCCGCCCCTGGCCCCAACATCTTCTACAACACAATACAAGGGGCTATATACCACCCACCATTTTAAAGTGTTACTAAACCCACATCAGTACAATCAGTCTGTAGATGCAGTAAAGCATGCTTGTTATACTCACTGTGGAATCTAAGGGGTTAATCCTCTGCATTGTGTAAAAAGGCTGTTTGATCCTGTCTTCTCTGATCCTCCCCTTCTCCCAGTGTCCCCCTTTTATCTCCTCAAAAGACAAATAATGTGGAGAAACTCTGCACATGCTCAGTTTAGTTTGTATTGCTAAAGAGGTTTTTTTTTCTTTGGAGAATGCATGTGATCAGCACAGGGCCAATCAGCCCTGTCCAAACAGAGGTCAGGGGATTTCTATCCTCCTAAAGCAGAAAGAAAACTCCTCCTGAAAGCTTTAACCAGTGCTCTGCTGGACACTGATAGAAGTCACAAGACTGCTCTAACTGCTGATGAGAAAAGGTATTTAGCAGTTGTTTATACTGTATTTACTAACATGATTGATTTAACATATTCTGTGTTCTGTGGGAGACCAGATATAGTGAATGCAGGGTCCGAGAAGACCGGATATAGTGAATGCAGGGTCCAAGAAGACCGGATATAGTAAATGCAGGGTCCGAGGAGAGCAGATATAGTGAATGCAGGGTCCGGGGAGACCAGATATAGTGAATGCAGGGTCCGGGGAGAGCAGATATAGTGAATGAGGGGTCCAGGGAGTCCAGATATAGTGAATGCAGGGTCCGGGGAGACCAGGTATAGTGAATGTGGGGTCCGGGGAGACCAGATATAGTGAATGCGGGGTCCGGTGAGACCGGATATAGTGAATGCAGGGTCCGGGGAGAGCGGATATAGTGAATTCAGAGTCTGGGGAGAGCGGATATAGTGAATGCGGGGTCCAGGGAGAGCGGATAGAGTGAATTCATGGTCCAGGGAGACCGGATATAGTTAATGAAGGGTCCTGGGACACCAGATATAGTGAATGCAGGTTCCTGGGAAACCGGATATAGTTAATGCAGGGTCCAGGGAGAGACGGATATAGAGAATGCAGGGTCCGGGGAGACCAGATATAGTGAATGCAGGGTCCAGGGAGACCAGATATAGTGAATGCAGGTTCCTGGGAAACCAGATAGAGTGAATGCAGGGTCCAGGGAGACCGGATATAGTAAATGCAGGGTCCGGGGAGACCGGATATAGTGAATGCAGGGTCCGGGGAGAGCGGATATAGTGAATGCAGGGTCCGGGGAGACCGGATATAGAGAATGCAGGGTCCAGGGAGAGCGGATATAGAGAATGCAGGGTCCGGGGAGACCAGATATAGTGAATGCAGGGTCCAGGGAGACCAGATATAGTGAATGCAGGTTCCTGGGAAACCAGATAGAGTGAATGCAGGGTCCAGGGAGACCGGATATAGTAAATGCAGGGTCCGGGGAGACCGGATATAGTGAATGCAGGGTCCGGGGAGAGCGGATATAGTGAATGCAGGGTCCGGGGAGACCAGATATAGTGAATGCAGGGTCCGGGGAGACCAGATATAGTGAATGCAGAGTCCGGGGAGACCAGATATAGTGAATGCAGGGTCCGAGGAGACCGGATATAGTGAATGCAGGGTCCGAGGAGACCAGATATAGTGAATGCAGGGTCCGGGGAGACCAGATATAGTGAATGCAGGGTCTGGGGAGACCGGATATAGTGAATGCAGGGTCCGGGGAGAGCGGATATAGTGAATGCAGGGTCCGGGGAGACCGGATATAGTGAATGCAGGGTCCGGGGAGACCAGATATAGTGAATGCGGGTCCGGGGAGACCGGATATAGTGAATGCAGGGTCCGGGGAGACCAGATATAGTGAATGCAGGGTCCGGGGAGACCGGATATAGTGAATGCAGGGTCCGGGGAGAGCAAATATAGTGAATGCAGGGTCCGGGGAGACCGGATATAGTGAATGCTGGGTCTGGGGAGAGCGGATATAGTGAATGCAGGGTCCGGGGAGACCGGATATAGTGAAAGCAGGGTCCGG
This sequence comes from Staurois parvus, assembly GCA_951230385.1. Taxonomy (NCBI): domain Eukaryota; kingdom Metazoa; phylum Chordata; class Amphibia; order Anura; family Ranidae; genus Staurois; species Staurois parvus. The sequence goes on along the minus strand of CATNWA010000850.1, from coordinate 50,055 downwards.
GGAGACCGGATATAGTGAATGCGCGGTCCGGGGAGAGCATATAGTGAATGCAGGGTCCGGGGAGACCGGATATAGTGAATTAGGGTCCGGGGTTTAGTAGCACTTTAACCCTTACTCACTATACTGAAAATGTGTTTTTTTGTTTGTATTTTCGTTTTGGAGAGATTTCCCTTCACTTTCTGTCCTGAAGGGAAATCCAGGAAAAATCTTCCCAAATAGCAACACACAGATGGCAATAAAAATCTTGAAACATACATACATAGATCTCCTATTATTAATAATTAGTATTGTGAAAGACCCTCTCATTGATCAAGCAGACTTGTTTTGGTGAGGCTGCTCACATGTACCAGAAATCCCAGAGAGAAGTCCATCTATGTAGAAAGCAGTAACAGCACCACACCAATTATTTTATTTCAGGTACTTATATATCACCATCAATTTACACAGCACTTTATATTGTATATTGTACATTCACATCAGTCCTTAACCCTCAAGGGGGGTACAATCTAAGGTCCCTAACCCTCAAGGGGGTACAATACATTCTAAGGTCCCCTAACCCTTAAGGGGCGTACAATCTAAGGTCCCTAACTTACATTCATACATACACATACTAGGGACAATTTAGAGAGAAGCCAATTAACCTACCAGCATGTCTTTGGAATGTGGGAGGAAACTGGAGTACCCGGAGGAAACCCACGCATGCACAGGGAGAACATGCAAACTCCAGGCAAGTGGTGCCGTGGTTGGGATTCGAACCAATGACCCTAGTACTGCCAGGCGGAAGTGCTAACCATTTAGCCACTGTGCTGCCCATACACCAATGGGTGCAAAATGATACTTTATTGAATAACTAGTATAATGAGAAATCCAACACATTTTGAGGGTTCAGACACAACCTCTTCATCAGGGTTTAGGTATTATGTAACCTCAAATATGGCTGGCATATTAGATTGCAATAATAGTTGTGTGTGCATGTGTACTTTATAACCACCCACCCCCTGCAACTAAAACAGCCCATTTAGCTGCCAAAACAGCCCTGGCCCATTGAGGCGTGGACACCACTAGACCTCTGAAGGTATGCTGTGTCCTGTAAATTGCGAGGTGGGGCCTCCATGGATAGGACTTGTTTTTCTAACACATCCTACAGATGCTTGGTTGGATTGAGATCTGGAGAATTTGGAGGCCATGTCATCACCTTGAACTCATTGTTCTGTTCCTCAAACCATTCTTGAACCATTTTTGCAGTGTAGCAGGGCACATTATCCTGCTGAAAGAGGCCATTGCCATCAGGAAATACCATTTCCATTAAGGGGTGTACGTGGTCAGTAACAATGTTTAGGTAGGTGGTAGTTGTCAAAGTAACATCCACATGAATGGCCGGACCCAAGGCTTTCAAGCAGAACATTACCTAAGGCATCCCACTTCACCAGCTTGCCTTCTTCCCATACTGCATCCTGGTGCCATTTCTTCTCCAGATAAGCGATGAACACACACCCAGCCATCTACATGATGTAAAAGAAAATGTGATTCATCAGACCAGGCCACCTTCTTCCATTGCTCCGTGGTCCAGTTCTGATGCTCACGTGCCCATTGTAGGTAGTTATGGTGATGGACACGGGTCAGCATGGGCACCATGACTGGTCTGTGATAAGCAGCTCCATACACAACAAACTGAGTGTTCTGACATCTATCAGAATCAGCATTCACTTTTTCAGCAATTTGAGCTCCCATAGCTCCATTTAGATCTATTGGATCAAACTAAATGGGCCATCCTTTGCTTCCCACATGGGCCTTGGCCACCCATGACTGTCACCGGTTTTTCTTCCTAGAACCACTTTTGGTCGATCCTGACCACTGCAGACCAGGAACATCCCACAAGAGCTGCAGTTTTGGAGCTGTTCTGACCCGGTCATCTAGATAGTACATTTTGGCTCTTGTCAAAGTCACTACACTTGTCCATTTTTTTTTGCTTTCAACATGTCAACTTCAGGGACAACATGTTCACTTGCTGCCTAATATATCCCACCCACTTTCTTTGCCATTGTCACACAATAATCATGTTGTTATTTACGTTACCTGATTCCAATAAAGGTGGGGCACTATAAAATCTACATTAAACAGAATGCAATGATTTACAAGACTCATAAATCCATTTTTTATTCAAAGGAGAAAATAGAAAAAAAAATCAAATGTTTAAACCGAGAAAATGTACCGGTACCATTTTAGGAAAAAAATAAGGGAATATTGAAATTGACGGCAGCAACATGTCTCAAAAAAGTTGGGACAGGGACATGTATATCACATTGTAGCTTCCCCTATTCCTTTAACAACGCTCTGTGAAAGTGGTGACTGAGGAGACGGCTGGAGTTTTACGAGAGGAATGTTGTCCCATTTCTTGCCTGATATAGGATTCTAACTGCTGAACAGTGCTGGCTCTTCTTTGACATATTTTTTGTTTTAAGATGCACCAACTATTTTCAATTGGTGAAAGGTCTGGACTTCAGGCAGGCCAGATAAGCACCTGGACTCTTCTACTACGAAGCCATGCTGTTGTCATAGATGCAGTATGCGGTTTAGCATTGTCCTGCTGAAATATGTGAGACCTTCCCTGAAAAAGAAGTCATCTGGATGGGAGCAAATGCTGCTCTACAACCTGGATACATCTTTCAGCATTGATGGGGCTTTTCCAGATTTACAAACTGCCCATTCCATACGCACCAATGCACCCCCATACCATCAGAGATTCAGGCTTTTGAACTGAGCGCTGATAACAAGCCAGAAGGTCCCTCAAGTTGGTCCCCAGACCAACAGAAGATGCAGTGTTTCTGGATCTTGTTTAAATATGGATTCTTCTTTCCATGATAGAGCTTTAACTTGCAGTTTTGGATAATACAGTGTACTGTAGATCAGTGTTTCTCAACCTTTTTTCAGTCAAGGCACCCTTTAAAATTATGGACAGTCCCGAGTCACCCTTTAAAATTATGGAGAGTCCCGAGTCACCCTTTAAAATTATGGACAGTCCCGAGGCACCCTTTAAAATTATGGACAGTCCCGAGTCACCCTTTAAAATTATGGACAGTCCCGAGGCACCCTTTAAAATTATGGACAGTCTCGAGGCACCCTTTAAAATTATGGACTGTCCCGAGGCACCCCTGTAAAATTATGGACAGTCTCGAGGCACCCTTTAAAATTATGGACAGTCCCGAGTCACCCTTTAAAATTATGGACAGTCCCAAGGCACCCTTTAAAATTATGGACAGTCTCGAGGCACCCTTTAAAATTATGGACAGTCCCGAGTCACCCTTTAAAATTATAGACAGTCCCGAGGCACCCTTTAAAATTATGGACAGTCCCGAGTCACCCTTTAAAATTATAGACAGTCCCGAGGCACCCTTTAAAATTATGGACAGTCCCGAGGCACCCTTTAAAATTATGGACAGTCCCGAGGCACCCTTTAAAATTATGGACAGTCTCGAGGCACCCTTTAAAATTATAGACAGTCCCGAGGCACCCTTTAAAATTATGGACAGTCCCGAGGCACCCTTTAAAATTATGGACAGTCCCGAAGCACCCTTTAAAATGATGGACAGTATTGAGGCACCCCATTCTAAAATGTGAAAAACTGTTCTACTAGTTTTATATAACGCATCAACATCCACACATGTAGGACACCCAACACTAGAGGCGATTTAATCTTCCAAAGCAAATACACTTTTGCACATTGGTACTGACTAGTATTCCAGTGTTTCTCCTCTCCCTCAGTTTTTCCCCATTACTGAACTAATGTGACCCCAGAACTGACAGAGAGAGGCAGGGGAGGGTCAAACTAGGATGCTGTGCAGGTGGCTGACAACCTCCTTATCAACTGATGATGTCATCGTTTGTCAGGACTCCTGCGGCTAGAAGGTCGTAATGGTGCACAATGAAAACCTGTGGCTTTGTGTAATTAAAAGGCCGGCTTGTTCCACCCACTGGCTTGTATACAAGTTTTGGGCACTTTTGGACATTTTGCCAAGTACCCCTGAAGAAACCTCAAGGTACCCCAGGGTGCCTGGGCACCGTGGTTGAGAAAGGCTGCTGTAGATGGTGGTATATTTAAAGTCTTTGCACTTTTATGTTGAATAATATTATTCTGAAATTGACGATTTTTAGACACAGCTTTTCACAGATTTACTTCTGCTCATCTTTACTTCTGAGACACTCTGACTCTCTAAGATGCTCTTTTTATACCCAGACCAACAGAAGATGCAGTGTTTTTGGATCTTGTTCAAATATGGCTTCTTCTTTCCATGATAGAGCTTTAACTTGCAGTTTTGGATAATACGGTGTACTGTAGATCAGTGTTTCTCAACCTCTTTTCAGTCAAGGCACCCTTTAAAATTATGGACAGTCCCGAGTCACCCTTTAAAATTATGGACAGTCTCGAGGCACCCTTTAAAATTATAGACAGTCCCGAGGCACCCTTTAAAATTATGGACAGTCCCGAGTCACCCTTTAAAATTATAGACAGTCCCGAGGCACCCTTTAAAATTATGGACAGTCTCGAGGCACCCTTTAAAATTATGGACAGTCCCGAGGCACCCTTTAAAATTATAGACAGTCCCGAGGCACCCTTTAAAATTATGGACAGTCCCGAGGCACCCTTAAAAATGATGGACAGTATTGAGGCACCCCATTCTAAAATGTGAAAAACTGTTCTACTAGTTTTATATAACGCATCAACATCCACACATGTAGGACACCCAACATTAGAGGCGATTTAATCTTCCAAAGCAAATACACTTTTGCACAATTGTAATGACTAGTATTCCAGTGTTTCTCCTCTCCCTCAGTTTTTCCCCATCACTGAGCTAATGTGACCCCAGCACTGACAGAGAGAGGCAAGGGATGGTCAAACTAGGATGCTGTGCAGGTGGCTGACAACCTCCTTATCAACTGAAGATGTCATCGGTTGTCAGGACTCCTGCGGCTAGAAGGTTGTAATGGTGCACAATGAAAACCTGTGACTTGTGTAATTAAAAGGCAGGCTTGTTCCACCCGCTGGCTTGTATAAAAGTTTTGGGCAATTTTTGGACATTTTGCCAAGCACCCCTGAAGAAACCTCAAGGTACCCCAGGGTACATGGGCACCGTGGTTGAGAAAGGCTGCTGTAGATGATGGTATATTTAAAGTCTTTGCACTTTTATTCTGAAATTGACAATTTTTAGACGCAGCTTTTCACAGATTTACTTCTGCTTATCTTTACTTCACTCTGACTCTCTAAGATGCTCTTTTTATACCCAATCATATTACTGACCTGTTGAGAATTAACCTAATTAGTTGCCAAATGTTCTTCCAGCTCTTCCTTGTTAGTACCACTTACTTTGCCAGCTTCGCCATGATTGTTTCTCAGTTTCCAGGCAGAAAGAACAGTAAAAATGCAGGCAGGGCGCAGGACAAAGCACTCGGGACACAATGTATGTGAAATGGTTTGATACAGTAATGGAATATTATCAGATTTTAGTGTATTTAGTGAATGTCAGTTTTTGACATTTTTGAATTTCCCACCGGTTCCATCCCCCGTACGTCCCGACGTCGCAGGGAACGGAACCCAGAAGACGGATGCCGGCATCAGCTGGAGGAGATGGCCGGGGACGCTGCAGGGGACACATCACGGGAGCGCAGGACAAGGTAAGTGCTGGAAGGATCCCAGAGCAACGCTGCAGTGTATTCCCGAGTGTAGCTCGGGGTCACCGCTTCTGGTACTGAAAGTTAACTCTGAGCTACACTCGGGAATACCTCCAGGGGGGTTAAGCAACACAGACAGATCTTATTGCAGACAATCTGATGATATACTGTATATCTCGGTACTTGTAGATACTTCAGTACATTGTATAAAAATATAACAGGAATTTCAGGTAATAAATATGAAGTCAGATGAAGTTTTGTCACACTGTAACGTTTATCTTCCATCAGGTACAATGACTTACCATTCTTCTCATGTGTGCTGATCACATCACTAATCTCCACATCTACTGGAGACAGAGCCAATGGATCTGATGGGTCCAAAGCATGGAGCTCAGCCAAGGCATCAATATAGTCCGGGTCAGACATTCTTCATGTATTGGACCTAAAAAAAAATATATATAATAAAGTGTTACTAAAATTGAAGTAACAAAGAACTATAGTCAATGTGAAAAAAAAAATGACAAATACTGTAGCTGCTGAATTTTATCAAACAGACGCTCAACAGCCTAGGGATCCAGCGCTGTCCTCACCCAGGCCAGTTCTTTGGGTCTCTGGTGCCGCCATCTTGACTGTGGAAGCCGTCTGTGACTTCCTGCTTTTTCACTACCGGCTCTCCACTGCACATGTACAAGACATGCTGCATTTCCAGAGTGGTCCTGCAGCCTCTTGGTGCATATGATATGTCTCAAGAGGTTGGGGTGGGGGAGGGGGGAGGAGAACTTCCACTATTCTTGCCTAGGCAAGAGAAGCAAAAATGGGAACGAGTACCTGTTAGAAAAAAAAAATACCCAATATGGCAGAAAGGGGAGGAAGAGAATAAGTGGAAATGTCAATTTTAAGTGAAGTTTCACTTTAACATGAAAACTGGCAGCCTGACCTGCTCCTGCAGGGTGAAAAAGACAGAGAGGGGCTATGAGTCTGTACTTCTCCTGCCGGGTGACAGAGACAAAAGGAGGCTATGAGTCTGTCCTCCTCCTTCAGAGTGATACAGATAAAAGGGGGCTATGAATCTGTCCTCCTGCAGGGTGATACAGACAGAAGGAGGCTATGAGTCTGTCCTCCTCCTGCAGGGTGATACAGACAGAAGGGGGCTATGAGTCTGTCCTCCTCCTGCAGGGTGATACAGACAGAAGGGGACTATGAGTCTGTCCTCCTCCTGCAGGGTGATACTTACAGAAGGGGGCCATGAGTCTGTCCTCCTCCTGCAGAGTGATACAGACAGAAGGGATCTATGAGTCTGTCCTCCTCCTGCAGAGTGATACAGACAGAAGGGGCTATGAGTCTGTCCTCCTCCTGCAGGGTGATACAGACAGAAGGGGGCTATGAGTCTGTCCTCCTCCTGCAGGGTGATACAGACAGAAGGGGGCTATGAGTCTGTCCTCCTCCTGCAGGTTGATACAGACAGAAGGGGGCTATGAGTCTGTCCTCCTCCTGCAGGGTGATACAGACAGAAGGGGCTATGAGTCTGTCCTCCTCCTGCAGGGTACAGACAGAAGGGGGCTATGAGTCTGTCCTCCTCCTGCAGGATGATACAGACAGAAGGGGGCTATGAGTCTGTCCTCCTCCTGCAGGGTGATACAGACAGAAGGGGGCTAGGAGTCTGTCCTCCTCCTGCAGGGTGATACAGACAGAAGGGGGCTATGAGTCTGTCCTCCTCCTGCAGGGTGATACAGACAGGAGGGGGATGAGTCTGTCCCCCCCCACCCCAAACCATTGCATACATAGTGGTGGGCATCAAGTGTCACCATTTCTAATTGTAAGCAGTTACAGGCATTTAGAAAAAATAAAAAATTCCAAATATAAAATAATGTTAATTACTAAATGACCAAAGACAGAATCTAAATAATGTCATGTCAGATCATTTGCTGGCATACTTTTATTTCCATTGATTTTGTGAAATAGTTGTCCTAGAACATATTAATCATAGTAGCCGAGTGCAGCACATGTGCTCACGTGCCAGAGAAGAGGTAAACAAGTCCGTCGGACCACTGCGTATTTTCCAGCGCTGACTCACAGCGTCCTGCAGGTGCCTCGTCTTGCCAACAATCCCACTCTCCCTGCGCTGTCTCGGAATGAAGTCTTCACGTTTTACATTAAAAAAAAAAAAAAAAAAGCGAAGCTATCGAGGTAAACTGGAGACATTCTACTAATCACTAAGAAAACAGATTTTTTCCCTCTGTCTACAGTATAGGCACTGCATATGCATTTTTCACGGACTGTTTATTGCATTTCCACCTCTGAAAGGTGCAGGTACATGTGCTGATCACACAGAGACAGATTGAGATACATACAAAAAATAACATGCGATGGAATGTCTGGAAAACATATCAGATTTTATGCAGATCTAAACCCAACTGTAGGTCTAAACCCAATCGTAGATCTAAACCCAATCGTAGATCTAGACCCAATCGTAGATCTAAACCCAATCGTAGATCTAAACCCAATCGTAGATCTAAACCCAATCGTAGATCTAAACCCAATCGTAGATCTAAACCCAATCGTAGATCTAGACCCAATCGTAGATCTAAACCCAACTGTAGGTCTAAACCCAATCGTAGATCGAAACCCAATCGTAGATCTAAACCCAATTGTAGATCTAAACCCAATCGTAGATCTAAACCCAATCGTAGAGCTAAACCCAATTGTAGATCTAAACCCAATCATAGATCTAAACCCAATTGTAGATCTAAACCCAATCATAGATCTAAACCCATTGTAGATCTAAACCCAATCGTAGATCTAAACCCAATCGTAGAGCTAAACCCAATTGTAGATCTAAACCCAATCATAGATCTAAACCCAATTGTAGATCTAAACCCAATCATAGATCTAAACCCAATTGTAGATCTAAACCCAATCGTAGATCTAAACCCAATCGTAGATCTAAACCCAATTGTAGATCTAAACCCAATCGTAGATCTAAACCCAATTGTAGATCTAAACCCAATCATAGATTTTAACCCAATCATAGATCTAAACCCAATCGTGGATCTAAACTCAATCGTAGATCTAAACCCAATCATAGATCTAAACCCAATCATAGATCTAAACCCAATTGTACATCTAAACCCAATCATAGATCTAAACCCAATCATAGATCTAAACCCAATCATAGATCTAAACCCAATCATAGAGCTAAACCCAATTGTACATCTAAACCCAATCATAGATCTAAACCCAATCATAGATCTAAACCCAATCATAGAGCTAAACCCAATCATAGAGCTAAACCCAATCGTAGATCTAAACCCAATCGTAGAGCTAAACCCAATCGTAGATCTAAACCCAATCATAGATCTAAACCCAATTGTAGATCTAAACCCAATCATAGATCTAAACCCAATTGTAGATCTAAACCCAATCATAGATCTAAACCCAATTGTAGATCTAAACCCAATCATAGATCTAAACCCAATTGTAGATCTAAACCCAATCATAGATTTTAACCCAATCATAGATCTAAACCCAATCGTGGATCTAAACTCAATCGTAGATCTAAACCCAATCATAGATCTAAACCCAATCATAGATCTAAACCCAATTGTACATCTAAACCCAATCGTAGATCTAAACCCAATCATAGATCTAAACCCAATCATAGATCTAAACCCAATCATAGATCTAAACCCAATCATAGAGCTAAACCCAATTGTACATCTAAACCCAATCATAGAGCTAAACCCAATCATAGATCTAAACCCAATCATAGAGCTAAACCCAATCATAGATCTAAACCCAATCATAGATCTAAACCCAATCATAGATCTAAACCCAATCATAGAGCTAAACCCAATCGTAGATCTAAACCCAATTGTAGATCTAAACCCAATTGTTAAAATTTCATAGAATGTATCATGTAACATGTTAATATAATGTAATTTTTTTCAATCTTATTAAATCTTAATTAAAGATTAAATATTAAAGCTCAATTTTTTTTTACATTAAAATAGACCCCAGCAAATGTTAAAAATGAAAAAGCAGCATAGGCTGCAATACTCACCTGCAAGCCAGAGCTGTCCCCATGCATTACTTCTTTTTCCCCACAAGATGTCCTCAGTCTTCTAGATTGAACTTCACCCAGCATCACTCAACTCAGAGCTGCTGTGAGTGCAGGGGGGACATAGGCCCGCCACCTAATGGGGCATCATGGTGACCCGGTTCATTCACGGCATAATAATGGGACTAGCGTTATCACAATGGTATCATACAGGATCACCCACTGCCCGGAGACGACTGAAAAAAAGGGAACAACGCGCATCATGTGACCCACCCGCAGACTTCAGCAAAAGAAATCTGTAGGGGGGGGGGGGGGGTGATGAGAGCTTTACATCTGCATTTATTGAAATTATACCTTATGATCTGGTTCATGAACTTCCCGTTATGGGATAAAATCTATCTTGCCAGTTGACGGTGGTGACTACAAGTGACCGTGCCAATACACACATAGATGATAAAAATCCAGGACTTCCCCCATCCTCTGGAACTCTCTACCCCAATTTATCAGACTATCGCCTACTCTGCCCACTTTTAGGCGATCTCTGAAAACCTATCTCTTCAGGGAAGCCTTTCCTGTCCTCAGCTAATAATGGAATCTTTTACTCTACCAACCAGTCCATCCCCCACAGTTACTACCTTTTGTACCACTAGCCCCTCCCTTCTAGATTGTAAGCCAAGGATCAGGGCCCTTAAATCCCTCTTGTATTGAACTGTATTGTTGCTGTATTGTCTCCTGTTACATTGTAAAGCGCTGAGCAAACTGTTGGCGCCATATAAATCCTGTATAATAATAATATATAAATCCTGTATAATAATAATATATATAAATCCTGTATAATAATAATAATATATAAATCCTGTATAATAATAATATATAAATCCTGTATAATAATAATATATAAATCCTGTATAATAATAATAATATATAAATCCTGTATAATAATAATAATAATAATAAAATCCTGTATAATAATAATAATAAATATATATAAATCCTGTATAATAATAATATATAAATCCTGTATAATAATAATAATATATAAATCCTGTATAATAATAATATATAAATCCTGTATAATATAATAATATATAAATCCTGTATAATAATAATAATAATAATAATAATAATATATAAATCCTGTATAATAATAATATATAAATCCTGTATAATAAATATATAAATCCTGTATAATAATAATAATAATTGTCCCAGATTTGTTGGGACAGTCCCACACCTTCGACCTCATTCCCGATAATAGTATGTCATGGGCGATATCACAGAGTAACCCTTATTTGAGCTAATGCGCATGCAGAAACTAAAAGAAGACATTTACTACAGTGATTGGGTACGGCTAATGGGCGGTCCTAGCATATTTAGAGGTGGGGTTTGGGTGGGGTCTACACAGGACAACCCAATCACTAGACGGGTTTGAGGATGACTATGGGTGGGGTTAACAGTGTCATGGGGATTAAAAATGGTGGTAAGTATGCGCACATGTGTAGGCAGGGGCGCATGTACCACAAGGCAAACAAGGCATTTGCCTAGAGTGGCATTTTTCAGGAGGGCAGCAGCATTTTTCAAGGGGGCAGCACTGCCCCCTGAAAAAAGGGACACACACAGCATGGGGACCAGGTGGGATCTGAGAGAGGCTGCGGGCTGCTTGATGGTGTATGCAGAAGCTGATTCTTGTTCCCGGGGATGTCCGGAGCTGTGAAGGTGAATGTCTTCTCTCTCACCAGGGTGGGGGGGGGGGTTGTCAGTGTATGGGGGGTGGTGGTAGTGGAAGGCTCTCTTCGTGGGAAGGGGGCGTTGGTCAGTGTCAGGGTCTCTCTATGGGGCGGGAGCAGATTTTTGTGTTGCCTAGGGCAGCACGAAACCTAAATGCACCACTGTGTGTAAGTATGGTCCACCATTGCACAAAGAAAACATGCTCTACCACGCATTACCTGGGAGACTGGGAAGCGGTGCTCTGGCCCAAATGCCTTTGAAATGTAGCAATAATCCTCTAATACAATGAAGTTGGCGACTCAGTAGCATCCATTGGAACAATTCTTCATTGTCTACATAGCTATATACAGCAGTAACCTCTAACGCGTTTCGTCCACAGCCTTATGAGCAAGGCTTTGGCTGAAATGCATTAGATGTTACTATCGTATCCTGCCACGTAGCCAATAAAGAATTGTTCTAGTGGATTCTACCGAGTAGCCGACTTCATTCTATCAGATGGTCCACCATTGTCACTATCAGGAAGCCAGTCCAGGGCAACAATGTGCGGCCAACAATGGAGCGAGTGCATGTAGACAGGAAGAAGCTACAAGAGGCTGGAGGAGATTTTTTACAAAGAAATGTGAGTTGTTCTACATGTGACTCCTATTAAATAGTGACTTGTACTTCACTTAGAGGAGCTTCTTTTCTTTTCTTCTTTTCTTCTTCAGGCTGGAGGAGGTAATCAGCTCTGAGATGCGACAACAGTGAAAACAGTGTTTTTTGATGAAACCAAAAAGATCTGGAAATTGTTTATGATACTTAAAGTTTTGGTAAACTAGCAGCCATGCAGTTAGCAGGAAGATCTACAATATTTCAAAGATTAATGTCAATTAAATATTCAGACAAATTGTACCATACAACATTGTTATTAAATCATTCCAATGGTGATGATTATTATTATTATACAGTATTTATATAGCACCAAAAAGTTTGCTCAGCGCTGTACATTATAGTGGGGGACAGAACATGAGACAAGACAGTAACAATACAATACACGAGGGGTTCGAGGGCCCTGCTTTTTCGAACTTACAAGCTAGGAGGGAGGGGATAGTGGTACAGGAGGAGATGGCTGTGGGGAATGGAGTGGTGGAGATTGGCTGTTATGTGAGGGTGGGGTAGGCTTCCCTGAAGAGATGGGTTTTCAGGGTGCGCCTAAAGGTGACGAGGGTAGGTGACAGTCTGATGGATTGGGGTAGTATGTTCCAGAGGATGGGGGAAGTCCTGGAGAAGTCCTGCAGTCGGGCGTGGGAGGAGACCAGGTAGCTAGAAAGTAGGAGGTCTTGTGAGGAGTGAAGAGTACGGGTTGGGTGGTATTTGGGTATCAGGTCGGTGAGGTAGTTTGGGGCAGCGTTATGAATGACTTTGTACGTCAATGTTAGTAGTTTGAATTTAATGTGTTGGGCAATCGGAAGCTGGATTGTTTACACTCGTAAGGGACCATGTACACTGCAGCTGATAAACTCATGTTTAGGAGCTGTTCAGTGTTTTTTTTCAGCAGCCCCTGAACTCTCCTTAATGTTTTCCTATGTGTCCATATACAGTTGTGTTCAAAATAATAGCAGTGTGTTAAAAAAAAGTGAATAAAGCTGAAAATCCTTCTAATAGCTTTTATTTCCATCCACACAAATGCATTGGGAACACGACACATTCTATTCCAAATCAAAACATGAAGAAAAATACATCAAATTTGTGTTGTTCCTCTAAAAAAAATGAAAAGAAAAGTGAAAAAAATCGCAGTGTTTGTATTCTTCTTTACAAACTCAAACATTCACTATATAAACTGAGAAATAGTTGAAGATTTTGCTTTCCTTTGAATGACTTCATGAATATTTGGTTGTAGTCGCACTGTTTCTGAGAACTGCTGTACATCTGTGTTGCATGGAGTCACCCAACTTCTGGCCCCTGTGATCAGGTATTCCAGCCCAGGATGATTGGACCACATTCCACAGTTCTCCTCTATTTCTTGGTTTTGCCTCAGAAACTGCATTTTTGATGTCACCCCACAAGTTTTCTATTGGATTAAGATCCAGGGATTGGGCTGGCCACTCCATAACGTCCATCTTGTTGGTCTGGAACCAAGATGTTACCCGTTTACTGGTGTGTTTGGGGTCGTTGTCTTGTTGGAACACCCATTTCAAGGGCATTTCCTCTTCAGCATAAGGCAGCATGACCTCTTCAAGTATTCTGATGTATTCAAACTGATCCATGATCCCTGGTATGCGATAAATAGGCCCAACACCGTAGTATGAGAAACATCCCCATATCATGATGCTTGCACCACCATGCTTCACAGTCTTCACAGTGTACTGTGGCTTGAATTCAGTGTTTGGGGGTCGTCTGACAAACTGTCTCCGGCCACTAGACCCAAAAAGAACAATCTTACTTTCATCAGTCCACAAAATGTTGCGCCATTTCTCTTTAGGCCAGTCAATGTGCTCTTTGGCAGATTGTAACCTCTTCAGCACGTCTTTTTCCCAACAGTGGGACTTTGCGGGGACTTCTTGCAGATCGCTTGGCTTCACATAGGCGTCTTCTAATTGTAACAGTCCTCACAGGGAACATCACACCTTCTTTCATCTTCCTGGAGCTGATTGTTGGCTGAGTCCGCGCCATTTTGGCTATTCTTCTATCCATTCGAATGGTAGTTTTTCGCTTTCTTCCACGTCTTTCAGGTTTTGGTTGCCATTTTAAAGCATTTTCGATCATTTTAGCTGAGCAGCCGATCATTTTCTGCACTTCTTTATATGTTTTCCCCTCTCCAATCAACTTTTTAGTCAAGGTACGCTGTTCTTCTGAACAATGTCTGGAACGACCCATTTTCCTCAGAATTTCAGAGAGAAATGCACTGTAACCAGCATGTACAACATTTGCTGCCTTCCTTCTTTAAATAAGGGCAATAATTGCCACCTGTATTTCAAAGAATGAATGACCTCACTAATAGAACGCCACACTGCTATTTCTACCAAAAACAGTGATTGATCAGGTTAGTGATGTCTGACTGCTATTATTTTGAACACAACTGTACACATCGTCGTTTACAGGCATTTAAGTTTACAGTCATTTTTTTGAATGCAGAAAACTTGCGTAAAGCAGTCGATTTTATCAGCGTTTCGAACGCAAAATACTTGTAAAAGCAGCAAATCGCATTTACATTTTTTAAGTAATTTTTTGTAACTCTTCCAGTTCCCGATGCTGTCCAGAGCCTTTTTTCATCGTGAAAAATGCATGCAAAGCGTTATCAAGGTACTCAAATGGACAAAACACTGAACACAGGATGTTACTACCAAGCTTGTCACACATTGTAATGACCAATTCACACCTCAGACCTCTCCCACCCTTGGAAACAAATGATATGTTAATGACCATTCACACCTCTCCCACCCTTGGAAACAAAAGATATGTTAATGACCAATTCACACCTCAAATTCCTCATGAAGACCCCCTGCCAGGTGGCCTTAATGACTCCCTCCACCAGACACCTTTCCCACCCTTGGAAACAAAAGAAATGTTAATGAGCAACTCGCACCTAAGCTAATCTCAACACATACTGCTGTCTCTGCTTCTACAATCTGTATTTCTCTGAAACAGTCTGAAATAGTTCATAATTTACCACTTTTCAGTGCATTCTGGGCTTCTCCTGTGTTTATCTTTAAAAAAAAACTTCTAAACGCAAACACACATAAACGCACATGTTTATGCACGTTTATGTGCGTTTGCGTTTAGAAGCTTTATGCAAATGCGGCTAAACAAATGTTTTTTAACCTATGTTTTCCAGCAGTTTCCATCGTTCAGAAGTGTCCCGTGTACATGGGGCCTAAAGGTGTAAACCATAAAGTCCCTAATCCCATCCTGATATTGGAAGTAGGACGTGGGCTGGACAGGCCAAGTGACCAAAATGATTACACTGCGCCTGTAAAACCTGCGTGACGTGTTCCCTTTAAGTGATAAATCAGAGCGATTATGTAAAAATAGAAGAAAAAAACATTTTCAAATGTCAGCCTGTGCACAATCTGCAGCACCGCGGCGCAATGTTCCCGCCGATTACAGGCAAAGTGTCCCGCCACACTGAGCGTCGTTGGGAGAGAATTGGACGTAATTGTGGTCCTGGGCATACCAACTCTGGAGGGGCCGGCCGGCCTATTTATACAAGACGCACATTCAACACCACAGCTTAACATTTGCCTGCTTGCAAATCAGGCTTCATTTTACCCACTGAGCAAACGACAATAATGTACGCCAGGGGAGGGCAACTTTATTGATGCCGAGGGGTTCACATGTCCTCCTTGACATTACCAAAGGGCCACATATTGTAATCAGTTAATGTAATGCTACAGAAAGCTGTCAGAGACTGAGGACATGCAACAGGAAATGGACAGAGACTGTGAGGATAGCATAGGAGTTGTTGGAGACTGGGGACATGCTATAGATGTTGGAGACTGGGGACATGCTATAGATGTTGGAGACTGGGGACATGCTATAGATGTTGGAGACTGGGGACATGCTATAGATGTTGGAGACTGGGGACATGCTATAGGAGATGTTGGCGACTGGGGACATCCTATAGGAGATGTTGGAGACTGGGGACATTCTATAGGAGATGTTGGAGACTGGGGACATGCTATAGGAGTTGTTGTTGGAGACTGGGGACATGCTATAGGAGATGTTGGAGACTGGGGACATGCTATAGGAGATGTTGGAGACTGGGGACATGCTATAGGAGATGTTGGAGACTGGGGACATCCTATAGGAGATGTTGGAGACTGGGGACATCCTATAGGAGATGTTGGAGACTGGGGACATGCTATAGAGATGTTGGAGACTGGGGACATGCTATAGGAGATGTTGGCGACTGGGGACATCCTATAGGAGATGTTGGCGACTGGGGACATCCTATAGGAGATGTTGGAGACTGGGGACGTGCTATAGGAGTTGTTGGAGACTGGGGACGTGCTATAGGAGATGTTGGAGACTGGGGACATCCTATAGGAGATGTTGGAGACTGGGGACATGCTATAGGAGATGTTGGAGACTGGGGACGTGCTATAGGAGTTGTTGGAGACTGGGGACGTGCTATAGGAGATGTTGGAGACTGGGGACATGCTATAGGAGATGTTGGAGACTGGGGACATCCTATAGGAGATGTTGGAGACTGGGGACATGCTATAGGAGATGTTGGAGACTGCGGACATGCTATAGGAGATGTTGGAGACTGCGGACATGCTATAGGAGATGTTGGAGACTGGGGACATCCTATAGGAGATGTTGGAGACTGGGGACATCCTATAGGAGATGTTGGAGACTGGGGACATGCTATAGGAGATGTTGGAGACTGGGGACATGCTATAGGAGATGTTGGAGACTGGGGACATGCTATAGGAGATGTTGGAGACTGGGGACATCTATAGGAGATGTTGGAGACTGGGGAGATGGAGACTGGGGACATGCTATAGGACATGTGTTGGAGACTGGGGACATCTATAGGAGATGTTGGAGACTGGGGACATGCTATAGGAGATGTTGGAGACTGGGGACATCCTATAGGAGATGTTGGAGACTGGGGACATGCTATAGGAGATGTTGGAGACTGGGGAGAAACACCTAGAGTGGACGTTCACATTTTTTTTCAGTGTTGCTCTCCCTTGTCTCCCCCTTCCTCCTTACAACAGAATTGGAAAAAAAAAATGTTTTAAGTGAACTTCTTTCCCCTTAAAGTTCAGGTCCGTCATTGTCGCCTAGATGAGGATAATGTACCCGGACCCCACAAATGTGCAGGAGGTCCACACACCACTCTGGGATCCATTTTTATTTCAGGTACTTATATAGCACCATCAATGTACGCAGCGCTTTACATATATATTTGTACATTCACATCAGTCCCTAACCCTCAAGGGGTGTACAATCTAAGGTCCCTAACCCTCAAGGGGTGTACAATCTAAGGTCCCTGACCCTCAAGGGGTGTACAATCTAAGGTCCCTAACCCTCAAGGGGTGTACAATCTAAGGTCCCTGACCCTCAAGGGGTGTACAATCTAAGGTCCCTGACCCTCAAGGGATGTACAATCTAAGGTCCCTAACTCACATTCATACATACACATACTAGGGCCAATTTAGACAGGAGCCAATTCACCTACCAGCATGTCTTTGGAGTGTGGGAGGAAACCGGAGTACCCGGAGGAAACCCACGCAGGCACAGGGAGAACATGCAAACTCCAGGCAGGTGGTGCCATGGTTGGGATTTGAATCAATCCCAACCAGGTGGAAGTGCTAACCATTTAGCCACTGTGCTGCCATGAAATGAATGCAGCACAGTGGCTAAATAGTTAGCACTTCCACCTGGCAGTACTCAGGTCGTTGATTCAAATACCAACCATGGCACCACCTGCCTGGAGTTTGCATGTTCTCCCTGTGCCTGCATGGGTTCCTCCGGGTACTCCGGTTTCCTCCCACACTCCAAAGACATGCTGGTAGGTGAATTGGATCCTGTCTAAATTGTCCCTAATATGTGTATGTATGAATGTGAGTTAGGGACCTTAGATTGTACTCCCCTTGAGGGTTAGGGACCTTAGATTGTACGCCCCTTGAGGGTTAGGGACCTTAGATTGTATGCCCCTTGAGGGTTAGGGACCTTAGATTGTACGCCCCTTGAGGGTTAGGGACCTTAGATTGTACGCCCCTTGAGGGTTAGAGACCTTAGATTGTACGCCCCTTGAGGGTTAGGGCCCTTAGATTGTACACCCCTTGAGGGTTAGGGACCTTAGATTGTACGCCCCTTGAGGGTTAGGAACCTTAGATTGTACCCCCCTTGAGGGTTAGGGACCTTAGATTGTACACCCCTTGAGGGTTAGGGACCTTAGATTGTACGCCCCTTGAGGGTTAGAGACCTTAGATTGCGCCCCCTTGAGGGTTAGGGACCTTAGATTGTACACCCCTTGAGGGTTAGGGACCTTAGATTGTACGCCCCTTGAGGGTTAGGGACCTTAGATTGTACGCCCCTTGAGGGTTAGGGACCTTAGATTGTACGCCCCTTGAGGGTTGGGGACCTTAGATTGTACGCCCCTTGAGGGTTAGGGACCTTAGATTGTACGCCCCTTGAGGGTTAGGGACTGATGTGAATGTACAATATATATGTAAAGCGCTGCGTACATTGATGGCGCTATATAAAGTACCTGAAATAAATGACCAGCACTAACTGCGCCTAGCAGTGACGCACGTTTACTCGCATCAAATGTTTCTTTCTGCCAAAATGCTGCTACTCCCACGCTGGTCATATTTTATTTTCTGCCTCGAAACGCATGGACGCATAACAGCAGCGCTAAAAACATTCTGCATGAATGAGGCCTTAAAAAAGCACCTGCACCAAAACCGCACGGCGCTGAAGTAACACGCAGTTTGGCGCGGCGTGATCTCACCCGCGTTTTCCAGGTGCGTGGGGGTGGCATTAACAATTAAAGGCACCCGCGCTCATCTACAGAGGGCAGCCGGACCCCGTGCGGTGCGGGAGTTTCCTGCACCGCAAAGTGATGTGAGCGGGCCCTGTGTGAGGTCACGTGCCCATACAAGGGCATCCCCCTTTGTTGGGGGCGGGGAGAAGACCTAGCTTGCAAGCTGATTGGATGACAAAATGGGTTCGGAGGAAGATGACGCCGGAGACAGTAAAGTGTCGCCTGTGCGTTTCCGTTGTCACACAACAGGAAGTGCGAGGAAATCCCCTCTTAGGCCGTTGGTGTCCCCAATGGGAGGTTTCCCCATCACTTCCTGTTTTGGTGACAACTGTAAAGGTTTGGGCTCCTATCACTTCCTCTCTAGGGGACACCAGGAAGGTGAATCTCCCCAATGGGGGCACACATGATGGTGTAAAAGGGGTTCTCACCCCTCCCTCCCTCCATCAAACACTGTGGGGGGAGGGGGTGATCTGAGGGACACAGGTGTATAGTGGCCCTACCTCCATATTGCCCGTATATGACACCCCAGCGGGTACACTCACCCCGGCCTCTCCCTGTAGATCTCGCCCTCTGTCTCTCATGCGCTCTCTATGGCACCCGCTGTGTTGCACACCAGTCCAGAGGACGCGTCTCCTAGGTAACGGGAAGGGGGCGGTGCAACCAAAGGCGGGCTAACTCGTCGATTGCATCGTGGTGGGCGGAGCTTTAGCTGGCAAAAGGCGGAGCTGCAAACGCGCATCCTGTGTGTGGGCGGAGCTAAACACACAGGCTTTGGGCGGTGGGCGGAGTCCTTTTCACTCCAAGGCAACAGGAAGGGTGGGCGGAGCCGCACGAATTCACAGAATGCTTTGCAGGGGATGTGTAGGCGGAGCCCACAGAAGACGGGCGGGGCTACACTTAAAGTAGAGGCGGATGGGAGGGGCTACACGATGTGAAGGCGGAAGAGTGTCTTCTTTTTGGGACTGCCGGCCAATGGACAGGGGAGGTGGCGAGCACGACCAATAGGGAAAAGAATAGGCAAGGCGTGTGGCCAATAGCAGTAGAAAGTTTAAAAAGCAGGTCCGGGAAGGCGGCTCACCTATGGTGGGCATGTGAGGGCAATGTGACGTGGGGGAACTTCTAGGAAGTGTTGGTTAGAAGTGTATCGTCATGAAAATAGAACCTCCATAGACGGTGTGTCCCCTTACTTTACCAAGATGGTAGCGTGGCCGAGCGGTCTAAGGCGCTGGATTAAGGCTCCAGTCTCTTTGGAGGCGTGGGTTCGAATCCCACCGCTGCCATGTCATTGTTTTTGCTTTGTACAGACTATGCAGGGACTGGGTGACAAGAACCCTTCCCTACATCGTCCCACACTGCTCTGTGACCAGCTCATGTCCCTGTGTGCAAAGCCTCCGATGCAAGTGGCTGCTTCGCAGCCAGAGCGTTTTTTTACATTTCTCTGCGCCCTTGTTAAAACGCACATTGTAGGCCTGAAGATTCATCAAACCCCCCCAAAGTGTTTTCTGGAAGCAGAGACCCCGGAGAATACAATGGTGGGAGTTGCAGTGTTGTATGTCGCGCAGTATTAGCACAACTGGTTATCCAACCTATATTTCAGTTTAAAGAAACTGCAAAAAAAAACAAAAAACAAACTGCAACTAAAGGACCTGGTGATAAAGTACTATGGCTTCCTTTGGCTGTGTTATTTGGCGGTCGTGCGACCGCGCAGTTTCCGTAAGGTCCTTTTATTTACACATAGCTGGAGGCGGGTCTTTCTAGTAAGTGGGCGGGATGTTTGTGAACTCACACAGTGCCAGGAGGCAGGGGGCAAGTTGGATAGGAAGGCTGTAAATGGATTGTGTTGGAAAGGCAGGCTGTGATTGGTGGGTGGTGGGAGTGTTTTAGGAAAGGCAGAATGTGATTGGAGGTGGGGGGGAGTGTTTCAGGAAAGGCAGGATGTGATTGGTGTTGGGGGATGTTTCAGGAAAGGCAGGATGTGATTGGTGGTGGGGGGAGTGTTTCAGGAAAGGCAGGATGTGATTGGAGGTGGGGCGTGTTTCAGGAAAGGCAGGATGTGATTGGAGGTGGGGGGAGTGTTTCAGGAAAGGCAGGATGTGATTGGTGGTGGGGGATGTTTCAGGAAAGGCAGGATGTGATTGGTGGTGGGGGGAGTGTTTCAGGAAAGGCAGGATGTGATTGGAGGTGGGGCGTGTTTCAGGAAAGGCAGGATGTGATTGGAGGTGGGGGGAGTGTTTCAGGAAAGGTAGGATGTGATTGGTGGTGGGGGGGATGTTTCAGGAAAGGCAGGATTTGATTGGTGGTGGGGGAAGTGTTTCAGGAAAGGCAGGATGTGATTGCAGGTGGGGCGTGTTTCAGGAAAGGCAGGATGTGATTGGAGGTGGGGGAGTGTTTCAGGAAAGGTAGGATGTGATTGGTGGTGGGGGAGAGTGTTTCAGGAAAGGCATGGTGTGATTGGTGGTGGGGGGAGTGTTTCAGGAAAAGCAGGATGTGATTGGAGGTGGGGGGGGGGGGAGTGTTTCAGGAAAGACAGGGTGTGATTGGTGGTGGGGGGAGTGTTTCAGTGAAGGCAGGATGTGATTGGTGGTGGGGGGGTGTTTCAGGAAAGGCAAGATGTGATTGGTGGTGGGGGGAGTGTTTCAGGAAAGGCAGGATGTGATTGGTGGTGGGGGGAGTGTTTTCAGGAAAGGCAGGATGTGATTGGTGGTGGGGGGAGTGTTTCAGGAAAGGCAGGATGTGATTGGTGGTGGGGGGGAGTGTTTCAGGAAAGACAGGATGTGATTGGTGATGGGGGGAGTGTTTCAGGAAAGGCAGAATGTGATTGGTGGTGGGGGGGAGTGTTTCAGGAAAGGCAGAATGTGATTGGTGGTGGGGGGGGAGTGTTTCAGGAAAGTCAGGATGTGATTGGAGGTGGGGGGAGTGCTTCAGGAAAGTCAGGATGTGATTGGAGGTGGGGGGAGTGCTTCAGGAAAGGCACATCATTTGAATGGCAGTGGAGGGGGTAAGTCAGGAAAACAGGCTGTGATTGTTGGAGAGCATATTGGGAAAGACTTGTGATTGGCAGCAGGGGCAAGTCAGGCTAGGCAGATTGTCATTGGTGAGGGGAAGACGTCAGGAAAGTGTGATTGGTGGCGGAGAGGGGGGAGGGGGTCAAGAAAGGCATGCTGTGATTGGTGGTGGTGAAGGGTGTAAGACATGTCATTAATGGCAGGCTGTGATTGGTTAGTGGGGGAGTGTCAAGGAAGGCAAGCTGTGATTGGTGGTGGTGGATGGGGGGGTTCAGGATCAGGAAAGGCAAGCTGTGATTGATGGTGGTGGTGGGGTTCAGGATCAGGAAAGGCAAGCTGTGATTGATGGGGGGGGGGGGGGGGGGGGTTCAGGATCAGGAAAGGCAAGCTGTGATTGGTGGTGGTGGGGGGGGGTTCAGGATCAGGAAAGGCAAGCTGTGATTGGTGGTGGTGGGGGGGGGGTTCAGGATTAGGAAAGGCAAGCTGTGATTGGTTGGTGGTGGTGGTGGATGGGGGGGGGGGGGGTTCAGGATCAGGAAAGGCAAGCTGTGATTGATGGTGGTGGTGGGGTTCAGGATCAGGAAAGGCAAGCTGTGATTGATGGGGGGGGGGGGGGGGGGGGGTTCAGGGTCAGGAAAGGCAAGCTGTGATTGGTGGTGGTGGGGGGGTTCAGGATCAGGAAAGGCAAGCTGTGATTGGTGTTGGGGGGGGGGGGGGGGGGTTCAGGATCAGGAAAGGCAAGCTGTGATTGGTGGGTGGTGGTGGATGGGGGGGGGGGGGTTCAGGATCAGGAAAGGCAAGCTGTGATTGATGGGGGGGGGGGGGGTTCAGGATCAGGAAAGGCAAGCTGTGATTGGTGGTGGTGGGGGGGTTCAGGATCAGGAAAGGCAAGCTGTGATTGTTGTTGGTGGGGGGGTTCAGGATCAGGAAAGGCAAGCTGTGATTGGTGGTGGTGGGGGGGGGGGGGGTTCAGGATCAGGAAAGGCAAGCTGTGATTGGTGGTGGTGGTGGATGGGGGGGGGGGGGGGGGGTTCAGGATCAGGAAAGGCTAGCTGTGATTGGTGGTGGTGGTGGGGTTCAGGATCAGGAAAGGCATGCTGTGATTGATGGTGGTGGTGGGGTTCAGGATCAGGAAAGGCAAGCTGTGATTGATGGGGGGGGGGGGGTTCAGGATCAGGAAAGGCAAGCTGTGATTGGTGGTGGTGGGGGGGTTCAGGATCAGGAAAGGCAAGCTGTGATTGGTGGTGGTGGGGGGGTTCAGGATCAGGAAAGGCAAGCTGTGATTGGTGGTGGTGGGGGGGGTTCAGGATCAGGAAAGGCAAGCTGTGATTGGTGGTGGTGGATGGGGAGGGGGTTCAGGATCAGGAAAGGCAAAACTGTGATTGGCAGGGTGGGAGCATGTCAGGAAAGGCTTTGATTAGCGTTGAGAGGGGGTTTTGAGGGGCAAGTCAGGGAAGGCAGGCTGTGATTGGTGGGCATCATATTGAGAAAGGCATGGTACAGAGGTACAGTCCTCTAACATCAAAACACTGACACACAAACTGACATCACCAGCATGGATCTGCTTTCATGATTGGCATGGTCAGATTGCTAAATCAAAGAAGGACTGCCAGGACCAACAGGTATTTCTGTGCTAAAGAGGAAAGGAAACTACAACAGGGTACAGTTTCACACAGCATGAAAGACATATTTTCAATAAAAATTTTGGGGTAACATACGTTTTAATTGTAGTGCAACAAACACAAAATGTCGCCCAATTCTTGCGAACTATAAAAGATAAGGTTGCATCGAGTATATAGATACCAAACATGCCAAGCTTTTAAATTGTGCACACCCTTGAAACGGCAACAAACTTCAGTACCCAAATGTGTCCATAGGTGACACTTTCACCCCCTTCCAGTCCAGGCCAATTTTCAGCTTTCAGCGCTGTCACACTTTGAATGACAATTGCGCGGTCATGCAACACTATACCCATATGAATTTCTTTAGCATTTTTGTTTAGACAGATACAATTGAGTACTGTCTGTGATACTTTTTTTATTTGTACTAACATACAATTTTGAGGACAAGCTTTCGGGGAATGTCCCCTTCTTCAAGGTCCAAGCAGTACTAATCACAAGTTTTAGCAGAATGTTAGAAGAGATGTGGGGGATGAAAAAGAAAAAAAAAAGGAGACTAGAGATAAGACACAGCAAAAGCAAAGACTGGGGGGGGGGGGGAGACAACACTCACAGAGAGAGTCATGCTTGAGGTGATAGTCATAAAACTGTTGGATAATGATTGAGGAATCCCATGTCCAAGTTCAGGCCGTTATCTCTTGTGTCATATAGAATTATCATTCTTAGTTCAAAAGTTTTTCTTTCCTGAATGGATTTGAAATTTCCTTTAACCATTAGCGGCCCGGCCTATAGCCGTTTGGCGGCCGCAAAAATGCTCTAGCTTTCCGGGTGTACGCCATTTAGCGTTTGCAGAGCCGCGCAGCGACGCGATCTGTCACGGGCCGTGTACCTCGGACACGGCCGATGACAGATCTGAGTATCGGCCCCCGTTATACAACTTCAAAAAACTCGCCATTCCTCTTATGAAGTACGTCGGACTGTCTACTCTTATGAAGTACGTCGGACTGTCTACTCTGCAAAAAGGGGTCATTTGGGGATATCTGTACTGTCCTGACATTTGGGGGATATCTGTACTGATATCTGTACTGTCCTGACATTTGGGGTATATCTGTACTGTCCTGACATTAGGGGGGATATCTGTACCGTTCTGACATTTGGGGGATATCTGTACCGTTCTGACATTTGGGGGATATCTGTACTGTCCTGACATTTGGGGGATATCTGTATCGTTCTGACATTTGGGGGATATCTGTACCGTTCTGACATTTGGGGGATATCTGTACTGTTCTGACATTTGGGGGTATCTGTACTGTCCTGACATTTGGGGGATATCTGTACAGTCTGACATTTGGGAGATATCTGTACTGTCCTGACATTTGGGGGATATCTGTACTGTTCTGACATTTGGGGGATATCTGTACTGTTCTGACATTTGGGGGATATCTGTACTGTCCTGACATTTGGGGGATATCTGTACTGTCCTGACATTTGGGGGGATATCTGTACTGTTCTGACATTTGGGGTATATCTGTACTGTCCTGACATTTGGGGGATATCTGTACTGTCCTGACATTTGGGGGATATCTGTACTGTTCTGACATTTGGGGGATATCTGTACTGTTCTGACATTTTGGGGATATCTGTACTGTCCTGACATTTGGGGGATATCTGTACTGTCCTGACATTTGGGGGATATCTGTACTGTTCTGACATTTGGGGGATATCTGTACTGTTCTGACATTTGGGGGATATCTGTACTGTCCTGACATTTGGGGGATATCTGTACTGTCCTGACATTCTTGGACCTCAAGAAATTAGATTGGCTGTCAGTACTTCAGGATTGATCAATATTCAGATCTATACCATAGTTTGTGAACTCTATAACTTTCCTACAAACTAAATAATACATCCTAATTTGGGTTATTTTCACCAAAGACATGTAGCAGAATACATCTCGGCCTAAATTTATGAAGAACAATTATTTATTTGTAAACTTTTATAACAGAAACAATGAAAAATTTGGGTTTTTTTTTTTCAACATTTTTGGTCTTTTTTTGTTAATTTAGCAAAAAATAAAAACTCCAGCGGTGATTAAATACCACCAAAAGAAAGCTCTAGTTATGTGAAGAAAATGATAAAATTTTAGTTTGGGTACAATGTTGTATGACTGCGCAATTGTCATTCAAAGTGTGAGAGCGCTGAAATGTGAAAAATGGCCTGGGCAGGAAGGTGTAAAATTGCCCGGTATTGAAATGGTTAGGAACTAAAATATTGAGGTCTCCCATTGTGTGGTCTGGTTGTGCGAAATGGTGTCCCACAGGTGTGCAAAAGTCATCTTCTTTATGTTCCTTGATGGTTTGTCTGTGCAGATTCACAGATAAAATTGAGACATAAAGTTTTATTTTGGTGGTATTTATTCACCACTGGGATTTTTATTTTTTTTTTGCTATATAAAATGAAAAAGTCTAAAAATTTAGAAAAAAAAAGTGTTTTTCTTATAAAATTTTGCAAATAAATAATCTTTCTTCATAAATCTTGGCCAAAATGTATTTATCTATCTTTTTAGTAAAAAAAAAAATAGCCTAAATTAGTTTATAACCCAAAATTATATTATTTTTTTTTACATTTTTATTTTATTTTTTATTATTATTATTTATGGGGGGGGGGGGGTTTGTTTTTTTAACATACCGTCACCCTAGCAGTACAGTGTCTCCATAGTGACACTGTACAACTTGTGGGGGGTGATGAAGATTTATTTTTCTTTTTTTACACTGATTGCTTTTACACCCATAAAGGCTGTAAAAGCAATCATTCCTCCTCTCTGGCTGCATTCCTGCAGCCATTGAGAAATAAAATGAGAGCTGTGATTGGTCACAGCTTGCCCCATGGTACAATGCTGTTGTGAATAGCCATGTACCATGTGACCTCTGTGATCATTCACAGATTTCACACGTAGTAAGCAATGATGTCAGAAGTGACATCTTGCTTAATACTCTTCATGTGATCACTGATTGGCCAATCAGTGATCACATGATCGGGACCTCACACAGAGGTCCTGTACAACGATTGGTGTTCCACTGTTTCCATAAGTAGTAAGCAATGATGTCAGGAAGTAACATCTTGCTTACTACACGTGATCACTGATTGGCCAATCAATGATCACATGAACTGGGACCTCACACAGAGGTCCCGTACAGAGATCTGTGTTCAGTGGGCACCAATCGCTGTGCCTCGTGCTCCCCAGGAGCGTGCACAGGCAGTAGATTCAGATTTCCGTCCGGCCGTTTATCTACATGGGGCGGACCGAAAGTAGTTAAAAGCCAGTTTAGGGTTGAGTGGTGGCTTTATTGCTTTCCACATGGGCAATCAGTTAAAGGTTTAAATCACCTTTTTGGTAAAACACACTGCGCAGTCAAGGGGCACCAATTTGTTCATAAATCTTAGGCAGCTTTAACATATTCTGCTGAATTAAGCCAAATCTGTGGGACATTTGCAACCCCCGAAGAATGACTGAGAAGCTCCTACAAGTAGATGTGCCCCATCCTTTCCTGTTGCTAAGGCCTCATTCACATTGGCACTCCTGCATTTAGCCTTTCTAAACACAGGACTGTGAGAAGTATATACAATAGTTGTGGCTCCCGAATCACTTTTTCCTGCATTTATAAGTTACTTCTTTGAAGCAGTTTTCCTGGCACATCTTAATGGCAGCATAAGATGGGTTGTAGTTCCGCCCCGACAACCCCATAGGACCAGGTGAATATAAATTTTGGTTCACTCACCACTATTGACATTCACCACTATCTGAACATCATTCTTAATTCAACTGTTGGCTCAAGATCAATCCATGATTCTTCGCCACAGAGCAATTCTTCTCAAGACTTTAGAGCACTTGGGTGGCTATTCAACTGGGGAAAGAGAAGCCTCCAATCCTTTCAGAGGAAGACCTTCCTGGGTACAGTCATCAACACAAACATGAATGTGGTGGTTACCCAAGGACAAATTTCCAGTGATCTTATTCTGTGTCAAGGAGGTTTTAGCCAATGACTGTGTCAGCCTTCCAACTTAGCCTATTGGACAATTAATTGGCCACGATTCTGATGGTCAAGTGGGTGCTCTGGCATGTCAGAACACTCCACTGGGGGTTTCTGGTTCAATGGCACAGCCATCACCATTGCCAAATTATCAATTTGACAACCAGAATCAAATACTCCTTGTGATACAACTTAACACAACTTTATAAAACTTTACAATCTGCAACTGATAACGCCTGGTTGGTCTGCAAACTCAAGGCAGATGGAAATATGGCAAATGCCGAGAAGTATCCAGTGTCTCAGAACTCAGAGCAGTGTTCATGGCTCACTAACTGTTGGCCCCATATCTGTGGAGAAAAAAATGTTCTCCTGCAGATAGACAATATCACTTTTGTCTCATACATTCATAGACAAGGGAGAACGAGGAGCTGGACTTTGATGAAGGGTATCATGGCCAGTTGCATGGCCCAACGCAGTGTTCAAAGCTTGAAGGCAGTGTTTGTTCCTGGAGCTCAGAACCAACTAGTGGACTGGTTAACTCACACATTCATGGACAACAAGTCTTCAACAACACCATCAGTTTATGGGGGACACCAGAACTAGATCTAGCGGCAACGCCCTGGAATACCAAATGCTTCTGCTTTGTAACCCATTTTGCTTGCAGGTTTGCAGGAGTGGACTTCCTTCATCACCCCTCGTACTACAAGCTAGCATACATATTCGGTCCAGTCACATTAATCTTTTGATTCCTGCAAAAACTGAGATCTCATCTAATCCCAAACCTGTTGTTGCAGAGCAAGGTCATTCATTTGTGTCCAGAGAGGCTTAACCTCATGGCATGAAAATTAAAGGGCAGAGACTACTAAATCTAAGTTGCTCACAGGCAGTTTATATTCACACTTTTCAGGACAGGAAGGTTTCCACAAACAACACTTGCTACAAAAGTTGGGAAAACTTTCTGCAATTTTCAATTGCAAGATCTTGGGACGATTCCCCACTCTTCCTCCAGATCTACTGCAAGTTCTTGAATTTCTACATGCTGGTTTGAATAAGGACTGTTGTGTTACACTATTTGATTTATTATTATTTCTCTGTGACCATTACTTGTTTATTATTGCTCTGTGTCTTTAAGCTGTCTTCTCCTATCTATGCTGAGCTCTTTCTCTCACGGTACTTGTGTATATCCCTCCCCCCTGTCTCTCTCTGGTAGTCATTTCACTGT
The DNA here is from genome assembly GCA_951230385.1 of Staurois parvus. Classification (NCBI taxonomy): domain Eukaryota; kingdom Metazoa; phylum Chordata; class Amphibia; order Anura; family Ranidae; genus Staurois; species Staurois parvus. The sequence continues at coordinate 21,246 of CATNWA010000850.1, read as the reverse complement.
ATCCTGTCTTCCTGAATGCATCTTTCTATGAGGCTACAATATTAATATTTTTCTACCTATGATTATTCTCTATTAAACGGAGCATTCAAATGGTTTCCTCATCTGACTTCCAAAACATGTGAGTTTAATAATTGAGCTAAACTATCTGACCCAATGCAAGGGATAAATTCAACACCATGTGGGATAGCTGTATACATCGCTGGAGATAAAGCTTATGGCCTCATAGTTGAGTCAAAATAATGACAAAGGAACCAATTCAGATAAAGGGCAAGTTTCTTCTTTCTGCTCACAAATTACAGGTGGACTACACATACATTAATTGTACAGGTCTTAAAAGCAAGTACTTTTGAAGCATGGAAAGCTTTGCAAGAATTTACCAGGCCCTGTTCTCAATAAGGTCGAGAACCAGTGCTCTAAACACATATGAACAAGGGATAGCTACAGCAGGTTGGACGCTTCACCACGAGGGGCCCGGCGGCCATCTTTTTGATTCATACCTGGGTCAGTATTTTTTTGTATGTTGGATTTTCTGCTATCCTGTGCCTCCAATAAAGATACCTGAGGATATTACACTATGTGGCCCTTTCTATTTATTTGAGTTCTGGTGGGAACCGGCCAAATCTACAGAACAGCTGCATCCATCCAGGTACCAGGCCATGAGGGATATGCTGACCAGATCTGACCAGACCAGGATGATGACACAGGAGGTCTAGTGATATTTTCATACAAATGCGCATAAAGATTGCGTATCTGGTGAGTGCGCAGTCTTTATATTTTATCACCCGATGGTCCTGTACATTGGACGTCTGAAGATCTTAAGAGCACCCCTTCATTGGACTGTTTTCACTCTCTTCACCTTATAGCCACCATCTAGTGGCATTATTAACTTACAGTCACTGTTTACTATTGTGTAATCATTCATTATTTGTTTAGTTTATACAGCGCTGCACCTCCCTTTTCACATACATATGAACACAGGTTTGACAGTGCCAGTGTGAATGAGGCCTCTAGCTCCCAGCGTCACAGGAGTGAGTGTTCTTGTTCAAACACCCTTGTATGAACACTGAGCTTTCACCTCCACATCATCACTAAGTGCAGCCGCTGTTGTGAGCGCAAGAGAGTGCTTTGCACATTCATTTGATTAAGGAGACTGCTAATTACTGAGACACTGGGGGGTAAGCATTCAACAGGGTCTCCAAAACAATGGCCCTCCAGGTGTTGAAGAACTGCAGGTCCCATGAGGCCTTGCAAAATTCTGACAGCCACAGGCAAGACTCCCAGAGTCAGAGGCATGATGGGACTTGTAGTACTTGATCATCCTAGCAACAGGACAGGATAGGCACAGTTACCTATAGGAGCTCCTCAGTCAGGCTTCGGGGGGACCTAAATGGTCTACAGGTACAGTATAACTATTTACTTCTGCACAATATTTCAAAGTTGCATAGGGATTATGAAAACACTGTGACCCTTTGACTGCATGGGGTATTTTATTGAAAAGGTGAACTAATCCTTTACAAGAATATTTGTTGTTGCTGATCAGTAGCTGCAGAAATGTAGTTACATATTATGATGAGGATGGCTCAGTCCAGGGCCCAGGGTTGCTAGAAGGCCTGGAGCTGCCTCACACCTGAGCGTTTTCATGAGATTTTGGAGCTTTTCATGTGCGCTTTTTTGTTTTCTTGCTTGATCGTTCTTGTTTTAGACAAAGCTAGCTAGTTACTAGGATGGGGAGATGGTTGTTAGGTGGGAAAAAAACACACAAACGAGTACGTTTTTCAGACACTCCCTTTGAAATCTATTGTTTCAAAAAAGCTTCTACTTTTTTATGAGCGTCAAGTGTTGGCACATTGCTCAAATATAAACAGAAACAAATGAAAATCAATGGAATTCTGCTGTCGAGCACTAAAGTGCTTCTGGTACCGCATCTTAAATTGCTCACATGTGAAACAGGATTTACTGTCCAGTAAGCTTCTTATTCTGATCTTTAAAGCAGACCTTCACTTTCCCCTCCTATTTTCTGTAATTCCACTCCTACCCCCCTCTAGAGATTTACATTTTATTTTTTTAAATACATTTTTCAGAGAATACTTCCTGTGTTCTCACCTAGGCAATGATGATGCATCGGCTGCCTCCTGGGCAGGGGCGGACTGACCATTTGGAAACTCGGGCACTGCCCGAGGGCCCGGGGTCAGTAGGGGGCCCCATGAGATGCCCCTGGTACCATTTTCATAGGCTTTTTTGAGCTTGGGCAAGGACACAGGGGCCCCATGATCCCCTATTGCCTAGGGGCCCCATGAGTTGTCAGTCCGCCCCTGCTCCTGGGTTAATCACTTGATACATCCCAGGGGGCTTCAGGGTGGCTTCATGTGGTCAGTCATCAGGGGGCTTCTGACTCTTCCTAGTTTTTGCAGCCACCCTCCCGTTGACGTGCCACTGCGGACCTGGTTGCAAGAACCACTAAGAGACAACCAGATTCTGGTAATTTCTGAGAAGAACTCAAAAGAGACAGGCAGCTTCCAGAAATATCAGAGAGGAGCTCGAATAAGACAGCCAGCTCCTGATAATGGCAAAACAAAAAAGACAGCCGGCTCTGAATAACGTCGAAGAAAAACTCAAACAAGACAGCTAGCTCCTAATAATTTCAGATCACGTCAGAGAAGAATACAGAAGAGAAAGTAGGCTCCCAATAACATCTGAGAAGAAAATGTAGGCAGGTTGAAATTAGCTAGATAGGTGCTGCGCCGGACAGGAGGGTTATTGCCTTTCCTGCCTGTTTGGCTTTCGGCAGAATCTTTGGGCCTGATCCACTGCACCTGTGATTTAAAAAGAGTCAGTGGACTGAGTCCATGGGTTGGAGGAGGGGGGTCTGCAGAGTGATTGCCTGGCCTTACTTCTGGCTGTGCTCAGCCTGCCACCAAGATGTAAATTTGTCAAAACTTGGGGTTTGCCCCAAAGATGCCAGCTGTTGGAGTATGCCTCCGATGGACGTTGTTACCATACGGATTCTACTTCTGCAGGTACGCCAGGGCAGCACATAGCCTGGTTAGGAGTAGAGATTAGGGAATTAGAAAGAGACTGTCATTGGGACTGTTCTGTCTATGTTTGGGATCTTTTGTACCGTTTTTATACTTATTCAGTAAATCTTTGGGCCGGATCCACTGCACTTGTTATTTAGAAAGAGTCAGTGGACTGAGTCTGTGGGTTGGAGGAGGGGGGTCTGCAGAGTGATTGCCTGGCCTTACTTCTGGCTGTGTTCAGCCTGCCACCAAGATGTAAAGTTGTCAGAACTTGGGGTTCGCCCCAAAGATGCCAGCTGTTGAAGTATGACTCTGATGGACGTTGTTACCATACAGATTCTACCTCTGCAGGTATGCCAGGGCAGCACATAGCCTGGTTAGGAGTAGGGATTAGGTAATTAGGAAGAGACTGTGTCGTTGGGACTGTTCTATGCTTGGGATCTTTTGTACCGTTTTTATAATTATTCAGTAAAGCTTTAAAACTTTGCCTTTTTGCCTGGTCTAAAGTTACTCAAAAAGGGGTGTAATGCAAGTAACTGGCACTATCATACCCTTAGTCTACAGCTTGGGTCACCACCACATGGGGTATAAAAAGTTAACATGCTAAGAGCCACCTTAATGCAAGCTATATATGTGTTTGCCATGAACAACAAAGGTAATGTCAGCAAGGTACAGTCAGTAAGCAGCCTGTCGTAACATGTGTCTGTTATAGGTGGAATTGACTTTAGCCGCGAGGGAGATGTCGGCACAGTATATGAAGAGACAAAAAGAGGGTGCATGGGCCTAGTGCATTACCTTTAAAAATGAGATTTATTGTGTATTCTTCATATACAGTTCTCTTTGGATTTCCCTGGTCTGTTGAGGGCAGCAAGGCTTGCATTCCTTTCATATACATGTGGAGATGTTGACATTGTGGAGTCCATTGTCCATCGCAGGAACTCAGCTATTTGGTTGCTTTTTTTCTTCCTACGAGGTGTCCGGACACACTAGGCCACATTCCATCTCCCTTAGCAATTGGAGCAAAACTGGAATACAGAAGGTCTCCATCCTGTACAGAAGATCAAGAGTTAAAGTCAAGTGCACGTTCGAGCCCGCGCTATGTGCATGGCGGGGTTTCATGCTGCTATCGAAATCAGTAGTGGAAGACACTGGACAGGTGGCTGTGGTCAGTGTTTTTCATGGTCCACCTAATTGAAAGCCAAAGTGGGTACATTAACATGGAGACCGCAAGTAACTGAAGAACAGTTGAAGTGCAAATGTACATGGTGTACCTTCATCTCTGAGAGTAGAAGCCTGCCTTAAGTTTCGAGCATTCCCTAGCGGCAACTTCAGCCTTGTCCCAGGGCATTGGTGAAAATAGCACAGAGTAATGGTACCCCATATGTGTGAAGCAGAGTGACTCTGTACCAAGGTGCCTAGCTAGAGTAGCCCAGAAGAACCCACCCCAGGATAGGCCTATCAGGGTTCCCTTGCTTGGCGTCCAACAAGGAGGGAAACATGAAGGACATAACAAACAAAAACCACTCTACTACCTTCAACCCTTTACATTCAGAAGAACCCAGATAAGACAGCTGGCTCCTGATAACATCAGAGAAGAATCAAGAAGAGACAGCTGGCTCCTGATAACACAAGGGAAGAACTTAAATAAGGCTTCAAGCTCCTAATAATATACATGAGAATAGTGCTTGTGAGAAAAAAGGACTTTCTTGGTACCCCCACTTTATGACAACAACAATTATTTAAAAAAACTTAGAAATTCAAAATATTTTTTTAAAAACCATAGAAGAGCTCCCACGTGACTGGAATACCGTTCCCATACTGTAAGTATATATCAATCTTAAGTATCAATCTTAAGTATCTCCAATACATATGATATACAATCAAATATTCTAGTATCAATGAAACAATCAAACACCTAGAAAACAGTTCCACAGTTGGTTAATTTTCTACTTGTTTCATGGTGCTAAAGCCGCTTCCTCAGGAGATGTGGAAGTTACAGTACCTAACAAGAAAACAAAATGAAAACAGTAACAGGATGATAAAGACCCATAACATGATAGTAGATAACAAAGTGGCAAACATTGAGCAAACTAACCCTTGATCAGGATTCCAGAAATAACCCGGGACTGGAAAATGATCATCCAATCCATGGCCGCCAGCTGAAAAGCCGAACACTCCCCCCCAGCAGGCATTGGAGCAATATAGGCAGATCAAATGTGGCTAAAATCAATGTCAGAAATATTCAGTGTCAAAAGTCAGTGCATATAAATTGCTCAAATCAGGGTATTAGATATAAATCCAAAAAACGAAGGACCAGATTAAATCAGTACAGAACAATATTTAACCAAAGAAGTATAAATCCAACGTTTTAAAAGGTGGACCAAAAGTGGCAGGGACAACATGCAGCCCAGAAAAAGTCCAACTTCACAGATCCAATGGAACATAATAGTTCAACAGTATAACCATTATGTAAATTAAGAAGGAGAACCTCTGTCAAGAAAAATGGCAACTTTCTTTGTAGGATTTTTAAATAATTGTGGTGTTGTAAAGTACTTGGGGGGTACTGAGAAAGTCCTTTTTCCTCACAAATGCAGTTCTATTCTTGTGTATATATTACATTTGGGATGTGGTACCCATGATTATTATATGGTGGCACTTTTCAACTTTTTAAAAGCTTCCAATAATGTCAGGGAAGAACCCAGATAAGACAACCGGCTCTGTTAGTGTCAGAGCTGAACCCAGAAGAGATAGCCGGCTCCCAATAACATCAGAGAAGAACCCGGATAAGACAACCGGCTCCTGTTAATGTCAGAGAAGAACCCAGAAGAGATAGCTGGCTCCCAATAACATCAGAGAAGAACCCGGATAAGACAACCGGCTCCTGTTAATGTCAGAGAAGAACCCAGATAAGACAACCGGCTCTTGTTAGTGTTAGAGCAAAACCCAGAAGAGATAGCCGGCTCCCCAATAACATCAGAGAAGAACCCGGATAAGGCAACCGACTCCTGTTAATGTCAGAGAAGAACCCAGATAAGACAACCGGCTCTTGTTAAACATGTCAGAGCAAAACCCAGAAGAGATAGCCGGGGCTCCCAATAACATAAGAAGAACCCGGATAAGACAACCATCTCCTGTTATATGTCAGAGAAGAACCCAGAAGAGATAGCTGGCTCCCAATAACATCAGAGAAGAACCCGGATAAGGCAACCGACTCCTGTTAATGTCAGAGCAGAACCCAGAAGAGATAGCCAGCTCCCATTAACATCAGAGAAGAACCCAGATAAGACAACCAGCTCCTGTTAGTGTCACAGCAGAACCCAGAAGAGATTCTGTCTCTTGATAATGTCGGGAGAAGGACTCATTAAGACAGAAGTCTCCTGATTACATCAGAGAAGAACCCAGAAGAGAGAGCTGGCTCCCAATAACATCAGGAAAGAACAGGAGAGCCCAGATAAGATTGCCAGCTCCTGATAATCTCAGAGAAGTGTAGCACCCTCCTAGATTTAGCTATAGGGAGCTAGATCCTGAATTGTCAGTGAGGAGCTGGGTGTAACAGCCAAAAGTCAAATTGTGTTCAGTAGCTGAGAGGCTCTGCAGACTGGCCCCTCTGCTCTGATATTTCCCCCTGCTCTAGGGCTTTGGAGAAAGAGCCTAGAGGCAGTGGGTTTGAATCTGAGAAGTGGCTGGCTTTCACTCTTGAGGGATCCTAGCCAATACCCAACAGAAGGCTTGGCAAGGGGATGGACACCCTTAAAAGTGTTGGAGCCTTCTCAGCTGCAGAAGAGAGTTTGGGAGGAAGACAGAGAAAAGGATGTGAGGCTGAAGGCAGGAGGCTGCGTGGAGGTACAGTGGGATGCGGCCGCTTGGAGCTGAAAAGGAGGGCAGCTCATAGCTCACCAGCCCCCTGAGAGAGGACCACCTGTATGGTAGGCAAGGAGCGGGCTAGCTGATAGTCCTGATAGCAGCCATCAAACAACCCACAAACAGTAAAAGAGAGGATTTAAGTGAGTACACCTACACCCCCTGGAATAGGGGAAGGAGCACTCTGGTGGAAAACAGATTTGCCACCTACCAGTGACTGCTCATCTCTTAATGTGACAGGAACCAGATCCACTGTTCAGGGATACCTCCAACTTGCTGGGTGAAGAGGAGACATTCATCTAGGGCAGTGGTCTTAACCTTTTTGGAGGTAACTGAACCCCACCAGTTTCATATGCGCATTCACCGAAACTTCTTAATTGGAAAAATAAAATATAGATTTTTAAAATTCAAAAACCTCAGGTATATATTTATACATAGGTGCACAAAATGAACAAAACCATTAAGAACAAAGAACAAAACCATTAAAACATGATTTTCGCCACAAAAACAAAATAATGAATATTTACCGCAAATCAGTGTGACTTCTGCTGTTGTCTTTCAGAGGCCAGTTCAGAAATGCGCGGCATTACCTTGGCAAGTGCCACTCTCATGTCATTTTCGCAACAAAGTCTGTTCTTTTCTTCGTCTTTATGTCCAGCATCCTCGAAAAGGATTGCTCGCAAAGATATGTTGTAACAAACGGTATGAAAATTCATCCCCCATAGTAATTCATCCCCATATAGTAATTCATCCCCCATATAGTAAATTCATCCCCCATTAGTAATTCATCCCCCCATATAGTAATTTCATCCCCCATATAGTAATTCATCCCCCCTATAGTAATTCCTTCCCCATATAGTAATTCATCCCCCATATAGTAATTCATCCCCCATAGTAATTCATCCCCCATATAGTAATTCATCCCCCATAGTAATACATCCCCCATATAGTAATTCACATCCCCCATAAATAGTAATTCATCCCCCATATAGTAATTCATCCCCCATATAGTAATACATCCCCATTATAGTAATAACATCCCCATATAGTAATTCATCCCCCATAATAATTCATCCCCCATATAGTATTCATCCCCCATAGTAATACATCCCCCTTATAGTTAGCAGCGCTTCATCCCCCATAGTAATACATCCCCCATAAAGTAATTCATCCCCCATATAGTAATTCATCCCCCATATAGTAATACATCCCCATATAGTAATACATCCCCCATATAGTAATTCATCCCCCATATAATAATTCATCCCCCATATAGTAATTCATCCCCATATAGTAATTCACCCCCTCCTATAGTAATTCATTCCCCATATTTAATTCATCCCCCATATTAAGTCCCCCAAGTCCCCCCTGTGTCAATTCACTTACCTTTGCTTCGCGCGTTCCTCTCGCTGTATTCCCGCGCCGTTCCGGTCTTCAGGGCGGACTGTGAGAGGAGCCTAGCTCCTCTCACATTCGTCACGCTGCCCCGCCTACACACATCCTGACAGCAATCACTGGCTATCAGGATGTGAGAGTGGCAGCGAGACTGGCCAATCATTGCATTTGAGTCCCTGCCAGCCCGAGAGGAGGGAGGGGGAGCGGGCGCCCAGCACACAGAGCCGCGGCTTGCCGACCACTGGGCGTGACCACCTGCAGCCAATGATGGACAAGCGGGCAATGTCATCACAAATCATATGAGTCGGGTGTGGGTCACCTCCGCCGAACCCCCGTGACTGACTCACCGAACCCTGGGGTTCGATCGAAACCCAGTTAAGAACCACAGATCTAGGGTCTGGCGTGGTACATTGGGAGAGGCTGGCCAGCTCCCAGAGACTGAGCTGCAGAGAAGGCTTGTAGATAGTTCCAGGAAGTTGACCTCAGGTTATCGGTTTCCTTGGGGCATCCTGTACACCACTAAACTTATCCCAGTTCAAATTCCCTAAATAAAACAACAAAAACCAAAGCTCAAGGACTGATTTCTGACTCTGGGATACAAGCCTGTGTGAAGAAGTGTGATATCTGGCTGTGCAGGACTATAGGGGGACCCAAATCTTCTAGCAACTCCTAAGAGGTTAGTGCTACAGAAGCATTCAGAAGAACCAGCCTGCTTCTGATAATGTCAGAGAAGAAACCCAGAAGAGACAGTTGACTCCAATAACGTCAGAGTACTGAAGTAACAGTAACAAAGTAACTGAAGAACAGTTGCAGTGCAAATGTACATGGTGTACGTTCATCTCTGAGAGTAGAGACCTGCCAGAGTAAAGGTACCCCATATGTGTGAAGCAGAGTGACCTGTACCAAGGTGCTTAGCTAGAGTAGCCCAGAAGAACCCAACCCAGGATAGGCCTGTCTGTGGACCTTTGCTTGGCACCCAACAAGGAGGGAAACATGGAGGATATGAAAAACAACAACCACCCTACTACCTTCTACCTTTTAACAAACAGAAGAACCCAGATATGACATCTGGCTCCTGATAACACCAGAGAAGAACCCAGAAGAGACAGATGGCTCCTGATAACACCAGAGAAGAACCCAGAAGAGACAGCTGGCTCCTGATAACACCAGAGAAGAACCCAGAAGAGACAGCTGGCTTCTGATAGCACCAGAGAAGAACCCAGAAGAGACAGCTGGCTCCTGATAACACCAGAGAAGAACCCAGAAGAGAGGCTGCTGGCTCCTGATAACACCAGAGAAGAACCCAGAAGAGACAGCTGGCTTCTGATAACACCAGAGAAGAACCCAGAAGAGACAGCTGGCTCCTGATAACACCAGAGAAGAACCCAGAAGAGACAGCTGGCTCCTGATAACACCAGAGAAGAACCCAGAAGAGACAGCTGGCTCCTGATAACACCAGAGAAGAACCCAGAAGAGACAGCTGGCTCCTGATAACACCAGAGAAGAACCCAGAAGAGGCTGCTGGCTCCTGATAACACCAGAGAAGAACCCAGAAGAGACAGCTGGCTCCTGATAACACCAGAGAAGAACCCAGAAGAGCCAGCTGGCTCCTGATAACACCATAGAAGAACCCAGAAGAGACAGCTGGCTCCTGATAACACCAGAGAAGAACCCAGAAGAGACAGCTGGCTCCTGATAACACCAGAGAAGAACCCAGAAGAGACAGCTGGCTCCTGATAACACCAGAGAAGAACCCAGAAGAGACAGCTGGCTCCTGATAACACCAGAGAGAAGAACCCAGAAGAGACAGCTGGCTCCTGATAACACCAGAGAAGAACCCAGAAGAGACAGCTGGCTCCTGATAACACCATAGAAGAACCCAGAAGAGACAGCTGGTCTGATAACACCATAGAAGAACCCAGAAAGAGGCCTGATAACACCAGAGAAGAACCCAGGAGAGACAGCTGGCTCCTGATAACACCAGAGAAGAACCCAGAAGAGACAGCTGGCTCCTGATAACACCAGAGAAGAACCCAGAAGAGACAGCTGGCTTCTGATAAAACCAGAGAAGAACCCAGAAGAGCCAGCTGGCTCCTGATAACACCATAGAACCCAGAAGAGACAGCTGGCTCCTGATAACACCATAGAAGAACCCAGAAGAGACAGCTGGCTCCTGATAACACCATAGAAGAACCCAGAAGAGACAGCTGGCTCCTGATAACACCATAGAAGAACCCAGAAGAGGCTGCTGGCTCCTGATAACACCAGAGAAGAACCCAGGAGAGACAGCTGGCTCCTGATAACACCAGAGAAGAACCCAGAAGAGACAGCTGGCTCCTGATAACACCAGAGAAGAACCCAGAAGAGATAGCTGGCTCCTGATAATACCACAGAAGAACCCAGAAGAGGCTGCTGGCTCCCTGATAACACCAGAGAACCCAGAAGAGACAGCTGGCTCCTGATAACACCAGAGAACCCAGAAGAGACAGCTGGCTTCTGATAACACCAGAGAAGAACCCAGAAGAGACAGCCAACTCCTCCTATCGTCCCTTGTTCCCTGTGTATGTTTACTGTACCATAGTTTGTGCCCTTGCTCGCTCACTCACTCACTCACTCATGGCTATAACCAAGTTGCCATTGTCTTGTGGCTGGATTCTCCTTTGTTATTTGCTAATCATAAATTAAAGTAGACATGTCATCAGATATATTTTTTTTCCTATTAAATGCTAAGTATTTTGTGAGTGTAATATTTCTGGGTACTTATTACTCTCACAGGGATCACAGTGTTTCCCCCCCGACAATGCTATCACGTGCTTTTTCTCTCCAAAAGAACAGAGTCATCTTTGAATAGGCATCATCCAGGATCACCCATCTACATCGTGGGCTGAGATGTCGGTTTAGAGATGTAAATCATGCTGCCCATGCAGTTCTTGGCTGTGTTCACAAATGTCTGACACAGATCAGCCTCTCACCTTGTATAAAATACAAAGTTACAATGTTGCAGTCTGCACACTGGATCCTGAGGAAATATGTATGTATTCCAACCTGTAGCAGACTGATGACATCATCTCAGCCTAGGCATAGTCACTGGACTGGAATTCAAGGTTGACTTTTTATGAATATAAAAGTGGAAATTTTCTGAAATATGACACTAAAACTTTTTATTGTGACACGTCAGGAATTTATTCATGCAGACTTAGAAAGCATCTGAAAGGTTCACTTGAAGGAGGATTCTTCAAAGGAAGGTGACGCTGACATTCTGCATTGTAGTGGCAGTTGAGCGCATGAATTATCTTACCAGCAGTTATGCAAAGCTGAGATGTCACTTTTGGGGCACGACGGTCTTTAGCTCAATGTCATGCCATGGACTACGATGAGACGGGATGAAATCTTTCCTAATGCACTCTACAATCTTCCTGTACACACTGTTCTCATTATACAAGATAATGCCCCTGTGTGCAAAGCCTTGGACGGAAGTGGCACAGTTTCTGTTTTAAACCCATTCGCTGCCAGAGCTGTTTTTGCATATTTTCGCACACGTGTTAAAATTCAGGCCTGAAGATTAATTAACCCAAAACGATATATATTTTATGAAAGCAGAGATCTTGAAGAATAAAATTGTGGTATCTGTAATGTTTTATGTCATACAGTATATGTTATTCATGCAACTGTCCAACAAACCTATATTTTTAGTAAAAAAACAAACAAAAAAAACACTTGATTTTAATTTACACAATCAGAATATATTACCCAATGGTTTGCTAAAATATACAAGTTGAGGTTGTACCGAGTAAAAGGATGCCAAACATGTCAAGCCTTAAGTGATTCTAAAGGCTTATTTTTTTTTAACAAAAAAAAATAAAAAACGTGTCTATACTTACCTGCTGTGAGCAGTGGTTTTGCACAGAGCAGCCCCAATCCTCCTCGTCTTGGGGCTCCCGCTGGTTCTCCAGGCTCCTCCTTCCTGTTGGGTGCCCCCTCAGCAAGCAGCTTGCTATGGGGGAACCCACTGCTGAGTGTGCCCATTCACACACAGAGCTGCAGCTCAGCCTCCGACCCCTCTCATTGGCTCACTGGCTGTGATTGACAGCAGTGGGAGTCAATAGATCCTCCTCTTCTCGGGGGCTCCCGCTGGCTCTCCTGGCTCCTCCTCCTTGTTAGGTGCCTCCAAACAAGAAGCTTGCTATGGGGGCACCCGCTGCTGAGTGTGCCCATTCACACACGGAGCTGCGGCTCAGCCTCCCCCCCCTCTCATTGGCTCACTGGCTGTGATTGACAGCAGTGAGAGCCAATGGCTCCCACTTCTGTCTCAGCCAGTGAGAAGGGGGAGTCCCGGAATAGCCAAGACTCCAGTGTAAATTGCTGGATCGAGAGGGGGCTTAGGTGAGTATTAGGGGGGGCTGGGGGAAGGGGATGCTGCACACAGAAGGTTTTTCACCTTCTTGCATAGAATGCATGAAGGTAAACACCTTGAGCCTTTACAATCACTTTTTAAAATAGATATGAAAGAAAAACTTTTTAAAAAAAATTTTGTATAGAGTAAGGCAGAGTTCTAACCCTTGTTAGATTTAGCCAAATCAGGAAGTTAGAGGAAATCCCTCTAAGGAGAAGGAATCCCTGGTTGTTTCCAGAATTAGTGTCCCAAATGGATGATTTCCTCTCTATTCCTGGTCTGGGGACCACTCACAACTAGGGATCAATTTGGGAGTTAAAGTAGAGAGTAAGGGAGGGTTATAACCCTTGTCAGATATTGTTTGCCCTCTGCGGCCCACTGGAGAGATTTCCTTTCACTTCCTGTCCCATAGACAAAAAGGAAGCAAGATAATCCCTGGGTGTCATCAGAGACACCAGAACTACCCATATGGAAGAAAAATATATTTGAAATACTAATTATTTTGTCCATACTCAATATATTAAAATAAAAAAAATAAAAAAAAATAAAAAAAAAAAAAAATATATATATATATATATATATATATATATATACATACACTGCATATATTACAAGATATGTGAAAAAAAATTTTTAAATACAGGTGAAACTCGAAAAATTAGAATATGGTGCAAAAGTTCATTTATTTCAGTGCAGCAACTTAAAAGGTGAAACTAATATATGAGATAGACTCATTACATGCAAAGCAAGATAGTTCAAGCCGTGATTTGTCATCATTGTGATTAGAGATGAGCGAATTATTCAAAAATTCGGTTCGGCTGATTCGCCGAATAAATTCGCTTCGAGCCGAATATATTCGCTGCGAATTTAACTTATAAAAAGGGTGTTTCTAGGCTTCAGAGAGCCTTTATATTAGTGCAGAACACTGTACCTTTAATTTAAATGCCCTTGGAGTCTGCTGGGGAAGAGAAATAATACTGTCAGTCAGTATGACATGCAGATGAGTGCCGTCGATCTTAGAATCACCGCACACTTCACTCATTTGGGCAGTCACGGGGCCAAAACCAGAGTGTGGAGCCACAGTGTGGCGGTGGAGGCAGCAGCAATGGGAGGCCATACAGCACCCTATGACAAAATGGAACCCACCAGCAGTGTGAGGAGACCTGAAAGTGGCACATGGCAGAGTGTGGCAATGGAGACAGCAGCAATGGGAGGCCGTACAGGGACCCATGACACACTCTGGACCTGGCAGCAGCATGAGGAGGCGGTACAGGGGCCCATGACAGATTACGGGCCTGGCAGCAGCATGAGGAGTCGGTACGGGGGCCCATGGCAGATTACGGGCCTGGCAGCAGCATGAGGAGGCGGTACAGGGGCCCATGGCAGAGTGGCGGAGCGTAAGCAGCTAAAATTGAAGGCCATACAGAGGCCTAGGTTAAAAAGTCCCCCCAGCAGCAGCGTGGGGAGACGACTATCAAGAGTCCAATGGCAGAGTGGCGGAGCGTAAGCAGCTTCAATTGAAGGCCATACACAGGCCTAGGTTAAAAAGTCCCCCCAGCAGCAGTGTGGGGAGACGACTATCAAGAGTCCAATGGCTGAGTGGCGATCCGGGAAATCAGCGTTGTGATTGCAGATGCAATGCAGAGATTCTATGAGGTGATGCCGTGGGTGCGAAGAAGATCATATACCGTCGTACTTCCATCCATAAGACGGAACAACCTGCGAACCGGGAGCTTTATTGCCCTGACCCGCTGAGCAGCTTCTGGGATACCCAAGAGGCCCATGGCAGAGTGGCGGAGCGTAAGCAGCTTCAATTAAAGGCCATACAGAGGCCTATGTTAAAAAGTCCCCCCAGCAGCAGCGTGGGGAGACGACTATCAAGAGTCCAATGGCAGAGTGGCGGAGCGGAAGCAGCTTCAATTGCAGGCCATACACAGGCCTAGGTTAAAAAGTCCCCCCAGCAGCAGTGTGGGGAGACGACTATCAAGAGTCCAATGGCTGAGTGGCGATCCGGGAAGTCAGCGTTGTGATTGCAGATGCAATGCAGAGATTCTATGAGGTGATGCCGTGGGTGCGAAGAAGATCATATACCGTCGTACTTCCATCCATAAGACTGAACATCCTGCGAACCGGGAGCTTTATTGCCCTGACCCGCTGAGCAGCTTCTGGGATACCCAAGAGTTTGGCTTCTGTGGGGAATATGGTTGAAAAACTGAAACTTAAAGGCATGTTGACGGAAGGGCACCAGTGTCAGTGCTCCGGAGGGAATATAGCTTCAAAGCTGACACTTAAAGGTATATCGACGGTCAGAGACCACAGGAAGTGGAGCTTGCGTCTTAAATCGACTGAATGTGGCAGACGTGTGGCCCTAAAGTCTCTGTGGCCCTAACTCTGTCCCTTAATACACACAGGTCTGTCTCTCTTGAATGACCGGAGGCTAATGGAGAATTCTAAGATGGCCGCGATTTATAGCTCCACCATTACACAGTGCTGGCTGGCTGCTGATTGGCTAATGCGATCACATGTCATGAATGCATTATGGGTCAGCGCGCCTTGTCTGCGCGCCTTCCCAGAGATCCTCGCCCCATCTTCTCTGTCCATTTTCTCCGTCGCCACACATGTCGCCGCCATTTTTGGGAAAATTCGATTCGTGCATCCGAAGTTTGCTAATCTTCGGATTCGTCGCGAATAGAATTTTTCCAAATCTTCGGAACGAATTCCACTTCGTCATGTTCGATTCGCTCATCTCTAATTGTGATGATTATGGCTTACAGTTCATGAAAACCCCAAATCCACAATCTCGGAAAATGAGAATATTCCATGCAATCAATAAAACACGGATTGTACATAGAACAATATCGGACCTCTGAAAAGTAGAAGCATGCATATGTACTCAGTGCTTGGTTTGGGCCCCTTTTGCAGCAATTACTGCCTCAATGCGGCGTGGCATGGAAGCTATCAGCCTGTGGCACTGCTGAGGTGTTATGGAAGACCAGGATGCTTCAATAGCGGCCTTCAACTCTTCTGCATTGTTTGCTCTCATGTCTCATCTTTCTCTTGGCAATGCCCCATAGATTCTCTATGGGGTTCAGGTCAGGCGAGTTTGCTGGCCAATCAAGCACAGTAATCCCACGGTCACTGAACCAGGTTTTGGTGCTTTTGGCAGTGTGGGCAGGTGCCAAGTCCTGCTGGAAAATGAAGTCAGCATCCCCATAAAGCTCGTCTGTGGAAGGAAGCATGAAGTGCTCCAAAATCTTCTGGTAGACGGCTGCATTGACCCTGGAATTAATGAAGCACAGAGGACCAACACCAGCAGATGACATGGCTTCCCAAATCAACACAGACTGTGGAAACTTCACACTGGACTTCAAGCATCTTGCAGTGTGTGCCTCTCCATTCTTCCTCCATACTCGGGGTCCTTGGGCCTCTCCATTCTTCCTCCATACTCGGGGTCCTTGGGCCTCTCCATTCTTCCTCCATACTCGGGGTCCTTGTGCCTCTCCATTCTTCCTCCATACTCGGGGTCCTTGGGCCTCTCCATTCTTCCTCCATACTCAGGGTCCTTGGGCCTCTCCATTCTTCCTCCATACTCTGGGTCCTTGGGCCTCTCCATTCTTCCTCCTTACTCGGCGTCCTTGGTTTCCAAATGAGATGCAAAAGTTGCTCTTATCAGAAAAGAGGACTTTGGACCACTGAGCAACAGATCAGGTCTGTTTTTCTTTAGCCCAGGTAAGAGGCTTCTGACGTTGTTTGTTGTTCAGGAGCGGCTTGACAAGAGGAATACGACATTTGAAGCCCATGTCCAGGATCTGTCTGTGTGTGGTGGCTCTTGATGCACTGACTCCAGCCTCAGTCCACTCCTTGTGAAAGTCCCTAACACTTTTGAATGGCTTTTTCCTGACAATCCTCTCCAGGCTGCGGTCATCCCTGCTGCTTGTGCACCTTTTTCTTCCACACTTTTCCCTTCCACATAACTTTCTATTAATGTGCTTTGATACAGCACTTTGGGAACATCCAACTTCTTCTGCAATTACCTTTTGAGGCTTTCCCTCCTTATGGAGGGTGTCAGTGATGGTGTCAGGTCAGCAGTCTTTCCCATGATTGTGATTCCTACTGAACCAGACTGAGAGACCATTTAAAGGCTCAGGAACCCTTTGCAGGTGTTATGGCTTAATGAGCTGATTAGAGTGGGACACTTTGAGCCGAGAATATTGCACCTTTTCACAATATTCTCATTTTCTGAGATTGTGGATTTGGGGTTTTCATGAGCTGTAAGCCATAATCATCACAATGATGACAAATCACGGCTTGAACTATCTTGCTTTGCATGTAATGAGTCTATCTCATATATTAGTTTCACCTTTTAAGTTGCTGCACTGAAAAAAAATGAACTTTTGCACCATATTCTCATTTTTTTAGTTTCACCTGTATATTTCTAATATAGTGTACTGTATGTCAGCATGTGAAAAAAATTTTTAAAATTGTGAAAATTTTTTTTTTCATTTCTCCATTTTCCAAAAAATTGTGACAAAATATTACAGCTTCAAAAAACTCGCCATGCCTCTTACTAAATACCTTGGGGTGTCTACTTTCCAAAAAAGGGGTCAGCACATTTGGACTGATCAGATATATCCCATAGTTTGTGTAACTTTCCTACAGATTAAATAATAAACACTAATTTGGGTTACTTCCAGCAAAGAAATGTATCAGTATATTTTTTGGCTTAAATTTATAAAGAACGACTATTTATTTGCATGACGTTATACCAGAAATAAAAAAAAAGACAATTTTTGGGGTTTTTTTTTTTTTCATTTATTTAGCAAAAAACAACGGTGGTAAATACCGCCAAAAGAAAGCTTTATTTGTGAGAATAAAATGATAAAAAGTTCATATGGGTACAGTGTTGCATGTTATTCAAAGTGTGACCTTGAGCCCGGGTTCACACTGATGCGGTGTAGAATTCTCAGCATTTTCTGTGCGAATTCCACACCTCATCAGAATTGCACCCCGTTCATGCGAACCGCTGCGGGTGTGTACTTTAAGTTAACAACACCCCAAAAGCGGTCCACAAAACGCGGTGCGATGTGCAGAATCAGATTGCATAGGTGTGAATACCAATGCGATCCGAAAAAAAGGGTCCTGCATCTTTTTGGTCATTAGAGCCATACATAATGTATGGCTCTGATCGCACCGCACACAAATCGCATGTGATTCGCACAAGAATGCGGTGCAGTTTCTGTACGAATCACATGGGATTACCGCACCACATATATGTAAACCTGGGCTTAGGGCTCATGTACACTGCAGCTGATAATCTCACGTTTAGGAGCTGTTCAGCGTTTTTTTCAGCACCCCTGAACTCTCCCTAATGTTTTCCTATGTGTTCATGTATAGTCGTTCACAGGCAGTTTACAGCAGGGGCTGACTGACAACTCACGGGGCCCCCAGGCAATAGGGGATCATGGGGCCCCTGTGTCCTTGCCCAAACTCAAAAAAGCCTATGAAAAAGGTACCAGGGGAATCTCATGGGGCCCCCTACTGACCCCGGGCCCTCGGGCAGTGCCTGAGTTTCCAAATGGTAAGTCCGCCCCTGGTTTACAGTCGTTTTTTTGAACGCACCAAACTTGCATTCAGGAGTAGATTTTATCAGAGTTTCAAACGCCAAACGCTTATAAACACGGTTAACCATGTTTACGTTTAGAAGTGTTTTTTAACTGTTCCATAACCAGATGCTGTCCAGAGCCTTTCTTCATCATCAGAAATGCGTTTTCCATGTATTCAAATGGACCCGGTACACCGGCGCAGTCAGTTCCAGATTTCGCGTGAAGGATAAAATGATAGAACTCACCGCATTATGCTCATGATGGGATCCATAGTGAATACAACCAGATATAGACAGGTCATCTCAACACATACTGCTCTCTCTGCTTCTACTCTCTCTATTTCTCTCAAAATGTCTGAAATAGTAAATTATTTACTGTTTTTCAGTGCATTCTGGGCATTTTGGAAGATCTCCTGAGGCTATCTTTAAAAAAATGCTTCTAAACGCAAACGCGCATAAACGCGGCTAAACAGACGTTTTTTAACCTACGTTTTCCAGCAGTCAATTTCCATCGTTCAGAAGTGTTTTCCAAACGTACATGGAGCCCTTAAAGCTGACTATTGGCCTGGACAGGAAGGGAGTAAAAGCAGTTAAAAATGAAAGTGGAACTTTATGAAAAAAACAAAAAATGGGTGAACAGGAAGGATTTTTAATGCAAAGGAGACATGCTCTGGTTCTTCCCTGCCTGTCCGCCCCTTTACAGTGATCTGTGCATACGCAGCTCATTGTACAAGTTTGGCCATGCCGAGATGGTGAACGCTCATGCATGTGCGGCGGGAGTGACATCAACTCAGCCCGGCCAATGAAAGCAGCCGGTGATTAATACCCAAAAGGTGGCCACCCAAATATGTCAGCGGCCAGCAGGGCACTGCATTGGTGAAGGGAAAGTATAGCTCCGCTTTAACGGCTTAGATCAATAAACGGCTTTTTCAATAAAACACCTGGTGCAGTCAAGGGGCCGCAGTGTGTTCAAAACCCCTACCGGTAGGTAAGGCTTTTTTTCTCAGAGAATAGGTGCAGGAACCCCCCCCCCCTTCTGAGTCACCCCTTGTCTCTGCTCCCTTCCTACCTCTGTGCACCATCCATTGGTTCCTCCCCCTACTCCTGGTACCGCCTCTTCTAGAGAATGCAGAACCAAATATCATTTGTGGCGCTAAATAATTTGTATAGAATTTGTTAATGATAAAAAGAAAAGCAGTAAAATAGATCCCCTGCAGCCAGAAGCAATAGACCCTCCTTCAGCAAAATACCCCTAAGCAACAATAGGTCCCCTTCCAGCAACAATAGACCCTCCAGCATCAAAATACCCTCGCTCACCAATAGGTCCCCCTCCAGCAACGATAGACCTTCTAGAAACAACACTTCCCCCCAAGCTACAAGAGGCTCCCCTCCAGCAACAATAGACCCTATACTGATGTACATGCGACTAAATGTGGCTATACTGATGTAAATGCGGCTAAACGTGGCTATACTGATGTACATGCGACTAAACGTGGCTATACTGATGTAAATGCGACTAAATGTGGCTATACTGATGTAAATGGGATTAAACGTGGCTATACTGATGTAAATGCGACTAAACGTGGCTATACTGATGTAAATGCGACTAAACGTGGCTATACTGATGTAAATGCAGCTAAACCTGCAGGAACTTCTTTAATCTTTCCCTCTCTACTGGCACATTCCCCTCCCTTCTAAAGCACGCGCACATCACTCCCATAATTAAAAAACCATCCCTGGATCCCACCGACCCGAACAACCTTAGACCCATCTCCCTGCTGCCATTTACACATAGACAATAGAGAAGAACCAGGAAGCGACAGCTGGCTCCCAATAACAGCAGAGATGAACCCAGAAGAGACAGCTTGCTCCCAATACCATCAGAGGTGAACCCAAAAGAGACAGCTGGCTCCCAATGCCATCAGAGGTGACCCCAGAAGAGACAGCTTGCTCCCAATACCATCAGAGGTGAACCCAAAAGAGACAGCTGGCTCCCAATACCATCAGAGGTGACCCCAGAAGAGACAGTTGGCTCCCAATACCATCAGAGGTGAACCCAAAAGAGACAGCTGGCTCCATTACCATCAGAGGTGAACCCAGAAGAGACAGCTAACTCCCAATAACGTCAGAGAAGAAGATGGCGTGGGACAGATTGAGCAGCAGAAGAACAGTGGATACCTACAGAACACTCCTGGATAAATGGGCATGGGAATGTAGCACTACCCCCTTAGGAGTCACAGAGTTTTGGTTCCCCCTAAAGCTGTGCACAGCCAGGCAACAATCATTTTTCCACACTTTGCATTCAGAGTCAGTAAACAATTCTTGAACTTGGTTTTAGGATTTTATTAAGGGGTTAGCATCTAGGGGTATGCTGGATGCCCAAGGGAACTGTAAACTTGACAACGTTTTCTGCCAACTATGTACAAAATGTGGATAGAAGCAGTCTCTAATTGAAGAGAGCCAAAAAACCCTCTATATTATACTGTAGACCCCAGATGAATCTAACTCTTCACCCAGCTGCCTGAGGGTATCCCTGGGCAAAGGGGCCCAAGAGCTGTAGATTTAGAACAGTCCCGGATGAAGACTAGTTGGGTATTGCACCTGACTGTCCTTTCCCCTTATCTGGCCCAGGGTCTGTAGGAGTACTCACTCTGTCTTTCCCTGTAGGAGTACTCACTCTGTCCTTCCCTGTAGGAGTACTCACTCTGGTGGGTTGGTGGCTGCCTTCAGGCCTTATGCTGGGCTGGGCTGGGCTGGCTCCTGTCCTGATTCACAGGCCGTCCTCCCAAGGAAACGATGGGACAGAGGTGGGCTCCGCTCCCTGGGGCCCCCTTCCAGGCTCCTCACTTCAGCCTTCCTCTCAATCCATCTTCCACCTGACACTGAATACCTCCCTCCCTGCCACATTTGAGGGTTGCCGTGATCTCTGTGCCCAGCCTCCTGCCAGGGAATTGGCCAGGGTTCCTCAAACATGCAGA